>JBBMOC010000051.1:1549322-2035079 GCA_037975185.1 Centropyge bicolor | reverse complement strand
TTTTGCCACTACAATCTGTGTTATTTTTGTAACACATTGTCTTTTAACTAAACATGCAATTCATTTTTATTTTCAATTTACAGGTGTCAACAAGCATGTCCAGTTCATGAAGTGGAAATGTAAGTTTTGTGCGTTCACCACCAATGGGCAAGGAAGAATAATTCAGCATTACAAAGAGCATCATGGACATCATCGGAGGAGCTCAGGCCTTGTCTGTTGCATCGAGCAGAAAGTTGACCCTGAGTGGAATTTTGGAGTGTCTTCAAAAAGAGGTATGTATGGCATAGAGAAAAACATTGCTAATAATGTTTACTAAAATTTGGATTCTAGCTTAGGATTTACTGAAACTCTTATTTTTTCCTGGAGGACACAAACCAAAACAGGAGAGCAGCTGCCCTACTTGGTCTCCCTCAATTTCTTTCAGAGAATTCCTCCGATATAATCAGGATGTGTGATGTAAGTCAGTATATTAACACATTTTACACTACACTCACTTTTCTCTCGCTTTATTTAAGACATTGCCATCGCCAAAGAAACGCTTATTTTTTATAGAAATTGTGTAAAAATCCTTACTGTGGGTTAAGCTACACCATACTTCAACATGTCGGTCCCCATACTCACATGGACACACACACACCAACTCTAAAGCATTATACAGAAAACCAAACCTTGCTATTTGTCTTGTCTTGTATTTGTCTCTTAATGTCATATTTTTCTAGCATTGTAAAAAATAATCTTATTTATAGGTTAAAGTCTTAAAATTGTACATTAAATACTTTGGGGAAAAGTAACTACTGGTAAATTAAAATTCATTACACACATTTTAAGTGGTCTTCATTTATTGATAGGGATGCAAATTTCAGTCAGTTTCTTTAATTGATAGTAGGCTGCCTTAACAATCGATTATTGATTAGTCATTAAAAAATATCCAGAAAAGTAGTTTTTCATTAGAAAACTGCTTTAACCCCTAACATGATATGTTTGATGCAATATCAGAGTGAGCTTCTTTTGTGGTTAAAAGAACAGATAAATGAACACCAAGTTACTTTAATGATAAATTAACACAAAATAATGACTTGATTTTGGCATTGGCACAACAAAATCCAGTCGGTTTTGAGGCTACTAATATCTAAAATGTAATAATAGCAATTTGTATATTGTTGTTTTGCATTTTTAAAAGTACAAACAGGAGATGTCAGTTGAGATGTCTGTGTCTTTGTCATTAGGCTCATGGAGAAACCCTCGATGTGATAATGAAAGGAATGCAGGTCGGACTGCTTATTGGACACGAAGGCCCTCTCCATGATGCATTTCCTCTGGAAGTCTTTAATGTGGCTGTGGTGGCAGAGGAGAAGATTATCGCTCATGACCTCAAAGATGTGCCCACAGGCTTTGCCATGTTAGTGGGTGCAATCTACTGCCTTAACCTCAAGTACCCCCACAACATGAAGTACTCCTTTGAATTGTATCATGATACATTGTATCATATTGTTCTTGTTTATATTTGGATTTTATAAAACGTTACTGTCTCTCTCAACCCCAGCACTGGCAGTTATCATAACTGAGACTGATGTGTTATAAGTCAGCTGTTTTGTAAAAGACTTGATAAGATTTACCAACATGCAACATTGTTCTTGTTCATCTCAGGATTTTATGAACCCATTGATTGTCTTACATGAGCCTGATTGTTCAGCATCAACCAACCTATTTAGGTGTGAAGGCATGTTTGAGATCAAAACCTAATGTTTAAGCTGTATAACATTGTTTTTCAAATAAATGTTATATTTCTGAACAGAGAGGCTGTGAGAATTCAGTGATTGTTTGATTGATTGACTAAAATAAGAAAACTTGGAATTATCAGTGAGGATAACTTATACATCTAAGTTGCATTTTAACTTTCAACTATGAGTTATAACAATGCAGAAATATGAGTTAGTAATTCTTTGTTTTAACTTACAGTAAAAAGTTGAAACAAGTAGGCGTTAAAAGTTAAATCAACTTAGACAACTTAAAAAACGGTGACAGTACTAGAACATTGTAGTCATATCAACTGGATGAACTTCAACATTTGAGTTGAAACAAAGATTATCCTCAAGTTGCTTTCCAACTACAAGGCTTGGATGAAGGCCACGTGAAATATTCTATAGAAGAAGCCGATATTTTGCCTCCAATCTGATGAGGTTTGACTGCGTTGTTTTGGTTGGGTCAATCCAAATGTCCTTTTTTTCCCCACTAAAAAGAACTTTAAATCGTCATTTGAAGTAAGCCGACGTGACTGTCCGCTATCAGAACCTGAACATAATTTCTAATAAAAAATCCCCCAAACCAAGGATGATCAACCTGGTCGAATGCGTTCACATTACTTTCAAACAACACGTGAAGGAAACACAGTTCAATGACAAAGAGGAAGCGTATTATCAAAGAAGATGAAGGCGGTGTGAGAGAAGTAAGTCCTTTCCCTCTCCACTTCTACTCCTCCATGCTATGCTCTAGCTGGCTAGCTGATTTTCCTAAAAACAAAAAAAGCAGCAAGGCAGGATTGACTAATATCCACGTAGTGGTTGTTTACAGCAGAAGTAAATAAAAAAACGTGAGACATCAGGTTTTATGATACAATATGGTGGCTAATTGATTTTAAAATTAGTTGAAAATAAAAAAAAAACAATCGAGCTATCGTTCATAGTTAATTTTGAGTGTGTGTTTTTGGTCTTCTCTGTAGGCGGGGTCGGAGCCTACATCCACGGACGAGACGGATTAGCATCTCTACTCTCTAACCTTCCTTTGTTCCATTGCTTCCATTGCTGTTTCCGTCAGTGCTTGCTGTGTCGTAACTAGCTACGTTAGCTTTACAGTGAATCTAGACGTAAAGTAGTGCCTGTTGTGGTCAGAGTGCTAAGCATCTCGGAAATATAACACCAAAGGTGTGTGGGTGTGTGTGGAGAGGTGTTTTGGTTTTTGCCAATGTAAAGGCAAGCATCTGTGAACTGGTAGCGATACTCAGCCCTCAACTCAGGGGAATAATCAGCATATTGGTACCATGGAGGAACGCTCTAGCTAACGGTGGCTAACGTTGCTAACATGCTCAGTTTCAGTGTTTCTACTTCAGGTTACGTACCTACCTTACGTAGGTACTGTTGACATCGCACTGTGGGTGTTAGTGCTAGGTCAAAAAAAATACATATTAAGAAATAATCGGCACCAACATCAGATAATGTGCACTTTCAGCAGGTGAGTTAAGCTAGTGTCGCTAACGTTGTTTTTGCCGGCTGACACTTGCTATCTCTCCTAGCTCAGTTCACCATGGGTAAACAGGGACGTTAGCTATGGAAGCTAACCAGCCAACGTAGACTAGATCGGGACACACGTTATCTCGAGTTAGTTTGCATTGTAATACTTTGAAATGTTGTGCTAACTCTACGTGAATATCTCGTGAATTCATTGCCATTCAGATGTTTGAGCAGCTCTTTCTTACAAGCTAACGCTATCTTACAGTAACAGCCGTCGAGCTCGGTTAGCTGTACATACTCTACTAGACATCATTTTAATCTGTTTTTGAACAACGTTTTCTTATCCAGGTTATGACATGAAAGCCTGAGCAGCTGTCAACCATCCCGAAGGTTCAACTGCCTGCAAACCTGAGAGGACAAGGTCAAGTGGTTTCATCCAGGGACAATGTGAAAACACACAACTTTAAATGGAATGCAAGATTGACCGTAGAGGATATCTTTTTTTGTCTCCAGGTAAATATTTTGACTCTTTGTGACCTAAACTGGTGCATCCATGAACGAAGAACCTCTCGAGAGCCCGGCCCCTGGCACAGAGCCTGTGGAAGAAGATGTGGGACAAAGCACAGAGAACAAGAGCAGAGAAGCAGAAAACACCTCTGAGGAAGCACCAGCCCAGGAGCCCTTGGCACCCTCAGACAGACTCTATACAAAGGAAAACCCCAGCTTGAATCCAGCACAGGAAGACCCAGAAGAGGCAAATGAGGAGGCTAAGGCCACTAGTGGTGAGCCTCCTGTTGACTGGTTTGAGCCGCTTGAGGAGGATGACGATGATGATGCCAATAGTGGTTTTAGGGATGATCCAGAGGAAGAAAGCCTGGCAGGAGAAAGTGAAAGGAGTGAGAGCGTGGCGGGCAGCGAGAAAGGCGTCAAAAGGATTTATCAGTAGGTTGAATAATGTTGTTTTATTGAGTGTGTGGACATGTAATAATAGTGCAATATGCTGTCACATAAGATGTTTTCTCTAACATGTTGTTTGTCTGCAGAGCCTGTGCACTGTACTGTAGTCCGTTAATGAGCATTATTATCTTTGGATAGATTTAGATCATGGTTTTTATCGTCATTTGCAGGCACATGAGCAACAATATTAAAGAGAATTCTTACATGCTAATGTACACTAGCAAGGCATTTACAGTTTAAAGCTGCTTGGTAGGAAATAAAGATAATCATATATAAGTATGTCTGTCTTAAAGGTTGAATTAAGAGATTCAGAGGAAATGCCACTGAAATATGAGAAGGCTTTTAAATGTCTTTCTCCATTTGTTTGAACTGCTGTTGAAAGAATCATTTCATGTCAGTCTGTTAAAAAAAACAAAACACAGCAGAGTTTATCAGATTTGCATTTTCTTACATTGAGTCAGGTACAGTCTGTTTGTCCCATGTGGTAGAAATATTTCTAACATGTATGATTCCTGTCTCTTCTTTTAAATTTAGGTTTCATATTCCCCGCCGTAAGCGATCACATCCTGACGAAGGATGGGAAGACTGGCCAATACTTGGAGATGGTTGGAAACGCAAAGAAGTTGTTCGGCGTTCAGGTTGCAGCATTGGACAGAAGGATGTATATTATATGAGGTAAATTCTGTGTACCAGAAATTTCATTTCCTTTATTAATTACATTTTAGGAAATTACATTTCCTTTGTGGTCAGCAATGTTGATTGTTGTGTTGGGTTTTAATAATTTCTGCCTAATATTTAATTAATATTTATTGATATATATTAATATTTATTTAATTTAGACAACTTGTGTGTTAGGGCTGGGTAATATCCCCCCAAAAATCAATATCACAATAACATATTTATCGCGAACGATACATTTCTAATAATAAATTGTAGAGGTACTGAACTGAAATTTGAAATATTTGCAGATGTAAAGGCAGAACAAGTGGGATTATCCAAAAAAACAATGTATGAACTCATGCCAAAATAATCCCTCTCAATCATCACTTATGAACCACTAGAAGTGTATGGCACTGTCTGTATCTCCGAAGATCATGTTGTCTCCCTGTATTAGTTTATTTTGCTGTGTTCTGGACGTTTCTGTGCCTCAATTTTTGGGCAGTGGGTGTGTAGCCCACAGCTAATAACAGCATGCAGAATGCGAGTGCGAGACAAAAAAAAAATCATAGTAACCAGGTGCCAGGTAGTAAGCACACATCCGAGAGGAGCCATTGAGCCTGGGAGGAGAGGCAAGCTTTTAATTTTGTGCTTACAAACCATGACTGACAAATCCTTCTGTTTCTGCCTTTAAACGTCTCGTGTGACATCTATTAGGAAAATAGCTAAATACATAATGTTATTTTCTAATTGACATTTTGACTGTACCAGAAGAATGTGAGTAGATGACAGAAAGATGTAGTTTTTAGTGGTTGTCCTACAGCTCTTTACAGTTGTAATTGTTTTTCTTTGCAGCCCACATGGTGAGCGGGTGAGAAGCCGAGTAGAGCTGGTTTCAGTGCTGGAGGGACATCTTGACTTGTCAACCTTTGAATATAAGACAGGAAAGTTCCATGAGGGCGAAGCACCACCCATAAGAGTTCGAAACAGAGTGAAGGTACTGGCCTCTTTTTGCACTTATAAACTTAGCACATGTAAGACGTATATGTATTCAGTTAATTTCAATTCACTTTCTAATCTATTAGAGAAAGGTCCGGGAGCGTTCTTCCTCAGAGTCCAGCTGGATGGACAGAGGAGAAGGGGCTGACACTCCAGACTCCCACCACAGGCTCACCCCTAGTCAGGTCCCCAAAATCCTCCCCGCCAACCAGACAAGTTTCTCCTCACATAGTACAATAGGAACTCCAAGCCAAGGTTCTCACAATGATTATCCACCAACAGAAGATAGAATTAAACTTCCTCTTCCCTCATTATCATCCAGACCACTCCCCCTCCCCTCCATAAATGGAGAAATTGGGTCAGAGGACAGCACTCTGTAAGTTCATTATAATCAGTTTGTATTTCAAACATTTAACCGTATTATTAAAACTGCTGATGCAACGAACAAGACACATGTTCTGAGCATTACCCTTTTTCTCTGCAGGGTCTGTGCCAAATGTGGTATTTCCTTCACAGGCACATGGTATGACAAACAAAGGAAGAGGCCCTGCTGTCCCACCTGTTGGGGTATGTCAGTTTATAAGTGTCTAAACGTCAAAATTCTGAAGCAAACATAGCGTTAGACGTAGGAGACAATCATGGAAATAAACGAGGTGGGTTAAAAGTGATGACCTTTTTACAGTTTTACTGATCCAGCAATGTTTCTGTCTGTTCACAGCAGCATCAAAGACAAAAGAACATCCGCTGATTCGTTTCCGGAAGGTAAAGCATTGTCTGACACGATGCTTTGTGAATGAATAACTACATTTTAGCTGCTTTAATGATCCTAAACTTTATCATGTGGTCAACTGGGAACTGATCAGTAACATAGTATTGGAACAGTGTGTTCAGAATTCCTTCATTATGTTTTTCTGTATGTTTTTCTGGAAGAAAGATACTGATGAAAGTGTTAAAATGGATAAAAAATGTAAAAGTGCATATAACTGAATAAACAAACCTGCTTTTCTATTCATGTTCATGCCACCTGTAGTGGATTCCTTGTGGACAGTGTGTGGGATGCCACAACACGGTGAACTGTGGGCAGTGTGCTAATTGCAAGCATGGACTGCAAAGTCCTGAGTCCCGGAAACGTATATGCCGGAAACGCAAATGTATATGTCCTATTCGCAAGGTAAGCTGACAGGTACATAACAATTATTGTTTATTTTGATGTGTATTGTTATTTATTTCACTTTTTCATTCATAATTTCCCCCCTGTAATTTGTATAATCCATCAGGGCCCTGGAAGTGGAGGTTTCCTGCAACAGAAGCCATATAATGACATTCCTGAAACATTTGATGATAGCATGAGCTTCCAGGTAATAAAAGCTTGTATAATCTACTAGAATATATATATATTTACTGTGCCTGCTGGAGGGTCAAATATGTCCATGTGCTTTGCTCACAAGATGTCTCTCCCTTAATTTCATTATAACCTTTTTTCTGTTCAAATTTGACACTGAATGATTCACTGATTTCAGGTAAGTTCTAACAACAATTTTTTTTTTAACAGAGTGAAGTTACAGACTCCCAGGTAACTATTGTAGTGTGATACCAAATTCTATGTTTATTTGTCATGCTAAATGTTATTGCCATAACCCTTTTCCCCACTCTCAATGCTAATATTTTATTCACACAGCACCTGAGTCTCAAAAGCAGTGACACAGAGAACTTCTCAGTCAATGTGGACGTTGATGATGAGGAGGACATCTCAACAGATGACGATGATGATGTGAGTTTTACACACTGTCCTACAGACAGGAAGACACGATTGCTTAAAGTGATATGAAATCAACCAAAATCTATTTTGTAAACGTGTCTCTTGTAGTAGTGGCTAGTGAAATTTGGCAGAGTGCCCCTTCATATAGAACTATAGTTATGGTCATGGCTTGAATTCATTTCACTTACTGTGAACTTCAGTAAGAAGAAGAACCTTCATAGAAATGCTCAAACCACATCTGCTGTAGTTTTTTGCTGGCTATTAGTATCCTCAGTATGCTCTTCGTTTTGTGAGAATATTCTTAATCACACAGTTTCAGCTGGAACAAAAACCCAAATTGAGCATTGACAGCAGTGGCAAACAGAATGGGTATGTGGTTGACAGGATATAAAGACGATATGTGTTAGGAAGGGCTACTGGTAGCACATTCACTAAGCCAAGTTTGCATTCAAATGCAGTGCAAATTTTAAACAAATTCTGTCAAATAATGCAAATGAATGTGTATTTCCATCTACTACTGTGATTTAATATGTATTTCCTATGTAGTTCAAAAAAATGTGGAATTATTGTTCATTTGTTGAGTTGCCTTTATATTTGTGCTAAGTAGTACTCCTGGTTTCAGTGGCATAAGAAGCGGAAGCGTCGATCATGTGGAGAATGTAAAGCCTGTCTCTGCAGAAAAGACTGCGGCACATGTGATTTTTGTATAGACAAACCCAAATTTGGAGGCAGCAACAAGAAGAGGCAGAAGTGCCGACTACGCCAGTGTCAGAGACAGGCAATGGTAAGCCAACCTTGAATAAATTTGTTGTTTCCTGCATTAATGTTGTAACAGTGTTGGTTTTAAATGTGTATGTACTTACATTTGGTAGAGACACTTGCTGCCTTTCCAGATGGGACAAGGTGACTATGGGCCAGATGGCACGATGCTGCCGGGCAGGCCTAGACCCCACTACACATACAGCCGAAAGTCGACTTTCAAGAAAAACAAAGGACCACAATCTGGCATAGACTTCACTGACAATGAAGATGATGACAGCAACTTGGTGAGTTCCCATTGACTTTCAATACAAGTCTTTGTATTGTTTCTTCTTACTTGTAGTGTTTATTTTTGAGATAGTTGCACTCTCCTGCAGATAAAACCTCAGGACGTTCACATTAGACACTTAGGGAAGAAATTGTGGTTTCATCTTATTTTGTATATGCTTCACTGTTTAGATGAGTTGGAGCTCTGAGCCTGCCAGTGGTAGCAAACATTCCTATGAACTGAATATCAGAAACCAACATTCGTCTATGCAGGTTAGAAAATAGATTATGATCTACAGGTTTCTGTTACCCAGCGATTATCTCACCAAACAGAATGTCAACAAATTTCTATCCTCCAGCAGGTTAATAATTCGGATTTTGGACAGCGAAATGGACTGTCTGACAGAGTCCCTCACATCAGCAACCACAACAACTCTGAACTGGTAAGTTTACCTTCTGGCTTATTTGTTTTTGTAATAATGCGCTTTTTTTCCTCCATCCAGCCAAAATTGCTTTGAATCTTGTGGTTGGTAGTAGTGTATCTATGTTTAAAATTCAGGAGGCTTGAAATGTTCCCTAGCTCTTTTGTAGCTTGTTGCTTTTCTGGCTGATGGTGCACAAATTCTTTCTGCCATATGCTTAATGGCACTAACCCGCACTGACCATGTGTCACCATGGCCTCCTGTTTACACTTTCCTTCACAAATCCTTCCGGTACATACTTCTTCTTGTACACTTCCTTGTGTATGTCTGTTGTCATGCCGTTCTTTGGCCTGTGGCCCAGTGCGAAGAATCCAGGCCTGGGTCCAGCTCTGCTTGACCAGGTTTTTTTACCAGTCCATGCTAGTGCAGTCTGTATGTCCAAATGCTCCACTTAGGTTGATGAATCTTTTTTCAGCCGGTGTGTTTGTGTTGATTTTTGTAATCTCGTCTCGAGTGGCCTTGTTCCCTGCTCTCTTGTGGGTATGTCCATGTGACATTAATGATTTTTTTTTTTTTTTTTGGCGGGGGGGCATTTTTGCCTTTATGGCACAGTTAGACAGGGTAGATATTTACAGGAAACATGAAGAGAGAAAGGTCTGACATGCAACAAGGGCGAAAGAATTGAACTGGGAAAGTTGCAATTATATGGTATGTGTCTTAACCACTTGGCACCGGGCCACCCCCAAAGTTAATTTGATAGTCTTATCTAAGATGCATATCATTGCCAAGCTGTTTGCTCTCTCCCTATCACCCCTTTCTTCTTGGCTGTCCTTCAGTTTGTTCTTGTGGTCACTTTTTTTTTTGCCAGACAAAAATATCTGATGCTTCATGACCCATCATCAGTGCAGTTCTTCTCAGTCAGTGTGTTTTTTGAGCAATGAAAACTAGGAATAGGGAAAATGGCAGATTTTCAGTACAGTACAATAAATACAGCTTGTTCTATTGCAAATATTAATGGTGCACCAATTGTTCTTTTACAACCCAGCAACACATTTCAAGCTGGGCAACAAAAGACTGTAAAAGTTGTGGATTGATCCAAAAACACCTGTTTGGATCATTCCACAGGTAAACAGATTCATTGATAACAGGTGATAGTATCATGATTGGGTATGAAAGGTTCATCCTGGAAAGACTCAGTCGTTCACAAGCGAGGATGGAGAGAGGTTCAACACTTGGTCAAACACATGACTGTATGAAGGAAATGACTACATGGGCTCAGGAACACTTTGTAAAACCTTTGTGGGTAAACACAGTTTGTTTGCAAATTATTGCATTCTGTTTTTATTTATATTTTGCACAGTGTCCCAACTTTTTGGATTTGGAGTTGTCATTTTTGTGTCATGTGCAGTATCTTGAATGCTAGTGAGGCGGAACTATCAAGTTTCTTAGTTTAGGGATCTTCTTGGTTGATGACCAGTTGCTGGCACAACACTGTCAATCATCTTGTTCATCTCGATTATAAGTAGACAGACACTGCTGGAGAGTTATTTTTTATAGGTTGACTGGAAAATCAGCAATACTGTATAATGTACCTAACATTATTCACAATAGCACTTTTTAATACAATATATCAAACATCAGCCTGTCACAGATTTGCAAACTTCTGCTAAGACATTAATTTGAATTTGTCAGGGTAACAGTCACTTGAAGATTGACACAGATAGCTGGAAAAATGCATAAGTACATCTAACCAAAGCTTGTGCATTCATAATACAATAGCCCTGCAATAAACTTTCAAAAAGTTAAATGCTGAGTTTTGATTAAAACTGTTTTAGAGAAATGTTGATTCATCTCTATGGTCAAATTGAAGGCTGTCGTTTCTGGTACTGTGGAATTGTATTGCATTATAATGAGAGATGTGTTTTGTACACTGCATTCATATGAAGGTAGACAAAATATTAAAATCACCTCTCTGTAAAATGCAATACAGTCAACAGCACCCCAGACTACAATCTCTTGATATGATTTGATAGTTTTAATCTTGCTTGAATTACAGATCGAGTTTTCATATTAGTAGCTGTAGTTAATAGCTGATCTCACGAGTTCACCTTTATCAATTCAGGACCAGCTAAGCAGGTGGGATGTGGAGAAATCACACACAGGCAGAGATGGTCAAAAGTATCTTGATGAAGATGACAAAGAGGAAGAGGATGAAGATGAGTTGCCCATGGTGAGTGTCCTGCTGAAACTTTTCATATTAGTTGCCTAAATATCTATAAATATTGCAACCCCCTTTGTGTATTTATTTTCAATCTGTTGCTTTCTGCAGATCACACAGATATTCAGTTTGGCCGACAACCCAGCTGGGAGTGGTGCGGACATAGAAAACCACCTGATGAAGCTGCTACACTCTTTGCGCTCCTCTGTACTGCCAATCCTATGGTATGCCATAATGGTAGAGGGCCCACAGCTGCAGCTCATTCAGTGTTCTAAACAGTCTAACATGGCTGACACCATGGTGCTGATTGACCCAGGATTCTGCTATCAGGTCACCGTCCAAAAGCAGCCCCTGCTTCCCACGCATCCGCTGTATGACAAGTACCCAGGACGCTTGGCCTCAGTGACTGAAGTAGTCGATCTGCTTTTGGGCCTGGAAAAGTACGTTGTGTGCCAGGGACTGCCCCCGAAAGAGCCATTATCTAAGAAAAGCCCACTCATACTGGAGCGGGCATCAACATGTGATTTCTTGGTTAAAAGGAAAGTGACCATCTGTACTAACTGCAGAGCGTTGCAAGGACTTTAACGTCAGCGGAGACAGAATAAGATCTGTGGATCACAGTGGAGACCATCGGTTCTCTTGTGCAACTTTGTGCCATTTTTTTTCTTCTTTCTGTTTTTTATTTGTTGATAACACATATGACGTCTCACAGATTTACCTCTTAAATGTAATAGTATGATTTGATTATTTGAAGAATCACCAAAGGCATTCCAGGAGCTGTGACATTATAATCCAGGAGTGTTTGTTCTCAGATGTGTTCCATATGTTGGTTTAGGGCTTTTCTCCATGACTGTTATTTCCGTTATTTTGGGCAGTGTGAAGGGTAGAGCTGAAGTCTGTTAGCCCATGGGTATTGTACTGTTGGTTGATTCGTACATAGGAATCTATAACTTTTACTCCGTTACCATTATGATTATTTTGAGTTGTCGTTAAACCCCAAATCTTGTCTCTCTCAGCCCAAAAATGAAACTGAAATCATGAGCTATTAACCAGCAATACTGGTCATCATGCCAACAATGTTGTCATGCTACCTGTGTAATTAAGCTAAGCAGCACAAAGTTTTTTAGACACCATTTTAAAAAATGTACACCCAGTTCATTTAGCACCAACTTTGTTGCTTTGTCAAAGGTTGAGATATTTTCTTTGGATTACTGACCTCTAAAGTCTGTGCAGTTAAAGGAATTGAAAAATAGACTTACTTAGACTTATTAGATAGATTACATTGTTTATAAAAAGTTATTCTCACCTCCTGTGAACCTTTGCTTTTTTAAATTGAATCTCAGTGGATGTAAAAATAAAAGGGGGAAAATAAATCTATCCAAATTGACCAAAGTAATTACAAATATAAAACACTGCCAAGTATTCCTCTCCTTTACTATGACACACCCTAAATCGTTAGAGTAAACACAATTGTTTTTTTTTTTTGTTTTTTTTTTTTTTTTACAAATTCCACAGTGTTGAACAGAGATCACCTGTGTTACCGAAAAGCACCAACTGAGAAAGATGTTACAACATCTTCAGGATCCCATGGAGCCTGAAGATCGGTCAGGATGACCCACACGGCTCCATGGCTGTTTGTAGACATTGTTCAAGCAATTCCAGCTATCATGGTTCCAGCTTTATGTCAGGGAGGCAAAGAGGAAGACAATATAAAACAACCTGAGACATCTGAAGTAGTGATGGCAAGAAGATGTGGCAGAGTGACACAAAATTTCATGAAGGTTTTATGATCAAATGTGCTCAAACACAGCTGTGCCCTCGTCTTGGAATCGAGACATCAGATCTCTTTAACATTTATTGCAAGAATAAGTACCTCTAATAAAAAGTATCTCTATTTAATATTGACTCGACAGGAGTTCACAAATATGCAGTCATTAAGTTTGTGTTATGTATTTGTTATAATTTAGGTCAATTTGCTGTCAAAGGGCCTTTTTTTCCTGATTATTAAGCTTAATTTCATCCACTCTGACCCAGTGTTTAAATAATGACATGAAAACTGAAATGTAAACTGTTACTACAATGCAGTAAAGTTGTTCTGTTGTCACATCAACATACAACACTGCTAGCAACACATATGTAAAGGGGTTCATTTAAAATCTCTTCCCCATGCTGAGCAAATACTCCCCTGAAGACTATTTTTAGCTCTGACACCCAAGAAAGAGATCAGAATCTTACCCACTTTCATCATCATTTTTGTGCTGATAGAGATGCTTTTGCACACATTTCAGATTTATTTTTGTTATCCTGGTTTCCTCAAGTGATGATGCGGATTTTAAAGTGTTTGGGATCAAAGAAACTTATTTAGTCTTTGAATTAAAACATAATACAAACAAAAGTTTTCCATATATCCTGTCTGTCTTTCTGAAGCCCATATGCAAATAAACCTTTTTTGCTAATATTTATCAAATATTCCCAATGGTCTCAATATATCTGAAACAAAAGAATGCAGTGTGAGATTTTACATTCAGTGATAGCCACACATATTACCTGCTACTCCATGTGTATATCCAGCTATTTCATCCCTGTTTGTTGGAGTGTATGTCATGATGAGGCAAAGTAAACTGAGCCAGATCCTGTTTCAGTGACTGTCAGAGTGGTTTTGGCTGAGTTATTGGTTTCCTTATTAAGCATTTGTTTCAGTGGGAACCACAACAACAGCCTTTAAATCAAGTCAAAGCTATATTTTATATTGCTTAACTTCAATCTGTGGTCCACTGAGCTGTGTGTGTTTAAAGTGAAGCATCTCTGAAGGTCTCAGGAAGTAGTGAGTAGGATTTGCAGTAGCTTGTATTAGTGTTTCTCCAAACAAAAAAATACCCCTCCATTTTAACCTAATAATGCTTTTAATATTACAGAGCTCAGCACTAAAACATGCTTTCTTTAATTTTGTCATGTTTGTGGTTTGAAACACACTACTTAATCAAGACCTTTATTATGTGCAGCATTCACGGGTAACAGAAAGAGTTGTAAAAATACGTTTTTTTTCTTTCCTTAAGAATTTCTGAATTGCTAATTCAATGTAATAAATGCGTTTATTTTTCATGCATTTCATTAATTTATGTGGACTACTCACCTTAGTTAGCTGGCTCATTTTCACTATTTTGGACTTGATATCGTGAATTTGTTTTTATACACATACATGAAATTAAGCTTCTTTTTTTGGGTTGTATGGTTCTGCACCAAAACTAAAAAGAATACAATACTATATTTAAAATCGTCTACAGAGAATATTTATTAATACCCATATAAGCCGAAGTAGAAGAACTGCTTGGACATCCCTCAAATCAGATCAAGCTTTTTTTTTCTTTTTTTCCTCTTGAACTCCTCGGCGTCAACACGCGCGTGACTGTGCAACAACTGGATAACAACATTTGCGGGCTGCCGCCGCACATTGAAGGCATGTCACATCTGGGAGGGGCGTCGCTGCTGTGACAGTGTCGAGTCGGCTCGGCTGTGAAAAATCGAGGGTTTTCATCCGGTGCAGGAGGGGAAGCTTTTCTTCTCGTGTCTCGGAGCTGCTGAGATGCGGCGGAGGGCGCGAGGCTGCCGCTGAATCACAATTCGGGACGCGAAGCCACCATGAACGAGGGGCTCTTTTTTCACATTTAATGAATTAAAGCTGTCTTATCCGGGGGAGGATTTTGTCCTGTGGTGTCACGCAGGGATGATTTTCCTCGGCTCGGGCTTGCTACAGAGGACCGTGGAGACCTCCGTCGGCGGCGGTCATGCTCCGTGGTAAGAGAGGATTCAGCTCCAAGATGTCCTTCTCATCCTCACTGGGCGTATTAATGAATAGCCGTCAACACAAACCTGTGCTCTGTAGAAAGATAGCTTGGCCTGCATATGAGCCTGTAAGACGCTATTTCATTTCTACCTTGACGTAGAATCCTGGTTTGTCATCGTGTCAGTGAGCGACACACCTGCGATGTGTTGCCGCTTCCATTAATTAGCCCAGTGTTTCATTAGCAGTCTCTATGCAGATGCGGGATGGCTGTTGCTGCAGCCTCAAATGTGGCAACACGCGCTTCATGATGTGGAAATTAAATGCGAGGAGCGCACGAGATGAAAATCCTAACGTGTCTCTCCTCCTGCGCCTGTAAACAGAAGAGCATCTTGTTTGTACCAGCAACATCTGCATGAATCCAAACAGGCGGCTTTTAAAGGAGTCAAAAAAATCTGTGTCATGCTTCTTGGGAATACACAACTTCTCTTCTGCTGCATTGTTATGGTGCTGCTACTGCTGTCTGCTGGGCCCTATTGATTTCACTGCTCTCATGTATAAATACCGCTTGTTCTCATGCACCAGTGTTAAGCCCTATTATTAACAGATTCCTGAACAGGGGTGTCTGTCCGGATCTGGAAAAACTCCATGCGAACGTGTTGTGTGGGTCAGTTAGTGCCTTCAGGGTGATTCACTGCTAGTCCACCTTTTGGTCTATCTGGGAAACACCTCTCTGTTTTCACAAGAGGATTTTCCACTTTGCTGCCAAGCCTTATCGAAAGTGCTGATCGCTCCTATTTTTGGCTTCTTGTATTTGCAGGGGCTTTGAATTCTTGGACCATCAGGCCGTTTGCAACAAGGTTTGGTTTGGCTGTTTTATTGCGGGGGAAGCTACGAGGCAATTCAGGCTCGTGTTTCATCTTGTTCAGG
This sequence comes from Centropyge bicolor, assembly GCA_037975185.1. Taxonomy (NCBI): domain Eukaryota; kingdom Metazoa; phylum Chordata; class Actinopteri; family Pomacanthidae; genus Centropyge; species Centropyge bicolor. Next base: position 2,019,103 of record JBBMOC010000051.1, on the reverse strand, counting down.
GGTGATTTTGACACATGTTGGTGTTTGTCCCCGCTCCCATCGCTGTTATCTTCAAATTAGTAGCATGCCACTCTGCTTTACTGTAAAGCACTCCCTGCGATTTTCATGCAACTTTGAGTGTTACAATTTAATCAAATGCCGTGGAATTGGACCTTGACCCAGATTGGTGCAAACACAATGTTACGCCTGTGCTATGTTGTTAGATCAAGGTGAAACTGCTCCTTTTACAATGCCCTTAAGACATGGACTGACATGGTTTTAGCATCTGGTTCAGTAGGAGTTGACTGACAAACATGCAGGTTTAGTGGTCTGTGTGAAAAGTCACACACTCACCCCTTGATCTGGATCCAGGACCTTTCAGCAAACCTGTGCATTTGCAGGGATTTAAAATGGGAATATGCTTTTGGCTTCATTCAAATTGTCACGGTGCACAGTGTGTGAGCTCAGGGAATCAACTCCCAGACCTTATCAAGTGTTGAAAATATACCAGATCAGTAGTGCCATGGATAAGATAGGGAATTCACCCACATTTCGTAAGTCATTGCCACAAAAGCACATAAGAATCAGGCTGTTATGCATGTGTAGTAATGTAAGTGTATGACTGTGGCTGCACATCGTAAGCAGCCCTGAACTCCCTCCATAACCAAACACAGTGGATTACAGCCACAGTGGAACATAAAAATGACTTGGAATACATACTGTACAGAAATCCCTCCAGGTGTTACTGAGCAAAGGGAAAATGCATAGGAATAATCCCCTCGGACGCTAGAGCAACATTCCTTTCTTTATTACTCCCCCCACCTCAGCTTAGCAGAATCCAGGTGGATAGCAATCACCAAGATTGCTTTGTTTCACCCGCGGTAGTTGTGTCAAACGTGCAAAGGTGAGCACCAAGGCCAGGGAGGAGAAATGGTGAGCCGCACGATTGGTCAGTCCCGAGCTAAGCTGCCCTGCTGTGCGCTGATAAGCATGTTATAAATCAGTATTTCATGGATATAGAGAGCACAAGAAGAGATCATATTAGTGTGGGGGGTAGGGAGAAGGGTCACCTGACCTTCCATAAGCCCTCCGCAGTCCTTTGGTCGGGGTTGGTCAGGTGGAGGTAGCACAGTAAATCCCCTGTACTGAATCAGCTGCATGTCCGACTCTGACTGATTTCTCTTTCAGACAGAAACCTGAATCTCCCTTTTTCTTTAGGTTAAAAACATTTCTTCTCATTACAACTCGCTAATGGACATATAACATCCTCTGGGTTTGATGTTGAGTTGCAGGGAGAGTGGACAGATAAAGGTCACATTACTGTTCTCTTTCAAATCAACAATGCAAGGTTCAGAAGTCGGACGCCATTGAAGGCATCATGAGAGCAGACCGTGCAACATTTCATGTTGATATTTCAAAGCTGCACGTTCTACAACACTATCGGCCTGGTTTCGCCTGCTCAGAGACAATCACCGGACCTTTGCACGTCTCGAACAGGAGCTGCCAAGTCGTAAGCCTGCTCTGGTTACCGTGTGTAAGTTCACAACAGCAGCAGCTGTGTCAACACCAACAGTCAACATGTGGGCTGCCACCCTCACCTGTCTGTAGAATGCTGGAGGTGATATGTCAGCTGCTCTTTTCCTTCTCAGCTGCTCTGTATTGCCTGTTGAAAGAGAGTGACAAACAGATGTCACTTGCAACAGATATAAGGTTGTTGCAGAATAACGTACTATTACATATGAAGATACGACTATATCTGTTATATAAATGCTTTTGACAAGAGTCGCCTGTTCCTGGGACTCTTGGGCCAGATAAAAGCTGACAGCAGAGAGAGGGAATCTCTTTAAGAGCTGGGAGGCATTGTATTTATTACGAGATGAAAAAACTGGGTACCAAACTGTTGCCTGTAGTAATTTAGCTTTACTCCGAGTGTTGTGATCTAATATGCATGACTTCTAAGCCTAATCGAGCGCAGTACAGTTCCTTGTGTGGACACGATATGATTGGACCTACCTTACAGGCTCCAGCATTTAGCCCGTCAGACTTGAATATTAAACTCCCTGCTGATTTGCATTCGTGTGATGTACGCTGCACAGGGGCAGTTCACTCTCATCGCACAGCTCATGTTTTAATCAACATGGCTCACACAGTGCTATCTATACCGCCATCCAGAGCCCGGCCCTCATCCCCCATATACATGCTAAGTCAACATGTGTTTGATGATTGCGTTGCGTTCGTATCTCCTGTACTCCTCTCTCCTCTGATCCCTCCCTTTGATGCCGCTCTCTGTGACTCCGTGTTTATCCGATTCCTCATTGTCCCGCCATCTCTCCCGCAGGCTTCTCTCTGGAATGTGATGCAGTCTCACGCTGTCGTACCTGCGCCTCCGCACACATCTGCACACCAGATGTTTAAGCGGTTAGTGCTTGACTTGCACCAGTGAGCCCGCTGATCCTCTCAGGTGTGTTATTTGTTAGACTCAGTAGTGGTTAGAGAGTGACCTGTTGCAGTCGATTGATTCACACTTGTCTTAAAGCGATGCCTTGATGTGTGTGTTTTTGAGGGGGTGGGTGGTAAATTTGGTGCTAAGAACTCTCTGCTGTGGTGTTTTTTGCTGTGCACTTTGTTGCTGTGAGCTCATGTCAGAAATCGAGGCTTGTTTTGTGATGCCGTTTTTTTGGCATTTTATTTTTTTCACTTTCAGTTTTGTTATTAACTTAACTTAAAACTCTTGCTGCTCGCTTGCTACTAAACTCATCTCCTGTTTAAACAAATAGCAACAGCTGTTGTAGGAAACCTCTTCACAGACCTACCTACCAAACCTCTTCATGACCTACCAGAATTGCTACAGGAAGCAAATGCAAAAGCTTTCATGACTCGAGTGTAACCTGGTGCGCAACCTTTGCTGAACAACGAGCAATTACGGGATAATGGTAAATGCTAAAACATAGTGTGAAGTGCATCACACACTGGTTGTTTGGTGCAGTGTCATCTTATTTCACGTCAGTTGATGTCAGTAGCACGCATGCAGACAGATGAAGTTGTGCAGGGTGCAGAGTGTGTTGGATGGGATGAAATCGCTGTAAAATAGGACAGTGGTATAGCCGACATATTGCACTTGGACGCCACAGGTATGTGCAGAAGTATGTGGATTTATCTTTTTATTTCTAAAGAGAAACATGTCATTTCTTTAAAAGTCACATTGTAATGCTTTAAATGGTTGTGTTACAGTAGCGTAAATGAAACAGGAGTTAACCCAGAGCACTTGAGTCAAAGCATTGTAAAGAGATAAAGGACACATTTTATTGGGCGAAAAGGACAGCCCAGAGTTTCCAAGCAAATGTTTTGGTTGCTGGACAAAGCCATTCTTAAGAGGCACGGCAGCAGTTTGGCTTCTGTATTGAGCTGCCCGGCGACCTTCCAGATGAATACCAAATGTTACTGTCCAGCCCAGTCTCCTCACCGCGTTGCTGTCTGTCTTTCTCTTGACTGCTTCTCTCAGTGGGTTTACTGCTCAGCCGCGCTGTTCAACCGGGAACAGACGTGACACTGCCTCATACATTCCCATGCGCAAGTCCTTCTCAGTGTATTAGATTAACCTAAAATGTGATTATCGCAGACCTGGTTTTGTGTAACAAGGTTTATGTGGTGAGCCTTTGTCTCAACAGTGGTAACTCTGCCACTTGTTTTTTGTCTCGTCTGTCAATGGGAGGTCAAGCATGCTGGGGGGGTTTCACACATTACAGGAGCACACAGCAATTCAGTGGTTCAGTTCCAGCACAGGAGCAAACTCAGTACAAGTATTTCAAGTATGTCCTCACACAAAGTGCGCCCCATTTTTTATGTTGTTTGAGTAAGGGAGAAAGAGCTATGTCTTGGTGACCCAAAAAAACAAAAAGCTTGGTCAGCTGTGTGCAGAGCTTTGAGACAGCTGCTCAGTAACTGATAGATAAATGTTTCCTTTTGAAAGATGGGATGCTGGCAGAGGCAGTCTTTGGATGGGTAATTTTGATTCAGCCCTTGAGGCCTTCCATCCAGATTTGTGGGTTGAATGGAGTCGTTTTATGATTTACCCGTCTGGCAAGATGCTTGTTTATGGCAGCGATTTGTGAGCAGCGTTGAATGAGAGACTTTTGGATTTTTGGATGTCAAGTCTCGATTGGGTATTAGGGAAGAGGCTTTGTTTGTAATGAACCTCCATTATTGTGAGAAGAAGTGCGGATGAGACATTGCTCACTGCAACAGACAAGTGAAGGCAGCATTTCTTGTCTTAGGTTGATTTTTTTTTTTTTTATGGGGACTTCAATTTTAGGTTTTACTTTTCCTTTTCTCAGTAGAACTTAGTCAGATAATATGATATGCAGAATCTATAGAATATAGTAAATGTAATTCAATGCAAAGTGGATTTCATGTAAACCCTTACATTTATGACTGCAGCAAAGAGGAAACCTCAGCGAACAGTGCCTTTATTCCTCACCTGTCTGTGTTATTTATTCCATCATTTTGCTCCTGGCTCTATCCCTTTCCCCCCTCTATTTTGTACCACTAGCTATTCAGCCATAAAACACACAGGGATTAGGTTTCTCCCTCTCTGTTTCTGGCCATACATTATTAATGCTACTTTTCCTGTCTCACTCTTCCTTCTCCTTCCAAATTAATTGCTTGTTAATTGCATCTGAGAGCTAATTCTGGAGTATTACTCACTTTCACAATGCCTTAAGGTGCAAGTTAAGTTATGACCAGACTTCTAAACTTTTGCTATTTTCGAAATGTTCTATAATTCTTTCTTGCTTTATATAAACAATCTGGGTTTATGGTGCGTAGCATGAAGCTGTTGCTGTCATGACAATAGATTCTTTTTTACTAAACACAGTATGAGAGATTGCCGCTGTATCTGGTGATTTATTTATGCTTTTCAGTCACAAAAAATGAAAATATTGTCCTGCAATATTTTGATTTCTTATTAATCTGTATTAGTAATATTTTTTCTTTAACTTTTTCAAGGATTCAGCTTTAGACACCTGATGAGAGGTGCAGTGGCTCCCCCTGATGGTACCTGGTGTAATCTGATCTAGGAGACACCCATGCCTATCTACTGCTGACTTGCCAGAAATGCAACCATTGATTCTACACCTCAAAAACACACATGGCTGATTCTCCAAGGTCAGAGAGAGGAAAACATCTAAACCTGAATATATTCTGTTGCTGCATATCAGCAGGAGTTCATTCTCCCTTTCTTATTCATCAGGTGAGGGCGTGGCTGGGAGTGTGAGTTGTAAAGTCCCCAGAATTACATCACATGGAGGTCAAAGGACAACTGATCACATCCATGGGTTTGGGGGCTCCTGGTGAGTAACGATGACTTCCCACAGTGCAAAGACAAACACTTTCATGTCTGGACAAGACTGAAGTGGCCTGGCAAATGAATCAGCTTGTGTTTTTTCAAGCAGTTCAACAGAAGGAAAACAAAAGTGTTTTGCTCAGGGGAATGGCCAGCTGAAAAAACAGGCGTATGTGTGAAGGCCTTTTGTTTACGTGCTTTCACCACAGCTGTCCGATAATCTTATTAGAGCACTGACTAAGTGTGAGCAGACTTCATGTCGTTAGAAACACTAAAAAGAGATCATAGTGAAACAGCCAGAACACTGCATTATTTGGTTGTTAATTAAACTAGTAATGTTTCTTTTTTTGAATCCATCACATCTGCTTTAAAATGATTTGGCCTAAAATGTGCTGTGTTATGCTCTTATGTTGGAGTTTTTATTATGTTCAACAAATCCCATGAAAAGACCAAAATCAGCAAGGTGTTAGTTCGTCACTTAAAACTTTCAGACTTCCCTTCCTTGTCTGTGGCTCTCAACCCCCAGCCAGCCAGTTAGTGCTGATGAAAAGGGGTCACAAATATGAAGTTTCATTTCTAAAAAATGTTCAATGACTTCTGGAAAAAGCTGGGCATAGTAGTTTTTATTGTAGTTTAATCAACAAGGGGTAAGTTTGTACGGCTATTTTTACATGTGGATGAAAACACATTTTGTTCCTTTGTACTGAGTATTAAGCAGCAGCTTGGTGTATGTGGGACAAAATAAACTACATATTCCATGGACAAGGTGACAGAAGAACATAACACCTGGTGCAACAGTGTGGCTCACTGATGTGTTTTTAATCATTTTTGGACAACGATGGGGCTCTATGGCACAGAGGAATAAGACATATCATGCTTTAGATACACAGACACGGCTTGCCATTCGGATCAGTTCATTGTTGGTTGGAGTCTTCTACTTCATGGGATGTGTTGACAGTAGAAAAATATAGCATATTGCCAGATGAAGATGTGTTACATATGCTGTGATGTGTAGATGTTCAAGGCTGCCAGGACAGCAAGCTGCAGGCTGAGAGGATCGCAGCTCTCCAAGAGAGGAAGCAGGCCCTGGAGACTCTCCTCAACACCAGAGTGGGAGAGCTCAAACAAGTCTGTTTGCAGGAAGCAGTGAGTAGCTCACACTTCATTTTTAAAGCATATGTGGCTCAGGGTGCAACATTCTCACTCCATAATTGTGCCAGGTGTTAAGTTGACAACTGCAGTCTATTTATTTGTTCACGTACTGTGTTTTTACTAATTATCCTGCAGTGTATGGCAAATTATAGCATATTTTTAATGTTCTGTAAATTTGAACCTCTGAACTTAGATGCCAATTGTTTATAATCAGTGATATATTTTTCTCATCCAAAATGGACTGCATATTAATATTGATTGCTTCATTGCTCCAGAAAATGTGTCAGCATGTCTTACCACACACACGACTACCTCAACATTTCATTAACAGCTGTTTAAAACATGTTTTCAGATAACCGTGTAGTGACTCACTCTATTTCTGCGTGCTTCACAAGCACACTTGGCCCGAACTGCTCCAATTCACAAGTTTTCTGTAATGTTTTCAGTGTAGCTAATTTAGAAGTCTGAAGCACTACTCAACTGCAGTTTCTGCTTTAGAGGTAAATTATGATAGAAACATCATTTCTGCATCTACATCTGTTTCAGTGAAGTCAGCCATTCATCCTCGTTTTAATGAGACTTAAAGTAATCTCTTAAGTGGTATTATTTTATATAACAGTTTGGAGCTCACAGGCCTGTGAGAGGATGGATTTTAGTTACTGGGGGCTAATGAATGTCCTCTGCAGGAGCTGACTGGGAAGTTGCCACGTGCTTTCCCCTTGGAGACGGGAGAGAAACCCCCACTGGTGCAGCGCAGAGCTGGCCTGACGCCCAACACCAAGGCAGAGGTAAGTCAACACCTTGAATATCAATTGTGTTTACGCAGCAGCTGTACCTCTATGTGTACTTGTGGTCTAACACTGTTGGCTGCCCCTGGTTGCAGGATGAGGCTGCCCAAAGAAAACAGATGAAAGCCATCTTCACTGGTGCTCTATACAGACACTCAGAATCAGACCGAAATGTCCCAAACAGCAAGAGGACAGTTCATCGGGGGTGTCACACAGGTATAGCACCTAAAATCTCACTAATACACACTTAAAAAAAAAATCGTAGAGTAGAGTGAATAAAAGCTACATTGTCATTAGCAAGTTATGCTGAAAAACACGCTTAGCTTTACACTTTTGTTTAGCAAATATATTAAATTCCATGTGGCATCATCTGTGACCTGTGAACGTCTTATTGTCTTTCAGAGGATACAGTCATGTCAGAGAGTACAAGCTCGATGTCAGATTCAACATCACATGACAATGGTGAGTCAACCAAATCCAAACAACAACCATCTCTGGTTCTGGTGGATATACTGCGTATCCATATTCATTATGAGCTTAACTGACGCGGTAGTAGGCCTGGCAGGCAGCAGAATGAGCTCAGTGTATTTGCATCACATTCAAAATACATCACTCACACTTAGTAGGTGGGAGTCTCATTTGCACTTCTAGTGTTAAGGCACTAAACAAGAATATTCAGTCACATTTCAGTTGTAAACCCAAAATAGAATCAGAATCAGAATCAGAAGAAGAATCAGAATCAGAATGGCCTTCATTGTCATTATACAGGATGTTCAATGAGATTGGAGAGCTTCTCCTTCAGTGCAATAGTCTAGTTAAAAAAGTATGCAAAAACGTATAAGTAAAAAAGACAGTTTAACAAGTTGCAGGGAGGCTTAAAATATACAAGATATATACAAGATGAGAAGCAGACTTGTGCACAGCACAAAAGGTAGATGGTAAATATTGATGGAAAATAGTCCAGATTTCTATGTTCTTCACATAATATTGCACATTTCAGATATGTATTGCACAGACACCAAAATATGTATTAATTTAGTGCAAATGATGAATGGGTTTTAGTGCAATGATGAATGGTATATACATGGTATATATGGTATATGGTATATGGTATATATATATATATATATATATTGTGTCTTTGTTTTCCTTCTCCCAAAAGAGTCTTCTCCCAGTGTGGCGGCTGACCAGCGCTCTCTGTCTCAGCCCCGGCTCACTGTGGGCAGCCCTGACCACAGGATCAGTAGAAAATTGTCTCCAGTCGAGATTTACTATGAGATGAGGACACGCCGCAACTCTGTCACAAGCTCTGTTAGGTATTTGTCTTAAAGTGACCCTGTACTGCAAGCTGTGCAGTCTACATGCAATCATGATTGTTTTCATGTATGAGTGATAAAAGATCAATACATTACGTCCATGTCTTCTTGTGTTGCTTCTCACAGCCCAACTCACTCTTTACCCAGAAGTGCATCAAATGTTGAAGGTAGAAGTGTTCCAGCTACTCCTCTCTTGGCCCGAACTGCTCCAATCAGCGTTCATGTGAGGTAATCTGCGATCCAGTGCTGCTTCTGCCTGATGCAACACTACTCCCTCCCACTATGATAACTGTGTCGTTGGAAATGGCTTAATGACTTGAGCTGAATGCAGACACAGAGTCAGGGTTGTAACAACGATTAGTGTCATATTTAGCCACCAGCAAGGGCTTCAGCTCATCGTTTGGTCTTTAAGCTTAAAATTCTGTCCCGTCTTAAGTGATTTTCTGTGAAATGCAGTTACATGGTTTTGATTAAAATTGCTTTCACTCGTTTTTCTTTATCCACAGATGCTCCAGATCTCCTAATGTAAGCTGTTGTTGTGCTTGTCTCTCTCAGGTCGGATGCATCAGGTGGTAATGGGTTAAAGCAGTGGTCTGGCAGCCTGGACGTGCCCTATATGATTCCGCTGGCCCAGGAGGGCTCTTCTTCCGATCGGCGAAGCTGCCCTTACAGTTCCCGGGCCAGGCGCAGTAACAGCTCCGAGGCCCTGCTGGATAGATCAAGCCTTCCTGACGATCCTGCTCCCAGAAACGGGATGCCCCCGAGAGGGGGGCCCTACAAGAGCTCAGAGACACTGACCGATGGCAAGCTGCGACACATTCACCTGGGCAGCCCTGAGAGACATGTCGATGGCTCTGTAGAACAGGCCAAAATGCGTCTGTCCATGGGTGGCAGAGGGGCCAGTGGTGGCTACAATGAGCTACTGATGGACTATATCTGGGGGAAACAGCAGAGGATGCAAGTGCAGCACCACCTGTACCAGTCCACAGGCAGGATCTGGCAGGACGCGCCCTCTCCTCGCTCCTCCACTGCAGCGGTGCCTCCACATGCCAACGGCTTTTCCCATTCCCAGGTGCACCTCCCGAGTGCTGCGCCTCCTTACAGCCCCATGGTCCTCAGAGGGTCCCAAGCTGAGCTGCGCAGGGTCAAAGTCACCAGAACCAAATCTTGTGGACCATTTATTCCATTGCAGCAACACCCCCAGGATGCTATCCTGCTGTCAGCGTACGAGTCTCCCCTCCCTGCCTCTGGCACCACCACATCTTCCATCCCCAACCTGCACCCCTACCAGACTGAGCTATCTGGTCCCTCCTTCACCCGCAGACCGCCACAGTTTTCTCTTCCGACCCCAGAAGACTCAACGAGAAGCTTGCATAAAGCCTTGGCTCTGGAGGGATTGAGAGACTGGTACCTGAGGAACGCCCTTGGCTATCCTCCCGCTGCCTCAAAGGGCCACGAGGCAGGGATCTCTCGCCTCTCACATCCCCATCCGCTGGTGCACCAGGCCCAGTCTGTTCAAGGTGAATCAACCAACCTCCACAGGTCTCAGATACCCCAGTCAGCCAGCTTCCACGGTCACCCGCTGCATGGAAGGTCAGTAATTTTCTAACATTACCATTTTAATTATTTTTCAGTATCTTATTGCCTTGTGTCTTTATGTCTGTTGGTGGGAATCATGTGATGTGGGCTAGAATTTATACACATACAAGCCTAAAATAATGTAACTTTTTCTTTCACTACCTTCACCTTGTAGTTTGTTTGACAGTTACATTGCACTTGAAGCACACGAAATGTTGTACTATAACTTTAGGCAATACGATTTTACCTGATTTCAAGGGGCATTTTGTATGTTTTTTGGGGCTACGTAAGAATGCATTTTATTGAACTACAAATGCTAATGGCATGTTCAGCAAAATTTTGTCTCATGTTGCCTCCTGACCACAGGATCATGCGTTTATTCATGCACTCTGATGTCTCCTGATCAGAAAACACTCTTCTTTTCTCACTTAAGTACAGGCTTCATTGAGTTGCCTGAAGTGGCCTGTGAGAGAGAGCAATCAAATTTACACAGGAACTTTTAAGGACTTATCTTACCAAACTCCATTACCTTCTGACCTTGATCCATACTTTTTATTTCATGAAGATTTATTCTCAATGTGGTTTCACCATCCACTTCCTGCGTCTTGTTTGTGAAGTGCTCCATTGATTTGTCTTGCCTCACCAACAGGTCGATGGAGTTCTCTCTCTATCAGGAGACTCCTCTTCCACAGATGCAAGAAGTGACCCCAAAGGAGCCCAATGCAGACCCAGGCACCCTAGTCTGAAGCAGCAGAACATGTACACACACACACAGACTACATTATATGAGCAAAAACACTGTAGCCTCACACACACACACACACATACACATTCACTCAGACTCACATAGTCACACACATACACAGACAAGTTGATACAATGTGACCTCAACAGCAAAGCAAAACACGGCAACCTCAGCAGAAAGAGACTGGAATAAATGACAAACTGTAGCTGTACAGTCTGAAAAAGCCTTGGCAAGTTCCCCATGTTATAATTGATCCCACCAGTATATGAACTTCAAACCCAGTGTTCTCATGTGGACGTGCACTGGAGCTGACTTAACTAATAACAATATGGTCATGCTGTACTTCATATATCGATATTTCTGGTCCAACACGAGCAGTAAAATCCTTCCTATTAACCCTGAAAAGTCTCCCAAGATATACTTTTTTACAGAATATATACAACTCTAAATCACTATTTTGTATCTTCTGAGATATAAAGAACAGTTATATTAAAGAGGTAATTTATTGCTCATTAATCATGTGATATACAAATATGTTATATGGGCTCATCAAATCAAAAGTATTAATACATGCTGGTGAATGTGTGTTTGTAAACTATATAAAACACAAGAACATGCTTCAGTAGTCATCATTCACAGCCATTTGTATTTTACATGTTTGATAAACGAAAACAGGCCATGAATTGTAGCGTACTGGTGTAGCGGATGGGAGTGCCTCAAAGTTTTAATATCAAAGCTAAACCTTGGTTAGAAAACTTTAAAGTGCTTTCTAATAATCTGAAATGTTAGCATTAAGCCTTTGTGGTCTAATCAAAAACTGAGAGCAGTTGACGATGTCACTAAATTAGGGTGTTTGGAATGATGTCATATATATTGTGATTTTTTTTTTTCCAGTTAGTTTTCTAGATTCAGCTCGGTGCTGGCCGATAAATGTAGCTTTCTCTGTGCTGACCTTTGACGGAATAATTTGACCAGTTTTAGAAAAAAAAACCTGAGGGCTGTTGTGAGACCTACTGTGTGGTAGTAGCACATGACTGTATGACAATAATTTACTCATATCAAATCAGTTTTTACTGCAGTTAGTTAGAGGATTTGAGTGTCATATGGAGCACTTTATGAACATCTTAAGCCTTAATTCCCCTATGAAATTGTCTCCAAGAGTGATGACAGGTAGTAGGAAGGTTTTAACGGGGTTTACAATTGAGAAAAGCTAATGAAAGTGAGTTTTTGTCAACATCTACTGAAGGTCTACCTGAGTGTTAGTCTGTATATATCGTGGATTGTACTGATGAGTTTCATGCTGATATTTTATTCCCGTACTAACAATGTAATTTTTAAACTAACGACATAAGTAGTTAATCAGAATAACCTCCCCTACTCATTCCACCCCCAAGTGAGCACTATTTAATTGGATGTAAAAAGTGAGGTTGACGGTGTGAACAGAATAGGGCTGCTGTGGTTTTGAATGATGGTGTGAGCAGGTCTCATACCAGTAAATTTGTTAATGAGAATTCATGCTGGCTGATTTTTTTTTGTATTTGTAATGATTTCAACTCATTTCACGTGCTTGGTTTTGTGTTGTTTAAAAAAAAAAAGAACTTTACATTTTTTTGTAAATCAGAGTAGTTCTCATAATATGTGTCATAATATATTTGTAATCAGAGTCTTAATAGCTGCAATGTAAACTTCAGAAAAATCAGAATAATAATTGAAACCCTCAAGAAAAAAGACAGTATTTGTCTTCGTGTAAAACAGAAGTAAACATATTTTAAAGTGTTTTTTTTTCCCCATCTAATGTTGGTCATCATGAGACTCATTTGAATGTAATACTTTCTGTTTGTCATAAGTGATGTTGTTTTCTACTCTGTCACAAACTGTAGCACACTGAATGTCACCTGGTTTCTTCTGCTGTCTGGTGTGCTCACTTCCTCTCAGTATCCAGCTTCATGCAGCTTCTTCCAGCTGGTTAAAACCTGAAATCAAAGACCAAACTGCTGTGCACTGGGGGTCGTAAATGTATTTTTCATATAATGTACTCTGTAAGTTGAAAGTAAATGATATAAATTTAGCTCTGAAGCAAATTTATTCAAACTATATTATATTTATGAATCTATAACATTTTGTAGGTATCTACTGTAGCTCTTTCTCATCAATGAATTTGTAATGTGTGTTACAACCATTTCATTCAGCAGTGTGATGTGTTAATATTTGATTATCCTTTTATTTAGATATTTAAGTGCAGCTGTTTTCTCTATCCCTCCTCTCTTTATAACCAGGCCTATGAAATAAGACTCGTAGGCCCGCCCTATACTGTATGTATGAGATTGTGCATTCATTCTACTAAATAAAGTGTCATGTTGAAATCAGCACCAAATGCGTCTGACATGTTTGTTTACTGTAAGACGACAGTGGAAGCACTGAATGCCTGATTTGTTTTTGTTCAGCACTGGTTGTGTCCTGCCATGTTGTGTCTTGTCAGTCAGTCTTGTCATGTTGTAGTCTTGTTGTGCCTTAGTCTTGTCATGACCTAATCACCTATCAGGAACCTATATAAGTCAGTTCATGTCAGTTTGCCCTTGCCGGATTGTTGTCTTCTTGTCTCGTTCCCGCTCATGTTGTACCTATGCTCCTTTGTCATGTCATGTCATTCCATGCCCATTGCTGATATTTTTGTGTTAGGATTTTTTGACATTCTTGGACCCAGCCTTGCTGTGAGTTTTTGTTAAGATTTCACTTATTTTCATTAAAAGACTATTCTGAGCAGCAGTTGTGCGATGCATTTGAGTCCTCACCCACCCAACCTGACAGTGAAGCTTTCGTTTCTGTCTTATTAGTCTCCAGTTCATTGTTTTTTTCTACATAAAAAGGAAACATGGTTTTACTGACTATGCTGAAAAGGAGAGGTTCACTATTTTTCAAGTCTGTCTTTACACATCTCAGGTGGCTATTTAAACACTAAGACAGGTTTTGCTTGCTGAAATCCTTCCTCCTGGACAATAAGATCTTCCTTCCTAAAGAACTTCCTATGTGAGAGGAAGACAAAATCCACGGCCCTCGTTCTCCCACCTGCCTACTGTTTTAAGATAAACTTGAACAATGGTAAACATTGAAATCTGTACACATCCAAATAGGTGTTTTCACTTATTCTGGCTAATGATGAAAGAATGAATCACCAAGAATGATCCGTTAACATGTTTGTATTGTGAAATTTATTTGTACTCTTTCATACTTTGTACTGCACCTGCCACGTAAGAATTTCCATCAGGATAAATAAAATTCTATCTTGTCATATCATATCTTTTGCTCACAGGAGACATTTTGACTTGTCAGCAGATGAAGTGCAGGTGTAAAAATATAGTGGCTCTGTTCCATTTAAGTTGGCCAGCACACACAGCTGCAGGGCCCTGAAGCTAGTAAAACTAATGTAGCGCTTATTGATATTATTTATAGCACCTGTGGTTTTCCTGCTATGATCAGACAAAAAGCCTGCAGCAACATCCCTTTTTGCATCTCTCTGGGGTAATTAATGCGTAGAAATACTTAAATAGAAAAGCCTATTGTGGGAATAACGTAATGTCACCAAACTTTATGTAATAATGATGCTGGTCTCATAACAAGCTGGTCTGCTGCTAGTCTTATCTGTAATAATCCCAGAGGCAAAAAAGTGTTTATGATTAATTTTCTTTTGATTTATAATAGTCAAAATATTCATATGATATTTAAATATATTGCTACACAAACGTTCATATTGGTATTGTTTTTCTTTTAGTAGCGTTTCCACAATTCTTTCATGCTGACCATTAGTGACCTACTTCTAAAACTTGTAACTGGATTAGGCTGTAGGAAAGTCAAAGATGAAAGAATAAATAAATAGATAAGAGAATGACCTCCTCACCACCTCTGGAAATAGCCCTGGTAGCTACATAGTGATAAATGTCCAGCAGCAGCAGCAGCAGCTTGCTATTCCTGGACCTGAGTGTTTTTCAGTCACCCAGAGCAGAGTGAGGGACAGAGCACGCGGGCTGAGGGACTCTGCTGTCCTCGTGCCAGGCCTGTTTTATTTCCCGCCTTAGAAATATTAAAACTGGATATATCACACACAGGGGTAAGTAGGCTCCTCCTGTAATGTTGTTGGGTATTTAATATGAGTGAAAAGGGCTCACTGAGGTTTAGTTTCACGGTTAAGATCAGCAATGTTGTACCATCACTCAAATACACTTCCTGCAAAAACCTTCAGAATAAAACTATGTGTGTCTTGTTGCAGGAGCCAAAAGCTACAGAAGTCAATGAAAAATGGCATGTATACGCAGTATACAGCCATGCCCAAAACATTAGTTTCCAAATTTTTCATTGACCCAATTTTAAATATCCAGCAGCATGAGGAGAAATGAGAAAATATCCAACAAGTGGCAACTTGTGCATGTTTGAGCATTTGTATTGTCAGGCCTCTCTCAGATTTTTTCAAGCAAACCAACCCTGATGTACTGCTGGAATAGATTTTAGACTTTTATTTTGAAGTGCTGCTAATACTTGGCATTTTTCCATTTTCTGTTTATTATCAGATGACTCAATCTCTTGTAGACATTTGTACCTCTTGCCAGTCCCATGACACTATGTGCAACTTACAGCGTCACAAATAAGCCAACTTTACTACTTATTAAGTACAGTGAGAGCAATCTTTTCTGCTCACTTAACTGTCTGAACAAAATAATAGCTCGTGCCAGATATCCTTTAAAAAAACATGATTTAATCTGAATTGCCAGTCGTCCGTGTTTACAACTGTGTCACCCACACTGTCGTCGTCCGCACAAAATCAGGAAGAGTTCAGTTGCAGCTGGCCTAGTGTCAGGAGCTATTTACGTTGACATGCCATTCAGTTGGCTAAAAATAAACATACACATTCACTGGCCTATTTCAAATGTCATCGCAAACAACCTCCTGTAATCAGCAACTAAAAGCACAAACAAGCTGTGAGAGATAAGCAGCTAGTGTTGTTTCGGAGACGTGAGCATGATTGAAGAACGCCTTCTATTTTTAAAAGTATACACATGCATTTCTCTTGTAGCTTCCTCCCTGAGAGCTGCCGTCATCTGGGCCCGTCATCAGCTGTGCCCCAACTCCTCAGGCTCCCGCTAAGCATGTCATCCTCTTACGCTGCTGCTATATCAGCCCTCCTATCGGCCAGCTCTTTGAATCCACCCGCCAAAGCCAGCCCTCACCCCTCCCCAGACCCAGCAGGGGGTCCCAAACCTCCAGCCCTGCCCAGCAAAGCTGACCACTGCCCCCCACCTGCACAGATACAGCCTCACTCTGATGAGCCTCTGGGATCTTATGATGAGCAACAGGAGAACCCTGCAGACTATTGCATTGGTAGGCAGGACCCCGACACCAGACTCCAACACATTGGCTGGGATCTTTTCTCGGATGTAGGCTGTGTTGTGATGCTGGCTGTGTTGTGTTGCAGGTGGTTACTACCGCGTCGAGAAAGGAGAGATCTTTGTCGACCGTTACCAAGTGGTTAAAAAGTTGGGATGGGGTCATTTCTCAACTGTCTGGCTCTGCTGGGACATGGTGTAAGTACAGGCTTGACCTTTTGACCTCTCATACATAACATAATATAGTGGTAATACTAGCTAACTGCCATAATTGTTTGCATGCAGGAAGAGGCGTTTTGTGGCTCTGAAGGTGGTGAAGAGTGCTCAAACATTCACAGAGACGGCACTGGATGAGATCAAACTTCTGAAATGTGTCAGTGTGATCATGTTGCTTTTGTTTACTCAATGCATACTCAGTAGGTTTTAGTCAGCTTAGAGTACTCTTGCAATACACAAGTAGCAAATTTTGAAGTTGTAACCTGTGAAAATATGAGAATACTTCTCCACAGTGGTGGTTGTGGTGGAGCAGGTAGTTACTAATAAGTGAGGCTGATCATGGTGGCATAAAAACATAAAAACTTCCAATGCCATTTCAAGACGTCTAATAAGAGGCAGGTTTGGGTTTGAGTCTGGTACTGGAAGTAGAAGGAGATGTTTAGCAGCTGTGGTAGTTTTATTAGAGATGAGGGGAAATAAAGCTCTGTATAGACTGTGTGTGTGCAACTCCCTGGCAGCTCTCAGTCTCTCACTGTGACTTTTTCATCAAACTGAAATAGTCTCTATGTTATTGCATTATATAGACATTAGTTAGTAGTTTGTGTGTATGTGATTGTCTTTATCATTTTTCTGGATGTATTTTTGTTGATACTGTGATATGTTCATTATTTGACCATCAGGTTAGGGACAGTGACCCCAAAGATCCAAAACGTGAGAGAATCGTGCACCTCATCGATGACTTCAGGATCACGGGAGAAAATGGAGAGCGTATCCTTTGCAGAGACACACTGTATAATATAATCACATACTCTGTAGCTTGTAACTGTCAAGTGTTGTTCCTCAGGTCTGCTGTTTATGAGAGCGCCTACATACAGATGCCACCATGATGATGTCCTTATGCCAGTATGGTATGACTTTAATACAGAAAGGTCCTGTCAACGTGTTTTCATCTTCTCCAAATACCAAATACAAACTCCTTAACTGCTCCCCAGACGTGTGCATGGTTCTGGAGGTGCTGGGTCACCAACTGCTCAGGTGGATCGTCAAATCCAACTACACTGGCCTCCCCCTGCCCTGCGTTAAGAGCATCCTCAGACAGGTGCTGTGCAACCCTCCAAAAATCATCCTCCCTGTCTTTCACCTATGACTAAGCTCTTTTTTTTTAACAGATTATCTTGTGTTTCTGCTCCTCGTTGACATGGAGTGCAGTGACAGCGACTGTGTTTTCATTCCTTATCACAGGTTCTGCAGGGTTTAGATTACTTGCACACTAAATGCAAGATTATCCACACAGACATCAAGCCAGAGAATATCCTGCTGAGAGTGAATGAGGTTTACATTCAGAAAATGGCAGGCAACACCAAGCTGTGGCAGATGCCGGCGTCCTCTGCTTTTCCCAGCTCCTCAGGTTAGTGATACTGCATTAGCAACCACATGTATGTTCAGATGCCGTTATAAAGGAAAGTGTCAGGCTGATGGAGGTTTTTTTTTATTAAAGAAAATGTTTGTTGCTGTTTTCTTCCCATTCTTTGCGTCTTATTCCTTTTTCATTTTCACTTCCTGCCAGGGAACAGCAACTCCAGAGAAAAGCAGGTGTGCAACATGAAATTCATTCTTCTGTTCATTATCAATTCATTCTTTTTGTGGACATTTGTATTTCGTCATGATTGCATAATGACCTGTGTGTTTCTGCTTTGACTTTCTAAGAGTTTGTCCAGCTTGTTGGGGAAGCTGACGGGGGTTTTCCACACTCTTGGGGAATGGGTAAGATAGATGTTGCATTTTCTTCTGCTTTTGAACATCTACATCCTGAAACTCACGATAGGACATATGAAACCAGGACAAAGTAGGGGATCAGACATTTGTCAGATTTGTCAAATGATCTGGTCAAATTACAGTCCCAGATGAGCACACTGCATTGAGATCTCAGTTGATTCTGTTCAATATTATCATGCAGGCAACACACCTAATTCACAAACATATCAAAAGCAATTTGAGGAGAAAAAGCTTTGAATGGGGGGTTAAACTGGGATGTTTTTATATGGGAGATCTTGTATTAGGACTTTAAGAGTTGAGGGACACAGTAAGTGCTGTATTTTTCTTGCTTTCACACTTTGATCCTAAAGAGACAATGGAAATCCCTTAATAATATTGCTCAGTTTACAACCTAATTGGTATTTTCACTAGGGGTTCTTCCAAGAAATACTTTTTTACTACATACTATATTTGTACAGGATAGCTCTTAGATCTCACAATAGAAGTAAAAGTATCTATCAGAACTATCAGAATTATAGGCTAGAGATAAAAATACTGAAATAGTTCCTAATTATATTTTGCATTGTGATATGTGGTTGTGTTTTCAATATCTGAAAATTTGCTCTCTTGCTCTTTTGGCCTTGTTCTGTCACCAACAGGCTTCTGTAGTTTAAAAGGATTGGTTAAATGGGGGGGTGAGAGAGAGGGGGTTGCTTGTTGCAGGCTTCTGTAAGAGGACACAACTGCAGATTTTGATGTCCTTCCAACAACCACTGTTGTGGTTCCAGTGTATCTTGTTGTTGGCAACTTACTGTTTTACAGCATGGAGAGTAACAGCTTTACAATCTATTACTGAGATATGAATACTGGTACATGGATTTTATGTAAAATCGGTAGGTTTATTGTAACTACTGACAATATGCATTTAAAGCACAATGTTGTAGGATTTCAATGTAACACTGCATTTGGTATGTTTGTAAAAGAAGATGTCATATAAAATGAGTATGTAAGGCTTCTTTAATATGTGACTGTTTTTTGATGCTACCAGTAGGGGGCATCAAAGTCACTTTCATTTTCTACAAACAGTAGTTTTAATTTGACTTGCTTTACTTTCAAAGCAATGTTGATTCATGGAGCACGTTTCTGATTGATGGTTTTACTCAATCTCACCTTTGATTGCTTCCCACAACTGCAACCCTGCAGTCCAACAAGGTCTCCAAGAGCCCCATGAAGCGACTGACAAGGAAAGACAGGAGTCGACGAGGACAGGACAGTGCATCCAACCATGATCAAAAAGACAAACTTCATGTGTCATTCTCTGACGTCACTGCTCCCTCTAGCACCCGTAGCTCCACCTGTCACTCTAAAATCACAGGCCCTGACCTCAAGCTGAGGAGGCACACCCTGCTGTTTGAGGATGGACCGGACTCGGCCCCACGCGGCCACAGAGACTCCATCTGCTCGTGGCCAGACCTCAACACAGATGCTCCCGTCTCTGGCTCTAGATCAGTGTTATTACATCAGACTGCAGACAAAGAGCCGCCTCCACCTTCACCATCCTCTCCCCTTGGTCAGTGTCATGACATCTATGTTTTTGTCTAAACCAAGGTGTCAGCAGATTCTTCCTCTTCGTGTGGAAAGTTCATATTTACAGTTTGGTAAAAATCTGTATCTTTGTCAACCTGCTTACATGAGCTAATATTTACATAGCATACTATATAGATTACCTAGCATCATCAATAGTCTCAAAGTTTATCCTAGTCTGACCTCCTTAGCTGTCACTTTCTTTTATGTTATGTTCAGGTATCAGTGACTCAGATGTACTGCTGGACCTACTAAAGCCCCAGAATGCTGATAAAATCCTCATCAAAATTGCTGACCTGGGCAATGCCTGCTGGGTGGTGAGTAATCATATAACAATCAAACTGAACCCTAAAGCAGGAATCTGTCAGTCTGAATCCCACGTCAGACTTTTTTTTTATTAGCTCACTGATTCTTGAGATAAGGGACAAAACATGTTTTAGAGTGACACTTTTTAAAAAAATATATAATACCACATTCATTTCAAATAGATATATTGATAGGCAAAGATCTTAGCCACCAAACCATGTAAGGGAACAGGTTTTTTATAAAACCACTTTTTATGAAAGTTAACCTTTTATTACTCAATAACGTGATTTATGTCAACTCCGTCAGACACACAAAAAATCATACTATTTTGAACTGATCAGTTAAACACCTGATTAAAGCCTTTAAGTATCTATTTCTGATGTTTTCTAACAGAGTTAAGTTATAAACTGAATTATTTTGATTTTTGTTCTGATATCACACCATCTGGAAAAATGAAAATTTTAAAGTTCCTTAATTTTGTATGTTCATTTTTAGTATTAAGCATATATAATCAATGTTATTACATAAAAAAAGTAGTGTAGTTCATCTGGTGTTTTAATATATAAACACAATGAATTGAACAAAAGGTAATACATTTTGTCATAAAAGCACAAAAACCTTCATCTGACGGAGTTGACAAACAGCTGACGGAGTTGACAAACAGCTGAAAGAGAGCGAAATTCATGAAGTGTTTACACACATTTTACTAAACTTTGACATGGAACCATCAAGTAATGGAAAAGAGTTGATAACCAAAGAATATCTGGCAACAGGATCTCGAAGCAGATCTGAAAATGGCTGTGCACTGACACTTCCCATCCACCCTGATGGAGCTTGACAGGTGCTGCAAAGAGGAATGGGCGAAACTGCCCAAAGATAGGTGTGCCAAGCTTGTGGCATCATATTCAAAAAGACTTGAGGCTGTAATTACTGCCAAAGGTGCTCAGTGTGGGCTCCTCAATACTCTGGTCTAGTGGACTATCTAGGGGTGTGTCTTCTTGCTGCACTGCATTCTGCATAGCCCTGCATTCTCTAGACCTTCTCTAAACATCCCTCCAATATCTTCTCTGACGCCTCTGCTCCCTCTCTCCTATTTGCCTCACTTTCTTCTCTTGAACCCTCTTCTTCCATCTGTCTTTCCTTCTCAAGGGTTGCCCTTCTGCTGTCTGGATCACTGTTGAATTTCTCTCTTCTTTCTTTCATACTCCCTGTTTCTCTTTCTTTGCTCCTCCACTGACACTGACTGCTTCTTTCTAGCCATGTTTGCCTGCAGTACAAATAAAAGGAATAAATACAAGTTTGACCTTAATTGAGAGATGAACTACAGATGTTAGCTAGCAAATTAACATATGTAGCTGTTATCCACCTCCGTCAGACAGAAAACCTGACGGAGTTGACGCTTGACGGAGTTGACAATATGACATGTTTTCCCCTTTAACCGGGTTCTTGTACACTGGAACCATTTACTTTTTTCCCCCTGTTAGGTAGCCTGCTAACCTGAACCAAAAGATAACATTCATTTCAAAATTCTTTAATAGCAATGTTATAATGGGAAGACGGAGTTGACATGTCAAAGCTGTGACTGCTGCGATATCAACATTGTTTCATTAAAATATCGAAAAATGTAAAATTTACCAGACCATCTGGCCTACTGTTGCACCCACCAAGAGTGGGAAATGCCAACAGGTTCCTAAAGGTTATAGCTGACCATGACTTTACCTGATTTATTCAGGCAAAGTCATGGTCAGCAAAAAATCTGACGGAGTTGACAGAATATGAGGACACACTATTATAGACATTTTTAAAATGGATAATATAGTTTAAAGTTCTCAAAATATGTTATTTCATGTCCTCTTTAATGCTTCAGTTCATTTGACATTTGTACTTATCCATTTGTAGCACTTTTACAAGTTAAACATTGTAACATCCTGCTGAGGACAGGTCAAATTACATGTACTCTCTCAGTACAGAGCCTGTATTTTATCAAATAGTGATGAATTCCTCTTCTAATATATTAAATCCATTTCATGAGTATACACAGGTGTGACAGATTTGACTTTTACCGTGTTTTTATTAGTGATATTTTTTTCAATTTTGACATAAAGAAGACTTTTTTATGTGGGACATGTTTTGTCCCTTACCTCAAGAATCAGTGAGCTGCAACTGCTCAATGGGTTCACGAGTTACGTCAAAAACAGCACATCCATAAGAAGTTGCCAATCAATTATCAATCATAGAAGCACTATCTTGTAAAAACAAACAAACAAAAAAAAACCCCACAACAAAACAGTAACTAATTAACTGGAATTGCCTTCAGGTTTATTACAATATGTAATAAAACTAAGTGAAGATGCAGTGATAAAAAGAGCCTGGATGAAAAAATAATAATTTTGCTTTTACACCTCACAGTTTTCAGAACAATGAAGCTAATTGTGATACAGGTGGCCATTTATAAAACACCTTCAACCCATTATTGTTACAGTATTGAATGTAGCAGGTGCTTTCTGTAGCGCATGATGTGAAAGCCATATTTACTGTGCCCTGCAGTGAAAAACACAGCTGCCATATGTTTCTCATGAGACTAGACTGTGTGGGCTGATTTGAAAATGTATGTGGCTTGAGAGACTATAATGTTGCTAGCCGGTGGTGGAGGTTATGCTTCTCATTTGATTTGGCAATGTCACAGACTTGGAGTTTTGATAACAGTCGAACGATGCGGGGTCATTAAATAGTGGATCACTGAAATCACATCTCTCTTGTCGTCAGCACAAACACTTCACTGAGGACATCCAGACATGCCAGTACCGCTCTGTGGAGGTTCTGATCGGTGCTGACTACGATACGCCGGCCGACATCTGGAGCGCCGCCTGCATGGTGAGCTGAGCACCTGCATAGATGTGTGTTTTTGTTCTTCACCTCTCCTTTCTGAAAAGTATCATTCCAGCATTGTCATTTCTAGATGTGTACTTTTTGTCCTGTTATGTGCACTGAAGGCCTTTGAGCTGGCCACAGGGGATTATCTGTTCGACCCCCAGTCAGGAGCCACATTCTCCCGTGAGGAAGGTTAGTCTTGTTCCCTACATCCCTTTTGTCCTTGATTAAACTGAATGTGCTTATACTACATTATCTACCTGTGTTCTTTCAGATCACATTGCCCACATCATTGAGCTGTTGGGACCCCTTCCATCCCAATTTGCCCTCTCAGGGAGAAACTCCAAACGATACTTCAACCGCAAAGGTAAAATGTTCAAAATGACGTACAAATAAAGATAAAAACAGAGATAATAGAGATGAATTTAAGGTTCTACTTTTTACCCTGTGCAGGACAACTGCGACACATCTCAAAGCTGAAGCCATGGAGCTTGTTGGAGATCCTGCTGGAAAAGTATGAGTGGCCGCGGGAGGAAGCCGTTCAGTTCAGCTCCTTCCTCCTCACCATGTTGAAGCTGCTGCCAGAGGAAAGAGCCACAGCTGCCCAGTGTCTGAAACACCCCTGGATCACCTCGTAGACACACCAGTTGTGTCTGTGTTCAGGAGCAGGCTCGGACACATTGCACATGACGTGCGACTCGTGGGACAGCTGTGGGATAAGCAGTAGTAGTCTGGTGCTGGCATCATGAGCACAGCTTTCATAAATATTTATTAGCCTGAGTGAGAGCCTTCTCCCAGTCGGGTTGCTTGGTCTTTAAGCATTTTAATGGCAGTCACATTTAATTCAGGCACAACACTGACAGAAGAGAAGCTTTGTCCTACTGGAAAACTGCCTTGTAACATAATGATAATGTTATTGAATTTCAATAAACTGACGTAAGATTGGTTTTATTTTTGTTTTTTATAAAAAGATGACCTCACCGTGAAGAAATACTTGTTTAAGTACTGAAAGGTGTGAGATGAATTTCTTCACACAGCACTATATACTGTATACTATATAATGTGTTATTAAAACAACAAACTGTGATAGAAACCTAATTTTTGGTACTTTTGAAGAAAAAGGTGAACCTGTAATCAAAATGGAAATAAGATATTACTACTTCCACTGGTTGTGATAACATTCACAGGTCAATTCAATTTTCAATTTAATTTTATTTGTATAGCGCCAAATCCCAACAAAAGCTATCTCAAGGCACTTTACATACATATCAGGTCTAGACCATACCCTTATAATAGTATTTATAGAGACCCAACAGTTTCCATCATGAGCAAGCACTTAATGTGACAGTGGCGAGGAAAAACTTCCTTTTAACAGGCAGAAACCTTGGGACAAGACCAAGCTCAGTGATGGACAGCCAAGGCTTTCAAAAGAGTTATAATTGAATTTAGGTTTAGGTCTAACCCTGTAAAGCCTGAACCATGAAATAATTGACAGAAAAATCCAATTCTTTGTAACTGGAGCCTTTAATGGTCCTTCTAAACAAACAAAAACATTTTCATCAATTTCCATATATGACTTTCAATTTTTATCATATTTGAGAAATCATCATTATTTGAGACTCAAAGTTTCATTTAATTTCATTCAACAAAAACATATTAAAACAAAAATATGTAACAAATTGGTCATTCTAGTTCCAAACAAGAATATATTTTTATTCTTATTCCACTATTCATTATTGTTATTACTCTGTATAAGCTACTATCTGCTCTCATGCAGCAATGAGAAATCCACCAACGGAACTGGCAGGTGGAGGAGGAACGTTTCATTTATTTTGGCTCATTTTGTGCTTCACAATCTTTTCATTTTGCACACTGATGATGTAGGAGCCTCCAAAACTCATGTATCATATATGATACGTTTGGTGATATAGGGTTAATTACATAGCTTGAGTCAATTATAGCAGGAACTCCACCTCTTCAGCCAGAGCCTCGAGGAACGTGACTATTAATATGACAGGGTGGAGTGGCTTCATTTAAACTAACATATTCTTCATGACTCAGCCAGGTTTCAGTAAGAAAATAAATCAATATGATGATATGACAGTTAATCCAAACCAACCATTAAATGGCAAACAGAAATTATTCCTTTTTTTGCAATCCCTGAGTGTGTGTGTGTGTGTGTGTGTGTATGCGCATACGATGTGTTGATTGTAGAGATTTGTTCCGTTGTGCATTCCTTGCATGCTCTCATTCAGCAGAGCTCTGAGAGGGGGATGGAAGGAAGAGGAGGGAGGAGTTAGTCTCACGTAAATACAAGCATATGTCCAGTAGAAACTCACAGATTTTCCTTTCAGCAGGGAGAGCAGGTGAGAAGAAGAACAGGAAGCGCTGCCTGCCCACACATGTAAGTCTTATTCTCTGTTAGATTTTAATTAGAAATTATTCTCTAAATGAGTTTTCTTTATGCCTAACAAGTGGTAGACTGTTTTTCAAGGGAGACAATGCCTCAGCCTGGTTGGAGTGTGTGAACTCATAGTATTATGAAATTGGAGAACAATGATAGGATTTAGTTCCAAACTGACACTGCTTGTGATTTCACAACAATAAATTAATTATATCATCATAACAAACAACTTCTGGATATTTTTGATAATTATTGTTCTTCTCTTGTTCTTTTATTTGTAAACTTTTTTCTGATCTGATTTGCATAGAAATTGAATTCTGTTAATTCTGATAATATGCACAGTGTGTACCTTGTGGAATTGTCTATCTACACAATGAAAAAATATGTAATTTTGTGTTTATTAAGTCACGGCAAAACTGCATTTCTGCGTCTGAGTCTCTCGGGGTTTTTTGTATGTTACAATGAAGCCAAAGTAAAGGTTAAAGACCCAGTGCGCTGCCTTTTGTGACACAGCTCTTAACCCCCAGCCAGTTGCCATGCAACTCAAACTCCAAATCAAAAGGAATTACCTCAACCACCACTGGTCTTTCACAGTTGCATTATGAGTGCAAGGTAACGCTGTTTCCAGCAATGCTCTCCACTGCTTTCCCACAGAAGGAGCCCTTGTTTAGGATTCTGCCTGTGCTTTTCGTCCCCTTTTCACTGTGTTCTTTCCAAATCTTCTGTGATCAGGATATCTCAACGGACCAACCGCTTCTGAGAGTGGGAAAGCTGCACACAAAAGCACTGTGCTGTGTGTTTACCAGCGCTTATTGCAGCTGATATTAAATGATATCCTGCAGTGATATCATCACACTGAGGTGTGTGTGGGTATACAGCTCGGACATGGCAGCAGCAGCTGATAATGAAAACAGGAGCAGTAACAGTATTGTGCAGTGCATAGCAAACACCCATCTCATTAGCCCACACAAAGGGAGAGGTGAGAGCGAGAGTGAGGGGAGATATGAGAGCTTTTTATCTCATGCAGATGTGTTGTTATTGCACTGTGTGTCTGTGGTTCATTTATCACGGCCTCTTCCCATAATGTAGCACCATATAATTATGGTGAATTGTTGTTCACGCTCTCTGTCTTGGTTGCAGGATGTGGCTGACTCTTCTTTACAGTTGCACTGGTGGAGCAGCTCTCCTGTATGCCCTGTACAGATGGGTGATCCCCGCCGCTGTGCAGTATCATGGAGGATTGGCGCTTGCTTGGCATGCTGTTATCGTTGAGCAGATGATGGACACACTGACCCAGTCCACACGTCCTCAGGTGTGCCTTCAATGTACAGTATTCACCTCTTACAAGAGCAGCCGCAACACACTGATGGCCACACTGGTGTGATGCAGACTGCAAGTAGATGAGACAGAATGATGATGACATTTAGGCCAACAGAAAATAGGGCTTTGTGAGTGAAAAAAATGACATGCCAAATACACACACTGTAGGTCAAATGTCAATGATAATATGTGTATACTTTTACAAGCAGGTCAGGTCCAGGTCAGGAATAGATTTAAAATGAAACTGACCTTTCACAGGTGTAACTAATACCATTCCTATAGGATTCATATACATTTTTATTCACTGGCCTTTCTGACCCACTAATCCTTTAATCTGTTGTCATGTCTGTAATTCTGTGTTTTGTCCCTTGTTGTATATTGTTATCATTTCCATGTTTCTCTTTAGTTAGTCTTGTTCTTTTCCTGCTATGACATGTCAAAAGTCTTTAACATACTGGTGGGCAAAAAATAATGAACACCGAGTGCTGAAGTAGCTGGTCAAAAACTGAATTTTAATTTACCATTTTATATATGTCGAGATTTATGGATTTCATGGTTTCATGGGTAGATGTTGCATTCATGGTTGATGCACTTTGTCTCATTCACGTAGTATAATATATAGAAAGTATACACACTGAAAATGATAGATAGATAATAAATATATGTAGAAAATCCCCCAAGCCCTCCCTCCACCTGTTTCCCTCTACCTGTGTGGTCACTTCCCAGCCACTCCTACCTGCCCTTCTCTTCCTGTCTGGGTGGCGCCCAGAGGCTATATAGTAATCAGGCCACATGTGGCCATCCCTTTTGTCCTCTGGAGAACAAAGAAGCATGTGGATGCCACAGCCTTCCTCAAAATGTTGAACTGAGTACCTGACATGCAACCAGTTTCAACAATCTTATAATAAAAGGATTCAAGTGGAAACTCCTGTATGTGCTCATCTGTCCTAACCAACACCCCATTGAGTTGATATAAGTCCTTAAACCAGCATCCTAAATCCTAAATATTCTTCATACAATATTCATTCATTACTTGACAATTAAGTGTTTCACATAAGTAACTCCAGGCACAGGACGTGACAGCTATACATACACACATTAGGTAGAGTGTGCATGCGAGGGTATAAATGTGTGAGTGCAGCTCATCTCTATCAAATAAATGTACAAAAAAGTTTTAGGGAGATAGACACACACACACACACACACACACACACACACACACACACACTCACATAGACAGACAGAGAGAGAGAGGCAAAGAGACACGGGGGGACACATGCAATAGGAACCAAATGTACAGTAAACATGCTGTACCCTTCAACGTCAGCGAACCTATTTTTGCAACAACTTACAGGCAATAAATAAATAAATTATTATATTCCATATGGAAAGAAACAACGTTCAGCCTTGTTTACACAGTTTGTAAGCCAAATTCATTCAGTAATGCCTCTGTGCCTTTATGGGCAAGAACATAAATATCTATAAAACATGTCCAATAAAACACCTTTTGCCTCAAGTGCAGTGTTTGATTACATTTGCATTAAAAACAGCTGTGTACACATCCTCACAAACCTCAATATGATAGGTGTTGAATACAAACATCTGTGTCAAATGTTTTTATGTATTTGCCTGAGGAAGACAAGTGTTGATTTATTTGGCCAACAGGGTTTGGGGTGACAGCAGAAGGGACATTGCAAGCTTTACTTACAGTATTCTTGCACTGCTATTCAATTAGGTCTTAGGGATCCCAGTTAAAAGGATGAAGAGTAGACGGCAGCAAATGGGATCTATCCATTAAATATGTGGCCACAACCTGGCAACCCATACGTTTTTTTTATGCATGCTTATTAATAGTCTAGAAGAGCCTTAAGGAATGAATAATTAATGATGGGGTGTTCTTGACACCTATTATAAAAATATCCTATTATAAAGTGGTACTTTTTTCCTCCCTTCTCTCAGAGGCTCCTGCGTGCTGTACAGAAAAATGCCACTAGAGGGGACCCTCGCAGCGTGGTCAAAGCCATCGATCAGTTCTGCAGGCACAAGGAGTGGGCCATGAATGTGGGGGATGAGAAGGGTAATGATGTCTCGTTATATGACTAGGTACTTTCATATGTAAAATCATCTCCTTATTTGACCAAGCTGTATGTTTTGGTATCTACTTTTTTTTGCCCCAGGCTGCATTCTTGACTCAGTGGTGTCTGAGGTAAATCCAACCACTGTGTTGGAGCTGGGAACCTACTGTGGCTACTCCACAGTGCGGATCGCCGGCCTGCTTCCCTGTCACGCCAAGCTCATCACTGTTGAATTTAACCCAGACTTTGCTGCAGTTGCTCATCAAGTCATAGCTTGGGCCGGATTAGAGGAAAAGGTAGATGATCTCCACCCAAACTGAAAAGCAATTATTTACATTCTGTGCACAGGTCAGAAGACAGTGTGTCTCTTCTTTTTAGGTCCAGTTAGTTGAAGGAGCGTCTGGTGATTGGATCCCCAAAATGAAGGAGCAGTTTGGTGTAGACACATTTGATTTGGTTTTCCTGGATCACTGGAAGGATCAGTACCTTCCTGACACAAAACTGATGGAGGCAAGTTTGCTTTGCTCATTTTCTGCTGCTCAAACTCTTGATTCTGTTGCCATGACACCCTCTTTATGACTTATTTAGGTATGTGGCCTCCTCAGGAAAGGCAGCGTCCTACTGGCAGACAACGTCATCTGCCCTGGAACCCCCGACTACCTGGAGTATGTCCGTAACAGCCCGCAATACGAAAGCCAGTACTTCAAATCTCACCTGGAGTACACCAAAGTAGAGGATGGCTTGGAGAAATCTGTCTTCTTAGGGTAGTTTTTAAGAAAAAGTGTCATGTTTTACACTGGTACTCATAAACCTCTGTTGTCTTTTGACCTCATCAGTTAAATCTGTTTTTCTAATACCTCATTGTGTTAACTTGAAATTAAAAGTGATGTGTCATGTGAAGGGAAAACAAATTATTTGTGTTGTTCACTTTATTTCTATACTTCTCAACACTTGAAGCACTCTTTGAAATGTCTATATTGGTACAGTAGGCGGCAGCAGTGATACTGTGTTCAAGCATCTAATTGACAGATGAAGAGCTGCAAACTGATCCGGGGGCTGCTTTTCCCAGAGCATCAACTCAAATCAATAATAAATCTAATCCAGCTGCATCCTGAGATGCAGAAACCTATTTTGTGCTCTGATCTTCTCCACCATTGTGCTAATGTTGACAGGTGTGTGAAGTGAGTGAGAGTGTGTGTGTGGCATTATAGTAAGTGTGTGTTGAGAGAGAGAGAGAGAGAGAGAGAGAGAGAGAGAGAGAGAGTATGAATCAAATCGCTGCTCATCTAATCTCTCAAAGTGACAGAGTTCCATCATGCCCTGGAGGGGGAGGGTTCTGCATTTGGTCCAGCTGTATGAAAAAAGAAATGGGCTAGTCCACCTCGTGCTTTCTTCACAGACGCCTGCATGATAATCCCAATCTGTGGCCATTAGTGCACTGAGAGAACAAGCGAGGAGAAGGTTCAACAGAGAGAGAGAGAGAGAGAGAGAGAGAGAGAGAGAGAGAGAGAGAGAGAGAGCGAGGGAGTGAGGGAGTGAAGGGGGAGTGCCTGGACAGAGAGAGAGAGAGAGCGAGCTTTTAAGGGATTTGGCAGTGATTTGTAGAATCTCACTGCTGTTACGTTGCGTTTTTCCTCTAGTTTTCCCTGATTCTGCCATGATATTATACCCTGAAGCCTCAAAAGTCATTGTTTTCCCTTTGACTTTATAAATCACAACTGCTTCTTTTTCAGACCATTGTTTTCAGTGTGTTCTGGTTATTTTTCAGAGTGCACAGTGTCTGTCTGAGATGATAGAGGATTTACTTTTGGTGAGGAGAGGAGAGCCTTGCCCCTAGATATATAATCACATTTCGGACCATGGATGGAGGCCTGTTTGGAAGAGCTTGTGTGATGGATAAAATCAAGACCGGTCAATGAAGAATGGGCAGGTAAGAAGTGCCTTTGCAGACCCTTCTCTACTTGAAGCTTTTCTGTGATGGTATTCTCAAAAAGTGACTTATGCATCTTGGATTTCTGCAGATTCATCTTAAGCTCTTATTGATTTTGAGAATCCTTCCAACTAGTTTCCATAAAATCAAACTTCACAGGGGCTGTACAGAAAAACCGAAAGCATCATGATATCATAAATATGGGTTTGAGGATTTATTTAAGTATGCATTACAATTTGAAAGAAATGAAATCTTTAAGCATGTAAACTGTTATTGTTTAAGTTCAATTCATATTAGTTATTTGAATTTAAGACAAGATTTGAACAAAATTCAGTTTTCTGTTTTTCAAAATAATTTCCACTATTGATGTTCTTTTTGCAGTTTGTGGGATCCTGTGTTTTCTGTGGATTTTGTCAGTGATCATCATGCAGATAAAATTAACCCGCTCTTAACTTTTGGAGCATGAAATGCTGTGAGGCTTCAGTTGATGTTTTTTGTTTTGCAAAATTTATAGTGTTTTCCATCATCGGCTCTCAGCACTCCATGATAAAAGCTTCAGTCTGTGCCATCCTGCATGCTGACTAAAATTTTCGCAGCTACAGCTTTCTCATGGAGTATACATATATATCTTATATTTGGTCTTTTCTTATATTTTATAGTTTGGATCTAATGTACCAAAACAGACTGCAGCTTCATGTTGAAATATTTTAACTAATGTTAAATGTCAGAAATGTTTTAAAATCTTTGAGTGGGCTATTTGCATGTATACATGTTGTTACCTGATAAAGGTATAATTTTAGCATTTACCTCTTCAAGACACATTCAAAGTCTACAATTATAATATCATGTAGTGGATAAATTCAATGCTCAAAAAGACCAAAGAACTGAAAGACACAAGTGCAAGATCAAGATGCAAGATCACAAATTTAAAAGGAAACTTCATCATTTTTTCAAAAATGCATATAGAACTTTGTTTTTATGTCGTAACCATTTAAAATTGAAAGACCAAAAAAAAAAAAAAAAAGAAATATAAAGTGATGTGTATAAACATTGTAGAAAAAACAAATTTATTCAGCTTTAAACTTGAAGGGTAAACTTCACAATATTGGACATATAAAGATCCAAGGAGGTAAACATTACTGTCATTATGATGAGATAATAATCAGACTGTGAAGCCCCCTCTCTGATTGCCCTCAGGAGCCAAAGGTAGAGGGAGTGGCCTGGTGCTGTCAGTACCTCTGCTGGTCATCATCATGACAACAGAGGTCCACTCATCCCACCAGTGCTGCTGGCTCGGTTCACCTTCTCGATACCAAGCATGGCTTCGGCTGACGTGGGTGCTTCTGGTGGGTATCAGCCCGGGCTCGTGGGCCCAGCAGCAGGGCACTCAGCCCCAGTCCATCAAAATCGAGGGTGACATCACCTTAGGCGGGCTGTTCCCTGTGCACTCTCGGGGACCTGCCGGAGTGCCCTGTGGGGACGTCAAGAGAGAGAAGGGGATCCATCGATTGGAGGCCATGCTGTACGCCTTGGACCAGATCAACAGCGACCCGGACCTGCTGCCTAACATCACCCTGGGGGCCCGGATCTTGGATACCTGCTCCAGAGACACCTATGCCCTGGAGCAGTCGCTCACCTTCGTCCAGGCCCTGATCCAGAAGGACAACTCAGATGTGCGCTGCTCAAATGGAGAGCCTCCCATCATCCCCAAACCAGAGAGGGTGGTCGGGGTGATCGGGGCGTCTGGCAGCTCGGTGTCCATCATGGTGGCCAATGTGCTCAGGCTGTTTGCGGTGAGTTTTCTTTGACTTCCTATATTCATTAAAGACTGAAATTGCAAAAATATTTGGGGCAGTTCCTCTTTTCAGAAAATGAGTTGGTGAAGTGAATCTTGGTGAAAGACATTACCCAATACTGATGTCTTTCAGTAGAGGGTCCCAAGATGACTAATGGAAAAGGACATTTTTGAAAAGTTACACCAAATTATGCCTTTTATCTTTGTACCATATAATGGCAACATTACCTACTTCTCCTCTCTCCCAGTGTTTCCTGTCTCTCTTGTCAGTCATAATATCATAATAAAGAACTTCCATGAGTCTTTATATTGTGTATATTCTGGACACTTTAATTTTAAGGGATCACAAGCACAGTGAAAGAGTTAGTCAATGTCTTTTAAAGTAAGACTCAGCTGAGACAGTGCCAAAAAGTGTGTCCCTAAAATTTGTAGTTTAGTTTTGCCCAACTTTTGGGTAATTAGGCTCAGAAAGAGGAAAGTTATGGCTCAAAATAGATGAACTTTTATCTTCTATTTCACTTAATGCACTTGTTCATGTTTGCACTGTTAAATTAGCTCACAGCTGATCTAGTTAAACTATTGGTGCACACAAAGGTCTGATTCATTTGATGTTAGATTATGAATAGAGGGGCATCATTAAATTTTCATTATTATTATTGTCTTTATTCTTCTGCATGAACATGGTTGAGTTCAGCTGCAGTTCAGTTATAGATTTTACAGACCTAATTAAAAGTACTCCTCACATATAATAACATCACTGGACAATGACACTGGATACTTAGACTGATAATATTGCACATATCACATTATTGCTGCTGTATACACACATTCAGGACACATTTAACCTGATATGGAAGAGGTAATTTAAACCCATAAATAATTTGAATGAGTTGCTGTATTGATGCTTGGTACACTTAACAGGATTTTGAATCCATTGTCATGGGTGGTCTCCACAGGCTAATCCGTGTTATGTGTTCACCGTACAGGCTTTTTTTTTTTTCAACAGATGATTGACCTTTGATGATTGATTACACTGCTTAAACAATGATGGACACTGAGTCTGTGTAAATCCCACATTATGCCATGTCCTCATCAACTTACTGGCATAGTCTGCTGGAAATCTAGACACGTCTAAAATAAACGCGAGCCTGGGCCAAATTAGTTTTACATGAAAAATCAAATGCCTACATCCCTGGATGCTACTTGTTACAACATTCTTCATAGTGAGGATGCTGAGTTTAGAGCCAAGGGCAGATGTTAACTACAGAATTATGGATCCCAACCTCCACTAAGCCCCTCTCAGCAGCTCAGGACCCTGGGCTGAAAATAGAGCATCAGGGCAGCAGGATGACATTGGTTCTAGGATAACAGCAACTTGTAGCCTGGACAGCGTGGAGTAGATTTAGCTAAATGGTGTGTTTCCTCCGACTGTCCATATGTGCTGCTCTCCGGACCGCGGATGCTTCTAGAATGACGTTCACTATACATTGAACATCTGCTCTCAGCCGGAGCAGGAGACGCTCCAGCATCAACGACACATACCGTTAGCATGCTGCCTATTTTGCAAAAGTGAAAACTGCAGATGGAGATCATTTTATATAATCAGTGGTCTGTCTTTATCCCAATTTGTAAAGTGTGTACAATATCAGTTTAATTCGGCTCAACAGTTTTGCTTGTTAAATAACAGGATATACAGTCAATCTGACACTAGATTCACTCAAACCTTTCAGAAATGACCATTCAGGGCTGAAATGTTTAGTTGATTAATCAATTAACTCATCAACAGTGATTAACTGCTTTTATTTGAGCATTTTAAATTTGAGGATTTGCTGCATTTCTCTCTTTTACATCATCTACATTGAATATCTTTGGGTTCTGAATGACTGATCAGACAAGAATGAGTGATTTAAAAACATCACTTTGGTGATTTTTTTGAAATTTTATAAGGCAACTAAAAAACTAAATAATTTATTTAAAAAATAATGTATATGTAATGTATATGATAAAATAATTATTAGTTGTATGCATATTTATGATGACACAATTTGTTTAGCATCATCAATGCACTGCCCATAATCTGAATCACAGCAACTGCAGACTGTGCAGTAAAAATTAATTTTCTCTTACCTCAATACTTCAAATCTGTGGCAAAGTGATAATGAATCAGTCTGTTCAATTTCCTTTCAGAGCACATTTGATAATTTGAATAAACATTTGATCGTTCTCTAATACCCATTTCTTGACAATATTCATAGAAATAAATGCATCATAAAAATTTGTGCTTGTTATAACATCTGTATGTTATACCTGCACATACTTCTGTTTAGCATTTAGTAAAGTTTTATCACACCATTCAGTTCAGACTAAACCACAATCATTTCTTTGGGTTGGATCCTGGACGGTTTATCGTGGACAACTTCAATCAGTTAGTGATACTGAGCAGATTTCAGTTGTGCTGAGCTGTAAGTGGATACTTTTGTTACTGATACGGTTCATTGATTTTACTAAGTGAATTGGTGCAGATGCTTCTGTGGGATTAATTTGGAGAGGATTATATGATGTCTTGTTCATTACAAATTTGCATGCAAACAACTGAATCACCTCACTGACACTGACACAGACTCCTCTGGATACTGATGTCATATGTTACCCAACAGACTTGACAAACACAGTGATGGAAGAACTTTTTTGGGGGGGCAGAAAGTTCACCTCAGGTTGTAGATGTGGCCTGTAACATGGAGGCCGACCAGTAAATTCAAACTTGACGGAGTTGACACACGACAGCAAACTGAAGCTGCATGTGGCCATCAGAATTAAATATATTGTATGGCTTACAGCTGAGAAATGCTAGCCTTTTTCTAGTCTCTTGATCTCTGTCTCTCCCTCTGTGCTTAACGTAATTTGACTAAAACCCCTATAATCCTTCCAGATAATCTGTGAAATGGTTCTCTCGGTCCTCTCTCCTTCTCCCTTCACTACCCCTTGTGTCTACCTTTATCTCCTCGTCCCCTCCAGAGGGCCGAACGCTAAGCCACGCTGGGGGACCAGCATTAGCAGGGTCAGGGTTGAGACTGTCGACATAAACTGTGTCATTAAAGAAGTAGCACACCAGTAAATTAATCTTCTCATCCATTTTTTCCAAACAAATGCTTTTACAGCTGTGTTTCCAACCATCTGTATTTCACTGACGTTATACCCTCAGCACAGAGTAGCTCTGAGCAGGTCGCGCTGTGGAGTTGCCTCAGTTCTGAGAATTACTGAGAACACAGGCTGTTCGAGAGATGAATGCTCTCTATGATAGTCCAATTTTGGGATTTGAATGCACTACAACACATCAGCATTAATGTGGAAGACCTCCATTTAGACCCTGTTAAGGTTTTGTCTGTGAGTAAGTGGTGCATCATCCTCTGACATGGTTCAC
This sequence comes from Centropyge bicolor, assembly GCA_037975185.1. Classification (NCBI taxonomy): domain Eukaryota; kingdom Metazoa; phylum Chordata; class Actinopteri; family Pomacanthidae; genus Centropyge; species Centropyge bicolor. Next base: position 1,983,152 of record JBBMOC010000051.1, on the reverse strand, counting down.
TGCCTCTTCTAGTCATTCTCCGGTTTCACATATTGGCCTAATAATCAGAGCTGCTCACCCGACCCTTTCGTAACCACTGACCCATCCTTGTGTCTTAGATCCCTCAGATCAGCTACGCCTCCACTGCCCCAGAGCTGAGCGATAACAGCCGCTACGAGTTCTTTTCCCGTGTGGTGCCTCCTGACTCCTACCAGGCCCAGGCCATGGTGGACATAGTTAAAGCCATGGGCTGGAACTACGTCTCCACGCTGGCCTCCGAGGGCAACTACGGAGAGAGCGGCGTTGACGCCTTCCTCCAGATATCCAGAGAAGCAGGTTGTGTGTCTGGCTGTATGAATGTGAATTCACTGCTTATGACAAAGAGGGATTACTCACTTATCATGCTGTGTTGTTCTCCCTCATTAAAAGACTAAAATAGGAAACAAAAATCCTTTAATACTCAAGAAGTAACAGGGCAAACAGAAGTCACCACCTCATATGGGTTTGAAAGTTCAGATGATGTTACTAGAGTTCAGATTTTTATATTCTCAAAACTCATACATATATTGCACATCAATAATCAGGAATGCTGGTTCACTAGTTCACTGCTACACCAGTATGTTACTCTTAGTCACACTGGTGGTATGGTTTGTCTGCCTCTTTGGTCCAGACTGAAATATCTCAGCAACTAGGCCTCTCAGATGGATTGCCATGATATTTTGTACAGACTTTTATGGTCCCTAGAGGATGTATCTTCATGACTTTGGGGAGCCCCACAACATTGACATTTCTGGTTTTGAGTGAAACATCTTTATAACTACCAAATGAATTGCTATGTAATTTGTTACAGACATGAATGAAAAGTTTTGTTAACACCTGACTTTTCATCTTGACACCATAATCAGATCAAAATTTGATTTTATACAATATTTTAGAAGAAGAAGAAGACCCTTTATTTGTCCCACTTTTTAGTCATGCACACACAAACATGCTACATGCATTGGGAAATTCAATTTCTGCATTTAACCCATCCGTGGGTACACAGCACATGAAACACAACAACCGCACGGGAGCAGTTTAGTTTATGAGCAATGGGGTGGCTGTAGCTCAGGAGATATAGCGATTGTCCTCCAATTGGACAGTTGGCAGTTCAATCCCCCTGCAGTCTATGGGCCGAAGTTCTTGTCCTTGGGGACTGAACCCCAAATTGCCCCCGATGGCTGTTCCATTGGTATGTGAATGTATGTCGCTTTGGATAAAAGCGTCCGCAAAATTAAATTGTAGAATTGTCTCAAAACAGTTCACATGGCTACACAGTCTTGTATTACTGTTACTACTCAATGTAGCAATTCATTATACCTGGTTCACAGAAATATTTTGTCATTTAAACATATTTCCTAGATTCAATGCTACCTTACATCTGATGTTCTTCTTAGACACTATCAAGAATCTACATGCATGCTAGCAACTCTGTGAGGCTGTACTTGAGCTAAATGATACTAAGCAAGTATAATGTTCAATGTTCAAATCATCTTAACCATCATGGTTTAGCCTGTTAATTAGGCTTGTGAGACTCATTAGTTTTGAGGGTATTTAGTCATAAACTAAAGTATTGCAATTTGACCTCATAGTGGTGCTAGATGAAAAGATTGAGTATCGCCATTTATTCTGAAGGGGAACATGACTATTTCAATTTATGTAATATTAGTGTGCTATATCATCCTAATCTGTAATGTACTTTTTAAGGTTTCACTTATGGCATTGGTTATTAGAAGCATTATATGCATAATTACTTTCCTGTGTAGTGAGGGGAGAAAACAGGGATGCAACAACAACAATACCAAGATATTTTCCATGTCTCTGACACAGGGGGCCTGTGTATTGCACAGTCCATAAAGATTCCCAGAGAACCAAAACCAGGGGAGTTTGAGAAGATCATTAAGAGACTGATGGAGACCTCTAATGCTCGCGGGGTCATCATCTTTGCCAATGAGGACGACATCAAGTGAGTCGAGCTTTGCTGCACGTCATATTAGAGAAAGGAAATTTGCCAGATAATAAAATGTGCACAAGAATACTGCTTCACTTTTAACTGTCAAGTCTCCTGTATGATAATCAGAACTTGGCTAGTAGCAGAGGAGTAAAGTATAAAGTATAATCTGTCCTTTTTCAGACGGGTGTTGGAGGCTGCCAAAAAGGCCAACCTGACAGGCCACTTCCTGTTTGTTGGCTCTGACAGCTGGGGGGCCAAAAACTCCCCCATTCAAGACCAGGAGGATGTGGCTGAGGGTGCTGTCACCATCCTGCCCAAAAGAGCCTCTATTGATGGTATTGCACATTTATTAAATCAAAATATTACATTCAGCGCCAACCAACTGGATACTATAGGAATATCTGCAATAGTCTGTGACGCATGACACTGATAGATGAGTCTAATACCAATGCAAAAATGAAAGGAAATGAATGATGTTTGATAAGACTGCTAGTGATATTTCCATCATGTCACTTCAAATTAGGTAAACTGAATCATAGCCATAATTCATCGCTGCTACAATATCATTATTGATAAGCTGATATCAGTCTGAGCGCTGTGGTTTGAAAGTATACATGATATTTTCATGAAATTAAATGGAGTCTGGTTTATGAAACAATCCAGGGTTCGACCAGTACTTCACTTCAAGATCTCTAGAAAACAACAGAAGAAACATCTGGTTTGCGGAATTCTGGGAAGACGACTTCAAGTGCAAACTAACTCGACCGGGCATTAAGTATGAACTTGGTAGAAGAAAATGTACAGGTAAGCAGGCTACAATTCAAGGTACAGGAAAGTTCTTGAAAATGAAATTACATTTATCATAGTACTGTGCTTATCAGTTGTCTTTTATCATTGCATCTTTTGACACTTCTGTCTGTCAGGTGAGGAAAGAATCAGTCGAGACTCTCAGTATGAACAAGAGGGCAAAGTACAGTTTGTGATTGACGCTGTGTACGCCATGGCCCACGCCTTACACAGCATGCACCTGGACCTGTGTCCTGGCTCCATGGGTGTCTGTGAGAAGATGGACCCTGTGGAAGGACGAATGCTTCTCCAATACATTCGCTCTGTCAACTTCAACGGTGAGCTTTCGACTTTGTTTTTGTCCTTTCTTACGCAATGTGCGATGATCGAGACTCAAGAAGTTTAATTCCTTTGATCAAACTGGATGTGAAACCTTAACTGTTGCGAGATTGATGCTGTCAAAACTGTTGCTTTGCTGATTCCTCTCTCTATCTCTGCAGAAGTTTTTAAAAGAAGCAAATTTATAAAAAAAAAAAAAAACGGTAGAAGGGAGGTCAGCTTGAAGTCGGAAGCCTTGAGATGTTCTTGCTAATGTACCTAGCTACAGAACACAGCACATTTCTTCAAAGCACGTCCCCTCCCCAGGGCTGCCTCCTCGCTTTTCCCTATACACAGCGCTCCCGCTTTTCATCCTCGTCTTTCATAAAAAAGTCACAGTTTGGAACAAGAAAAAAGCGTTCTATGAAAGCATCCTATTTACTGCTCTACTCTTGCTGGGTGACCTTGGCTTGTATGGAAGATTTTCTGAATGAGCGCCTGCAGGGACCTGAGGAGAACATTCAATCATGTTAGGGCAACAGACCAGAGAGCACTGAAAGACTGTGCGCGTGGAGGAGAGCCTTCACTAAAGAGCATCCTGCACTCAGCTTTCACATGATTGCACAAGGCCGAGCAAAAGCAAGCAGAATCTGTATTCAACAGCGTGTGGGCGTTTTCTCTGCCACTAAGGACGGGGATGCATGTCGCCAGTTTAGTGACCTTGAATTCTCCATTCCCTCTGACTCGCTTATTTGTTTTTTTGATAGCGCAAAGTTCATTAAAACTCTGTCTCCATCAAACAGGCAGCGCAGGAACTGGAGTGATGTTCAACGAGAATGGAGATGCTCCCGGTCGTTATGACATCTTCCAATACCAGCTGTCTAATGTCAGCAACCCTGGCTACAAGGTTATTGGCCAGTGGACAAACCACCTCCGACTCAATGTAAATGTTTCCTTTTTTCGTCCACTTGAGATACAGTTTAATGTTTTACTACTTCTACTTCTAGCTAAGCATTTTGAGAAGATTGATACCACTCTCATGTCTGTAGGCCGACTATATAGCGACAGATAGCTAGTAGCTTAGCTGGAAACTGGGGAAGACAGCTAGCCTGACTCAGTCCAAAGGTAGCAACATCTGGTTTCCTGTAACACTCTGTTGTATCCTGTTTGTTTAATCTATAGAAAAAATAAAGTGTGAAAACATCACATTGTGGTTTTACAGAGGGTCACGTGTTGGACTATTTCCAGGCCAGGTGCAGTATCTTCCTGGAATTAGCAATGCAAGGCTAGCAGTTTCCTTGTTTCCCACCCTTACGCTATGCTAAACTAACAAGCTGCTGGCTCCAGCTACATAGTTAGATACAGACATGACAGTGATGTTAATCTTCTCAGCTGGCTCTTGGAAAGATGTCCTGATTGTCTGGTCTTTGACGGATCATTGACTGCTCAGGTGTCGTCAGCCCCCTCAAACTACACACAAAATGACAAATGATATGGCAAAAATTGACCCTGATTCTAAAATTAATCTGGGGACAACCAATTCATGGTTAATGCCTGGCTGGCTTAATGGTAGCAATTTTCAGTTTCTTAAAAAGTCTTAGCCAGTTCTTGCTATATTTCAAGTATAGTAAGACAATGTTTGTGTTTGTACATCCACCCTAGCCGGAGGAGATGCAGTGGTCAGGTGGTGACCGTAAGATCCCTGAGTCAGTGTGCAGTTTCCCCTGTGAACCCGGAGAGAGGAAAAAGATGGTGAAGGGTGTTCCGTGCTGTTGGCACTGCGAGCTCTGTGATGGCTACCAATACCTGCTGGATGAGTTCTCCTGTGACATGTGTCCCTTTGACATGAGGCCCTTAAAGAATCGCACAGGCTGCCGGCCCACGCCTATCATCAAGCTGGAATGGAGCTCTCCCTGGGCTATCATCCCAGTCTTCCTGGCCATCCTGGGCATCCTGGCTACCACCGGAGTCATTGTCACCTTCATCCGCTTCAATGACACGCCAATCGTTCGGGCCTCTGGCAGAGAGCTCAGCTATGTGTTGCTGACGGGCATCTTCCTCATCTACCTCATCACCTTCCTCATGATAGCTGAGCCAAGCGTGGCTGTGTGCGCCTTCCGCAGGCTGCTGCTGGGGCTCGGCATGTGCATCAGCTACTCTGCCATGCTCACCAAGACCAACCGGATCTACCGCATCTTTGAACAGGGCAAGAAGTCTGTTACGCCCCCAAAATTCATAAGTCCTACCTCTCAGCTGATTATCACCTTTATACTCATCTCAGTGCAGGTATGCAATTTCATGCTTTTTTGACATATATCACCTAGATCTTTTGTAGTATCCAAACTTATGCTCCTTTCTCCACAGTTACTTGCGGTGTTCATCTGGTTTGGTGTGATGCCCCCCCACACCATCATTGACTACGAGGAGCAGAAACCACCAAACCCAGAGTTTGCCCGTGGAGTCCTCAAGTGTGACATGTCTGACCTGTCCCTCATCTTGTGTCTGAGCTACAGTATTGTACTGATGATCACCTGCACTGTCTATGCCATCAAGAGCAGAGGAGTTCCTGAGACCTTCAATGAGGCCAAACCCATCGGCTTCACCATGTACACAACTTGCATCATCTGGCTGGCCTTTGTGCCTATCTTCTTTGGTACAGCACAGTCAACAGAAAAGGTGGGAAATTTACTATTTTTATTGGCATTTTTGGTCACTTCCCATGGGATTGGAGGTTCTCATACTTATAAGAACTGAATACTAATCAGTAATTTATGTTGCTTTATACTGCTCTGCACTACATGTCACAGGGAATTTACTACTTTCTTTGAAGATCAAGATTTTGCATATAAAACATGATCGACTTCTGAAATATGATGTGGACTGAACTACCCAACTAAATAAAATTAGCTCCACCTCAGCCAGCTAAACAAATAAAATGCTGCTTTCACATTAATCCATCGGAAATAATTATCCCATTCTGTGCCACCAAATAAAAGCTTTTAATCTTGATACTTTAAATATAGTTTGCCTCTAAACACTTTTGTATGTCTTTACTTACATATACTTAAAATTATAAACACAGAGTTATTACTACTTTTACTTTAAAATAGATTCATTATCAATGAATTTGCAGATTATTTGTCCAATTTATTTTTAAAATAGAGCATTTTGCAGCATTGTTTTTAAAAAGAAAATCAAGGGGGGGATTCTTTTCTATTCTTCTTATTTATCATATACATATACATATTACAGTCACAATAAAATACAGTCAATATTTTCTTTTCATTAAACTTATTAACAATGGAAATATTTACCTATATAATTTAGACTGGAAATTGGTATTAAGTCTGTAAAACTACACAAATGAAATAATCCACATTCCAATCTTTAAAAAGGTGGAATCACACTGGATCAAAGTACTGAAAATACTAACTGAAATATATTTAACATTTGGTAGAGAAGCCTTTCTTTGCAATGAGAGCTTCAATACACTTTCTGTATGGAGAAACTAATCTCTCACAGTGCTCAGGTGGAATTTTTTAGTTCAAACTGTCAGTGTGCCTGTCAGGTGTTCAGGCCTGTTCTTCCACACATGTGATCTTATGATCTTGCAAATCCAGCTGCCTTGCAAGGTAAGTGCTTTTCTGCTGCTGAATAAAACAGCAGCTCTCATCACCTGGATGTGTTGGCAGTATTACCATTTGTGAGTCTAAACAACTGTAAAGATGCCAGAAATTAATTCTACCATCTTTACAGCTGAACAAAAAAATGAATGAAAAAATTATAAAATGAAAAAGATTTTTTGTTAATTAAAATTACAAATTAATATCAGTACATTAATTTTATTATAGTCATTTGGAAGTATCTTTACTGTAGCTACTGTATGTTAATGGGAATATTTTAAGTAATCTGGTGAATCAAAATTATGCAATAACAATAGCACACACTAATAGTAAGAGAGTAAATGAATCCCTCAGATGTTCAAAGTGAAATCTGAGTTTGTTGCCTGTCATGTCACATTTGCTTCCTCCTGTACTCACAGGACATCCTGCCTCCACTGTACTGAGAGTTTAATTTAGCTTGTGGGCTATTTCTGCCATCACAAAGTACGAGACTGTTGGGGGAATATTTGAAAAACAGAGATACGCTTTGACTAATAGAGAGCTGTATTATGAATCAGTCAGGCTGAAACAATTAAAGCCTGAGGTGCTTTCAAAGTCTTTTCACCTCCGAATGGAAATGAAGTGAATTAAGAAAAGGGAGGGATGGAAAGAAAAGAGGTCAGATGAGCTGTGGAACCGTAAGGACGACGAATTCAGCCATCCCATTCAATTAATCATCACTTAGAAAAAGAGCTAAAAATAGACATTAAGTTTGGTCTGGATCATTGAAATTGCGGCTGTTATCCTCCCATCATGTGTAAGACCACGTGTAGGAGGAGGTGATTTACCTGCCTGATGTCTGTATTTACATACACCATGCACTGTTCCGGAGCCAGTCTTGCTGCTTGCCTCAGGCCAAGCGCATGAATACAATTCACTTTGTGCTCATAAATCACCACAGCTCCTTTCAGAAACGGAGAGGTCACTGAGAGGAACCGATAAAGAGCATCACTGGGACGATAGAAGAAACTATACTGTGTGGACATCAGCCTGTGAGATACCAGGATGTGCTCCTGCTGAGGATAGTGTACAATTTATGACTTATTTATGGCACAAATAGTGTATATCTTATTTATGGCACATGTGCTTTGATTTATTTATGACCTGTACAGTCTGGTTGAGTAATGAGTCCATAATTTATTGGTGGCAGATCTCAGGAGAAGTCACATCTCATTATTACTGTTGGATTTGCAATAAGAGGAAGAACAGTGAAGAGTAGACGTGGTCAAAGCCCATAAATAGAGCCTTCTTTCCTGACTACATACACCAGGTCATAAATCATTCATCAGAGGAAAAACACTGCCTACTGTGCTTGCGAGATGACTCAAGACTGCATTGTGACAACCTATGAGATGACATATAGGGCATTTCTTTGAACCTGTGCAAGATGATATAATCAATTATTAATTGCACACTGATGGATTCTCACAGAATTCTGAGAAATGAATCGATAATTTGCTTGGTAAGTATGTGTGCATGGGACCTTTCTGACCTGCCGTGTCTCTTTTGCAGATGTTCATCCAGACCACCACCCTGACAGTGTCCATGAGCCTGAGCGCCACCGTGTCCCTGGGAATGCTCTACATCCCCAAAGTCTACGTCATCATCTTCCACCCGGAGCAGAATGTCCAGAAGAGAAAGCGCAGCTTCAAAGCCGTGGTACAGGCGGCCACTGTGTCCACACACCTGTCCCAGAAGTCCAACGACAAACAGAACGGAGAGTCCAAGATCGAGCCGGACAGATCACAGTGAAACTAATGAAACTGCCCAGACTGAGATGGCCGATCAGTGAAAAATCAGCATTTACTGTGATCTTGGCTGGATTGTTTTTCTCCCCCCTTTAACTGTGGATTAAAACACCAGCAAAGACGATCCTGGATGTTGTTTCTTTTCAATTACTCAGATAACTCAGATCTACTAAACCTGGAAAAGGAAACAGAAATTATGACCCTTATAAGTGGAGGACTGTTCACCCGTCCAGAACGGACTTCATTTAGGACTTTTTCTTTTTTTGGTAACAATTACATACATGCTTCAAATTCACAAGGAGGTATTGTTAGTTTTAACTTTCCCTGGGACATGCTGTTTAGGAAAAAAAAAGAAAGAAAAAAAAAGTTGGCGACCTTTGCCCTACAGGAAGATGTACATGTACGTATATGGAAATCCCATGGGGTCAATGAAGCATTGTTTACTGGCTCCAAAAGCACTGCATGAATTGTGTTTTATGTGTACATGAATGTTTTGAAATATTGTTTGTATGGGGTGTTGTGACTTTTTCTTCTGGGGCACTGGAAGGAACTAGCTTTTAAAATGCACCACCACGTCCTGTTACTATTTCTGATAAAATTCCCTGGGATGATATAATTAATCACTTGAATATAATCAGCCACAACAGAATCATTCAATGTCCAATCACAAGTATTTTATTTAAATTAGAGTTAAGTATGTAATTATGGTACAAGCTGGTTGCGGAAACTCAGTTCATGAGTAAAAACAGGATACAAGTGATTGTGAACAGGATATTTATTTTCTACCTGGTACTTTTACTCCACAGTGGAAAACAATGTTTGGCATTTCCCCATATTGTTTATGGGGGCAGCATGTAACATGCCAAAATCATGGACAAGCTAATGGTATGTTCATGCATGGGAACCTCATCAGAAAGCTTCACGTCATCTCTTGTATTTGATAGATTTTGTGCCATGATAAAGAACTTCTATCACTTCAAGTTCTCATCTCTGCAAACATTGCATTTAACATAGGTAGAGGTAACCCTAAAATTACCAGTCCCTTATTTGCCAGTATATGATTTGCTGTGTACTTTTTGTTACTTGATCATAATGTACAACTCAGGTTTTACTGAAGACGATTTTCTTGAGCATTTCCTTCTGTACTGGCACAGCCTTTTCAATACAAATGGATTTAGCAGCTACCACGTGCAGTGCGTTTTTTCCTCGCAGATCAAAAGAGCTGTGAGATTCATGTCCTCATGTGAGAAAACTCTGTATGCACTGCCCTCTACAGGAGAGCACACCTCAGTGAAATGTTTGTGAATAAAAGCACAGTTAAGAGGGAATTGTTTGTAGACCCCACACAGACCTTATAAAAAAATATTTATTAGCTGAATCATGTCAGGTTCATGTCAGGACCATTAAAACTATAAATACCAAGAATACATGTAGGTGTTTAAGGAGATGGTTTTTAAATAAGTGCGAAAAATAACATTATTTTTCGGAGCGAAGAGAATAGATGCAGCAGTGATAATCAATCATCATACAGAGGACCGATATTCAAATGGATCTGCATATACATTTGTTTGTCTCACACAAATACATTACAATAAGAAGAGAAGTCTGGTCAGGACACACTCTACACACACAAGTTCAATTCATCACACAAAAAAAAGAAAAGAAAAAAAAAGTACAGCAGGTTTGCTGGTGTCACCAAAAGCTCAACATTTGTTGGAAAGAGGGAGGTCAGTTGCTGCTTTGAAATAAAGTTCTATCATAATGTCCTGTTTCATGCTGAGTGGGTGAACCACTGCCAGGCTGGTTCTCTGTACCAGAACAGCACAAACATGCTACTTCACATACAGCATCCCACCTTTGACTCAACATTTATGGGAGGAGAGGTCAACATTTACTCGAGGAAGCTGTCCAGAGTCAGGCAAGTTGCAATCTTGGGTGGAGGCCTGACGACCTTTTTCCTTTTAGCTTTCATCAGTGGGCGAATCTCTGATAAAGGAGACTGAAGTGGAGTAAATGGTTAAGGAATGATGCAATATTTGCACTACAGAATATCTGGACATGAGAATTTGCTGATGCATTTTCACTTGTTCCATGAGTAGACTCTGAAATCTAAAAATGTCCTAAATTAATTTTACTCAAATGTCTTTTTACGTAAAGCATCATTCATGTTTACCAAATGGGAATAGTGGAACAAGGTTAAAACACAACATTGACATATTATCACTGCATACATTTATAGCAAAAGTGTTTGCTGGCAAATATTTTCACATTCAGCAGACAAATCAATATCAAAAGCTTTAAAATTTGTGGACCATCACAACATAAATTGGCAATTTTTTGTGGCTAATATTTCACTAGACGCAAGTCCCATCACAGCTTTGAGAAACAGTCAACACCATACTGCTAATAGCTCTATCATCAATGATCAAAGTAATGATTAAGCAATTGAAATCAAGAGGCACCTGTTTAACACAAACATTCCACATGACAGAAAAAAGGATACAGGTTGGATGAATTTAGTACGTCCTCCTAAGCCATCATAGCCAGTTTTAACCTGAAACAAGAAATATTTTCTGTCTTTAAATCGCTAAAACTACAAGTGACACATTAAAACATTATGATGGTTTTGTACATACAGCTCCTGGCTTCCTCTGTGGGTCCAACATGCTACCGAAAGTCTTCTTTCTGAAGAGCATGGAGTTCCTAAAAAAAGGATCCATGGATCCATCGTCGTCACGAGCCTGAAGTCAGAAAAAAATTTGAAGGACAAGTGCACTACACCAGAAAATGGACCTTTTTGAGTGTCATTTACAAACCTACCTTGCTTAGACATGAACTTTTTTCATTGTGTTTGGACAAAGATGGTCTGGAAAATAAAGCATTTTTTACTTAACATTTAAATGCATTTCTATATAATTCGTTAGTGTATAAAACCATAACACTAAAGAGAAAATGTGAGATAGACATACACATTCCCACAATGAGTCACATTAAACTTACGCCGGAGGGCCAATCCGCATCTTCTTGGATGGGACTTGCGACGGTCTCTTGGCCACATCATCAGGTGTAGTGATGTCATAAGTCATGTTGAGGTCAATGTCCTCACTACCTGCAGGTTGGTGGAGGCAAGGCTGCTTCAGCTCCATTGGGGCCGGGCTGAACCATGGGCAGAGAAAACTCATAAGTAAATTACACAGATTTTTTTTCAAGCAAGGTAAGTCAAAGCATGTGGAGAGTTCAGTCCACTGACTGGGCCACATACCTTTCAAAGACGAGCCGACTGAGGGCTTCATTTGTCCGCGTCGGGGTGCTCAGAGTCCTCTGAAGAATCTCCACTTTCTTCTTCAGACTCTGTGGATATCAATACATACAGGATTCACAACAATGTATTTCTCTGACATTAAAAGTAAAAGCATATTTGGTAGATTTGCCTTACAGAAATCTCTTTATCAGCATTGGCCAAATCATTTTGCAGGGACTTCATGTCCTCTCTGGTCTGAGTCACCTCCATGGATGCTTTGTGTAACTGAAATGACACAAAAAACCTGTTATTTAGAGAGCCCACACTCACGAAATGATCCCTCAAGATGACTCACTAACATAAAGTTACCTTGTTGTTTGAGGTGAGCACTTCTCTCTTCAGCTTCTCACACATGTCATTTGAAGACTTCAGGCTTCCTTTTAGATTATCATACTCTCTAAAAAAAAGTAAGGCAGAAGAAAAATGTACATGCAATGTGAATGACAACAGGGAAGTTGCATTCATTATGACTGAAGCTCTGAGCAATGTGGTGTGAAAATGATCTGTCACTTATTGATCAAAAGCTTTTGGGCTTCTTACTTTTTGAGTGAGATGCAGTAGATGGAGAGCTGCTCCACTGCTGCCTGGCTGATGCCCATATCTGTGATCATGGACTCCACCTCTGCTCTCTGGCCCTGCAACAACACATCCAGGCTGGGGCCAAATAAACAGCATGAGTATGACTTTCTCTTAGAGTGAAAGAAGACACAGCACAGTGCAGAGCACTGAAGATTAGAATTCTGATTGTCATATTATCATTGTTGTGACATAATACTGAATTCTCTGTTTAGTGTATTTATTTAGTTTAGCAGATATGACTACAGATACCTTTCAAATGTTTTCATTTTTGTCCTGAGCCTCCGGACCTCTTCCTTTGCAGCCTGGACATCATTCTGTTGGGTCTCCAGGTATGTCATCTGTTTCTGTGAGAAGTCAAAGACAAAATTATACAAATAACTAAAAAGGCATTACATAGGCAAGGAGAAATGAGTTAGAGAGACAGCTTACTCTAAGGGCAGAACAGAGCATCTCCTTTTCTATAATTGCTTTGCGCACACTATCCAGGTCTCTCTTCTGCTTGTCCACTGTGTCCTTCAAATTGTCCACCACCCTCTGTTTGTCCCGCCAGTCTCGCTCTAAAAAAAATGAACAGACAGATGACGAACTACTGCTGCCTGCTTTTAACACTCAAGCATTGCCGTATGACAACATAATTGGTTTTCTTACCTTTAGAGCTTAAAAGCACCTTCATTCGATCAACCTCATTCTGAGGAAGTGAGGAGAAACACAATAAAAACAAAGAAGATGCCACTCTAAACCAAAGGATTCTAAACAAGGACTATCTGGAGCATCAACACCAATACAGACATATTGTTTAGATGCTCCAAGTTTGGTACCTGCAAGCTTTCCGGGTCTGCTGAGCCTTCCTCCTCTCCACCAATGTCAAAGTACAGCTTGCTGATAATGTGTCTGGTGCTGACCTAAAAACAGAGCACAATATTTGATTGGAATTTGTTTTTCTTGTCTGGCCAGATGTTTCAGTCTGGACTAGTAGCAATCTGGTGATGTTTGGATGTGTAAAGGTTAATGTACCTGTTTTCTACATTGTGGACAGGTCTTTGTGGGGGCTGTCTGAAACCACTGGAGAAGACTGAAAAGAGAGGCAAACAATTAACCCTTTAAAACGTCACAAATGTGTGTTGTTGTAGATCTGGCTTTGTATATCAGTTTACCATTCATAGTGGAAAGTGTGTCCGCAGTGGATGGCAGCAACATCTCTGGAGTGATCGAAGAAATCGGAGCAAATAGTGCAATATGCTCGGATCGGCATCTTGCGGTCACAAGAATCGCCCTGTTTTGAGTAGTAGAGAAGCTGTATTATTTGGCATACAAACAGCGACAGCAAACAGCGTAATTCTCTCCCTGAGCATAACCGTGTTCGTGTATACAGGCTACATACAGCATGACAAACGCTGTGTTGGTTCTCCAAACATCTAACGCTAGCTACGCTAACGCCAGTTAGCTTCAGTTAACGTTAGTTGTCTTATTAACAGTCGCCGTGACGTTACTTACAAGGCGAAGACGTTGTGTTATGCAGTTCTTCGTAATGTGACCAACATCCCTAATCGTGTGTAGAATATAACATTTTGAAGGACAAAAATTACTCAGTCAGATCCCGTCATTAGCTATCACGGACACAATAGTCACTCCTCCTTCGATGCTCTATTTCCCCGCTGTACGTTCAAACGCAAGTCCCGCCCCCTTCTGTCTTCTTCTTGGCAAACAACAAACTTGTGCCTTACCGCCCCCAACTGGTAGGGCAGTGTAGAGCAGAACATGTAGTACCTGTAATAATCATGAAAATCTCACACCCACTGAATGATGAATCTGAGATTGTTGAGTTCTTCTGTAGAGTATGTATTAGATCAAATGTACTTGCATCTTTGAATCTGGCCCTTCTTTTTTGTTTCTGATAGTGTAGCATTAACATGCTCTGCTGCTTCTTCTTGCAAGCAGTAGTCATATCTGTCTGCATCATGTCTTGAATAGTGTACTGTATAGTCCAGTGTGTCCACATCACACACAAGTCTTTATATTATTGTCTCATGGCCCCTGTTCCTTCCTGCACACCTCATCTCTTCTCACAAGTGTGTGACAGAAATTCCTGTTGATAAAGGAAAAAGGAAGTATTAAGCATATATTAAAGCAACAATTAAAAAAGGAATAATGTCAGGAAAGACAGGAGGGGGACAATAAGGGACAATCATACTACAAAGAACAGAAATCCTCAAATGTACAGGACATGAGGGAAGAAGTCATTCTAACTAAGTTAAGGTTTCATCCTACAGGTCTCGACTCTGTTTCCTTGTGGGGAGAAATATTCCAGAAGAATTCTCTCATTCCTGAACAAGAGAAAATGCTGAACATATACTCATGGAATGCAATAAATACAAGGAAGAGAGGGAACGACTCCTCCTGAGGATTACAGGCGGTGACTGGAACCTGGAGGAATGCTGGGGACAAGCTGGAGAGGCGTAATGGATGCACAGACAACTGTCATTAAATTGCTGAAGGATAAATATCATATAAAATAGTCTACATCAGTCTATACTGATTTAGTTGGTTCATTTACATATCTTGTTTCTTTACTTGTAGTTAGTGGTGTAAAAAAGTCCCACTCCGATACAGTAGGTGGCGGTATACACCATTACATACAGTCATTGGTCGCAATCCATAACAAAAGAAGAAGAAGAAGAAAACGAGAAGGAAGAAGTTGTACTCGTACTTCTGCCTTGTCCCTGTTTGTTAGCTAACCTCAGTCGTAGTAAATGTGACAAGCGAGCTGTGCAGCACAACGATCAAATGTAGACAGCTCCGGAAATGAAAGGTAATAATTTGTAATTTAAAATATCTTTCGTCACTTTGAAGCCGGACCCAGCTAGCCTTTCATACTGCTGTTTATCTGCTAAAGTTAGCTATCAAAGTAGCCATTGAAGTTCTCCATCAGCATATCAGACGTCTCTCTCTGAGACTCAAGGACGTGAAAGAAGAAAAGAGAAATGCCTTGTATAGAGAAGGAGGTTGTAAGCAAGAAGGAGAAATGTTTCAGTTCCTTATTTTATCTTCCAGTTCAGCAGCAGCAGCCATTGTTTGTAGAAACAAGCTCCAGACTGAAGTTTTTCAGAGAATAAAAATAAGTCAGATCACAACTTTTACAAGTCTCGACACCGGTGGCCATGTCATAATAACAGGAAATCATAACGTTGATCTTTAGTCGCAGTCATAAGGCTGTTGAACTTTGGCCCCACAGCTCTCTGTCTGTCTGCTCTACCAGCTGTGTGTTCCTGCCATAAATAGCAGTGATGGATGGAGAAGCCCACAGGGCGTCTGCCTCCTGGGAGAATGGTACTCTGGCTCCCGTGGACCGCCTCCGCTCCGACAGGGCGGACAGCCCCACGCCAGGTCTGGTGGAGGGAACTGAACCAGGTGAGGCTGATCCATATTCACCACTTTGCAGATTGTCAGTAGGCAGTCGGACTAAACTACTGCGTAACTTCCATCTATATGGAATGGTTGTCTTCTTGAAAGGAACCCCCTCTTTTTACTCAAAAAACGCCTTTCATTGCACCAGCAAGTAAATCCCAGCCATCAGACTTTGAAGGCGATTTTTCTTTTTTGCCACCATTTGTTCTCTCATGCTTCCATGCAGGCATGCTGTGTGGACATCTGTTTTATACATTAAAGATGAATGAATGTAATTTTAAGTGTCATTCCATCTCGTGGATGTTCCCCCATGGGATTACATTACAAAACATCAAAATGTTTACAGTACACTGGTGTAACGTTTACAGTACACTAGTGTCCCTCATTCGCAGAATCAACTTCCGGTTGGGCTGGTCATACTTCAGTCAGCAGAGATGTACAGATCCACTGTTGGAATCCAATGTAAAAACTTCTCTAATGTATCATTGATGCACAAATGAAACCTTTTGTTATTTTCTCATTTGGCATTCAGTCAACGTTTAGGTTTTATGATTGCTGAAGATTGATTGCAGTAAGCTAAGCCTGAAATGATTTCAGTGGATACATAACTGTACCATGATTAAAAATGAGAGAGTAAAACTTCTCTCATAGGTAAAAAAAAAAGTTCCATGGGAAGGCTTCCTACTGTGGTTTTGGGCACAACAACTAGACTGACTTGTTTTGAACTTGTCAGTGAACCAATATTAAATTAGAAAGTTCTTCATTTGTCAATAATGGATCCTTTGTATTCTGCATGCCACTTTGATGACTATCTCAGTGGAATGTCTACATGGTAAACTTGGAATTCATTGATAAGGAGCACCTGAATGCATCTTTAGTTTGGGACTCTGTGATTATAGACTGTAATGCTATTAATAATCCATCTATATTTATGTGACCTTGCCATACTAACCATTTAACAAGGTCTCTCCCAGGAACTGTAACGAAACAGACCTCTCACTGAAGTCTTTAAAAAGAGGTGTGATTTTGTCATAGTGAATGTTCAAGGATGAAGGCTAAGTGAATGAAAAAGTCCTTAACAGGGGTTAGGCCAACAAAATGTGGAAACAAACAAAAAGACAGCTCTCAACAAGACTTTATATTTTTCATAGGCTTTCTTATTTATTCACACATTTATGCATGATACTGACAGAGGTTATCCCTCCACTGATTTCAGGTGCTGGTCAGAAGAGTGCTATGTTTGTCCATGCACAGTCTTTTGAGGATCTGACTGCTGAGGCTGAGGTTCAAAGGGAGGCTGAACTGGACAAATCAGGAGAGTGTGCGGAGGAGCTCAAGGCGCTGACCATAGAGGAGCAACACAACAACGACATTTCATCAGAGAGTAGGGCTAAGGAGGAAGACGTGTCCAGTGAGGCATGGAGGCAACACAGAAAACACGTGTTTGTGCTGAGCGAGGCTGGAAAGCCGATATACACACGCTACGGCACAGAGGAGGCTCTGTCCAGCACCATGGGTGTGATGATGGCCCTTGTTTCATTCGTGGAGGCTGAGAAGAACATCATCCGCTCCATCCATGCAGGTCAGAATATTTTCTGGCTCTAGAACATTGTTCACAAGTGAGTTAAAAGTGCATTCTATGAAATCTGTTGAATCCATGTCAACTCTGTAAACATTTTGTGTGTCAGATGGCTGTAAAGTGGTTTTCCTCGCCAAGAGCCCTCTGGTCCTGGTGGGCGTATCTCGAACCAGTCAGTCAGACAAGGAGCTGCTGCGGGAGCTGCAGTACATCTACTACCAGATCGTCAGCTTGCTTACCCTCACCCAGCTCAACCACATCTTCCAGCACAAGCAGAACTACGACCTGCGTCGCCTGCTGGCTGGCTCCGAGTATCTTACCGACAACCTGCTGCATCGGTTGGACAGAGACCCCGGTCTGCTGCTCAGTGCCGTCACCTGCCTGCCTCTGGCCAGCTCTGCCAGAGACGTGGTCTCATCGAGTCTCCAGGCCGCCAAAGCCAAAAACCTGGTGTTCTCCATCCTGCTGGCAGGGGATCGCCTGGTTACTCTGGTGAGGAAAAAGGACCAGTTCCTGCACCACATAGACTTGCACCTGGTCTTCAACCTCGTTGGCTCCTCCTCTTCTTTTCGAGAGGGTGAAGGCTGGACGCCGATCTGTCTGCCAAAGTTCAACACTGCAGGATTTTTCCACGCTCATATTTCTTACCTGGAGCCTGCGTCCGAGCTCTGCCTCATCCTGGTCTCGACTGATCGAGAGGACTTTTTTAACATGTCCGACTGCAAGAAACGGTTCCTGGAGAGGCTGAGCAAGCGTAGTGCTTACCAGGCCCTGAAAGAGGCACTTAAATTTCCCAGCTATTCTGTGGAGCAGGTCGGCATCCCAGAGCTCAGGCACTTCCTGTACAAATCGAAAAGCTCAGGGCTGTACACCAGGTGGGCAGGTTGTTTGCTGAAACATTTTCAGACTTATAGTTGTGTTCAAATAATGTCTGTATTTTTTGCCTTAAGAAACGTGTCAAGACTTCACCGGTCATATTTTTTTTTCTTTAATGCTTGGCACTCCTGAGTGCAAAACCTGTTTTGTGCAAATATTCAGATGTTTCCCTGCCAAGTTACTCTCTTACTCTTTTCCTCCAGTCCAGAGTTTCCTGCAGTGTACAAGTCTGATGAAGAGCAGGAAAGGCTGATGGGATTATACCAAGACCTTCACAGTCACTTGCATCATCCAACCAGACCTCTCCGCTCCTTTTATCGCTGCAGTGAATCTGAAAACCTGCTGGCATGGGTAGGTATGGCATTGTGACATTTAATGCTATCAGTCTTTTATTTTCACATGACATGAAATTAGAAAATACTTTACCTCCCCTGCTGATGTGGACTACACCAAATCAGTTTACTATTTCTGTTCTGTATCGGCCAAAACGTTTTTTATTCCAAACATCAAATATTAGCGTTTCAATTACTTGTATGTTTTATTATCTAAAGTAAGATAAGCTACAGTAATACTGCAATATCAGAACTGGTCATTAGGTGGTGCTGAGGTTATTAGCAGTTATTATACTACTCACAAATATACTACTTATACTACTTATTTGATACTATTATCTGTTTACTATCTGTACTAATAAGCATTAAAATTTGTGCTAATTAGAGATGGAGTGTGTTTCAAGGTAAGAATTTAGCTTCAGTTTGGCCTCTTTGCATTCAGAATTTTACACATCAAAAACTCGAGCCCAAGCAATTGCAAAATACTGCAACAGTCATTTAAATGGCTTTGTCACACCTTGTCTTGTTCTATCTTCTGTCCTGAAGGTGACAAGTGGCTTTGAGCTCTACCTCTGCTTCAGTCCACTGGGGACCAAGGCCTTGGCCGTCTCTGCTGTCAACAAACTGCTGAAGTGGATCAGGAAGGAGGAGGATCGCCTCTTCATCCTGAGTCCTCTCACATACTGAGCCCTCGCTGCCCGCTGAACCTCCTGAAACAAAAAGCTACACCCTGAACGCTAATGGCTCGGTGCTAACAACAGCTGTGGGTGGTGAAGTGGTCTGTCGAAGCTATGCGTTTTTTTTCTTGCTTCTGGGCTCCTCTGATCTAATTCATGAGTTTGTGATGGAACGGATTATGCAACGAGGGTAATTTAAAGCTGTATTTTATCTGGCAAGATTTTTATTACTTTAAATTCGGATAAACAGATGGAAGCAGCATCAGCATCATCAGTGGCACAATAACAACATAAACGGTCATGTTTGTATGCTGTTGAAGTTGTTTCATAAATAATTGTTTTACTGTAACAGATCTATTACACCTCTCAGAATATGAAAAATGCTGTCTTTGTTTTTTTTAAAAATGCTATGAGCTCAGTTCTTAACAATCAAGAATAAAATATTGAATTCAAAAACTGGAATTTTCTGAAGGCCTGTGGTAGAATGTATTCTCTTGTTATAATATAAGACATAGTGTCAAATTATGTGTTAACCACATTCCTGTTGTTTTCTCTTTACATGACCAACAAAGAGCCATTGTCATTTTACCTCTATGCACTTCCTTTATGCAAAAGGCACTCCAAGAGAAATGTGTTCATGCGTCTGTAACCTGTTTACTGCTGTCATTTGATTGTGTTAACATGATTATGTCAGTGAAAAAAAAAATTCCAGTAACCTTTTAAGTGTTCATTACAACTTTTCCTCAGACATTTGTATTATCATCTCACATAATATGCATACTAATTCAGAAAAGTTTTGTGTGACATTTTATCTGCTTGTGCCTAATCATAAAGGTTTACTGTAATTCACGCGGTGATGCTTTGGTCGTGGTATCCAACATTGCCACATCTGCCTCCACTAATCATGCCTTAACTATTGTGCAAAGTCGTTATAAGATTGCAACAGTGCTGCTGCGCAATTCTGCAATTATTATATAAAAATAAATAAATGGCTTGAAAGAACACAACTCTTTTCAAGGCTTCATTACTTGCATTAGAAACCCAACTTTAATCCCAGTGTCACAATACAGTCATTATTTACTTATTACTGTTTACAGTTATGATTTATGTACTGTTTTCTCATATATTTTGTAAAATGTATTCTAGGGTTGTTTCTTTTTCAGTGTACCATCATATTTCAGGGACAAACATAAGATAAAGACATGCAGGTGTGTTGCCTAAACAATAAGGACACTGTACACTTTTCCTGATGAATGAAGTGCAAGAGGCTCTGATGCTGAGTTGCACAGTGCAACAGGGGCAAGATGAGGAAATCTTGCATTGGTTGCCAGAAGTGAAACAAAAAGCCACATGCAAAAATGCACATTAAGGAGTAATCTGCATCAATTCAAAGCTACGTTAACCAGTAGAGGTGTGTGTGTCTTAAGTGGCTGCCGCCTGTCAGTCAGAGGCACTAGAGGGGCGGAGCCAGCCGCAGAGAGGCGCAGCCACCGGGAGCCGGAGTCAAACCCGAAACCAGCACACTGTATACGTTTGAGACGACGGACAGGCTTTAAACCTAAACAGGAAATCATTTAATCTCATGATCCTGACAACACATCGATCATCCCGATCGCTGTTCTGAGGTCAGATCAGGAGCTGACCTGGCAGCCGCTGCTTCCCTGAAGAGGACACACTCCAACCTGCACAGGTAAGTTTCCCCATTACATTCATGGCTGCATGCATATTTGTGAACAAGAGAGAAAAGACAGCTGGGCAAACAACTGCTTCTCAGAAAAAAATACTGTAACAGGAAATGAAAACTTATTGGTGTGCAGAAGAAATCTCTCTAAAATAGGCAGTGTAGTTGATTTAGTGTATGTGTGTGTGTGTGTGTGTGTGTGTGTGTGTGTGTGGGTGGGTGGGAGTTGCTTTCTTTACTAATCCATTCATAAAGTGAATACAGTGATACATACAGTTTGCATTTATAGTTGAATTTATTCTCAGTGCAGTTTGTGTAATGGCTCACACTCCCTGACATGAATCATTCCTTTAAGCTCACAGATCAAGGTGTTGGCCTGTTCAGCCTTTCTGGTCTCGTGAGGCTGATGGAATCAAATACCATCTTACATGTGGACTGGAGCCAGAATGCACTGGCACGAGCTTATTAGGGCAGACTGTTAAAATAAGAAACAGAAGCATGAACATGGAGATAAAAAATTCTGTACTATCAAAAGGAAGAAAAGAGCACAGGCTGGAAATGATGCTCCTTCTGTTCAGTTTTCAGAATTGGCTGTTGATTGATTGATATTTCTTGAATTTAGCCATTTCAGAATAACTGGAATGCTGAGCTGTTGCCTCTTCACACTGGTGGATTCTGGTGCTTTTGTACTGGTTTGGGATGCATGGCCTGCCACTGAATCAATACATGTGTCCTTTGGGTACAATATGTTTTGACCATGGATTGCTTTCACAGCAGATTGCCTCCTCAGATCCCTGTGGATCTGTGCTGTGATTAATGAAAGAGAGGTGCTCTTCCTTGTTCTAATTAACTGCCGTTGAAGTGCCTGTGATCCAATAACGCTGTTGCATGTTGCAGCCATTGCGATGTCTGCAGCACTCTCACTGTGCTCTTGCAGGTCATTGTAAGTAAATGATAGTAAAGAAACATTACGTTGCATATTGAAAAAAATCAACAAGTAGATTTGCATTGTTGCTAAGATAAGAATGTACAAGCCTGAAAACTGAAAATGGGCAAATTTAACACATTGACTCCAAATCATCCTATATATTTTTGCTTGAAATCTGGTTTGAAGCTGCTGTTTTCACTTGTGTGACTGTATATTTAATTCACTAGTAAGTGATGCAGCCTTCAGTAAAAACCTGCATGCGCCTGTAAATAGCACTATACAATGAATGGAAACTCAATTTCAACGGTTTGCTTTATTAACCATGAACATGAAGAAAGTCAATCAGTGCCATTACTATGTATGCCCATGTCCTCTAACCTTAACCTCAGTTCACATGGAGCTGCAAATGTTAAAATGTAACGTGACATTAGTGGGTTTCTATGAATTATTGATGTAAAGACCCCAGACTCTTGACTTCTTTTCCATATGACTGCTTATAGCAGGAATATGTTTTAGGAAAAAAAGTTTGGTCAAAATGAAGTTTCTCTTCAACCACATATAACAGTCAGAGTTGATGAAATTCTTTGGCACGGGCAGACGAGTCGTTTCTTCTTCACCTGGGACTTAAAAAGGCACATGTCGTCTTATGACCATCAGTCCGTGCGCACTTTTCCCCCTGAAAGGCACGTAGTGGTTGTGACAGGAATGTAAAGTAGAGAGGCTGGGGTTCTTGAATACAGCCTTACCGTGATGAGTCTAGTTAATGATCCACCCAACAACGTCTGTTCAGGATGAAAACAACGTTCGGAGTTTGAAACATGGTTCCATTTGGTTGGTTGCTGTTTAGAGACTGAGGAGGATGAGCCACGGAAAATTACCCAGTTTTATTTGATACGTTTATTCAAGTCAAACTGAGGCCATTAACATGGTTTGTTACTGCCAATTGTCTTGCATAAAAACACATGACTCATAAGGGGGGGAGAAAAAGATGGAGTGTTTGATTATCCAGAATAGATATGACCTGGCAGATCTGTATGACTTGTGCAGGATGTCACAATAAAAAATGTTTTAGGTGCTGTATACTCTGCTCTCTGAATAATGATGTAATCATTTCCTCTCAGTGTTTGTGTTGAGTCACAGGAAACTTTTATCTTTTTAACCACATGTACTTCTATAATCATCTGATTCAACCAAGATGTTGATATTTGTCACTTCAGGTCTATTAGGAATTAGTGCCGAACATAATTAAACTGATTGATATTGACGTTGACTCGCCTCAGTTACAAATAATGAGCACTCCTATGTAGCACCGCCTATTTTTAATTTTATAGCTTTACAGGAGGTTTGGTGTCACTGAAGAAAATAGATACAGTCGAGGTTTTAGATATAGTCAGTTTTGAATTAAAACATTTCAGCCTCCTTTTAAAGAAAAACTCAGTTTCTTTTGGAAGGCCGTGAGATGGCGTTAATAGATCAGAACAAAAGTTGTAAGTGGACCTTAAGTTAATGGAACAGTTCAAGCACTTCAGGAAATATGCTTATTGCAGTTAGAGTTAGATAAGACGATGGTTCAATATGAAGCAGGAGCCAGGAGAGGGTTAGCTGGCCTGGCTCTGTATAAAAATCACGAAATCTGCCTAAATTCTTGATGATTTAATGACTTACTCTACTCTGTCATTTCTCTTCTTTAAGGTATCAGTGGCTGCTTTTAAGGATGCTTTTGTCCCGAGAGTCGACCTGGAGGTAACCCCACGTTGTCTGTGCTGTTGCCCCTGTGTACCTCGGAGTGGAGATGGTCCACTGGACCGCACAGTGGGGGACATGTGTCTGGCTCCAGACTCTGCTGGCCTTTGCCTTGGCCAACTGCTCCTCACTTGCCCCCAGTGCTGTCAACTTCTCTGTGGTTTACACCATGCCCTTCTTCCAGGCCCGGGGCCCCATCCAGAACATAGTCAACAACTCGTTTTACCAGGAGGTGTATGTTGCCTCTCAGAATGTGATCGAAGCTGTCAACAGAAGCTTGGAGAAGGTGTGGGAACTCCGCACTGGGCCAGTGGGAAGCCCAGAATGTCAGATATGCGATTTGTGCGATGTTGACAAGGATCCCAACTTCCTGGAGGACACAGACAATCAGGTCTTGCTGCTGGATACTCTCTTTATGTATTTATACTCTTGTGGAAGTTCTCAGTACGGCGTATGCTATTTCCACCAACTTACCCCAAATGGAGAGTCACCTTATCTGTCGAAGTGTTTGTTCAGAAAAGATTCAAACTCTGCTGCCTACTGTCCTGACTGCGTGGCTAGCCCTCTTGGTACCAAAGTCACCATGGTTGAAGAGGGTCAGACAGTCTACTTCTTTGTTGCAAACACTGTCAATGACAGTGTGACCCAGCGTTATGGAAGGAAGTCTATATCTGTGCGTCGACCACTGGCCACAGAAGATGGTTTCTACAGTGACGTGCGTGGCCTGACTGTCCTTCCAGGCTTGCGGAGGACATACCATATAGAATATGTATACAGCTTTTTCACTCAGGAGTTTGTCTACTTCCTGTCAGTTCAAAGAGAGAGCCCCGATCAGGACTCGTCTCCCTTTCAGACCCGGTTAGGTCGTCTCCCGCGAAATGAGTGGGAAATGAAAAGGTATCGTGAGGTTATCCTGGAGTGTCGGTTTGAACCAAAGCGCCGGAGGAGGAACGTCGCCAGTGAACCCTATAAGGATGTGGTATACAACGTGGTCCAGGCCGCGCATTTTGGCAAGGCAGGCCGGGAGCTGGCAGAGGAGCTGGGGGCGGAGGAAGAGGATGACATCCTCTACGGGGTTTTTGCTGTCACTGACGACAACGGAGTCACTGATCACGACTCGGCCCTGTGCGCCTTCCCCATGGACAACGTGAACAAAGCAATCGTAGATGGGGTGGATGACTGCTGCGAGTCTGGACCAGAGCAGCTCTCCAGAGGGCTCTGCCATTTCCAGCCCTGTGAGAGCTGTCCACATGAGGTGAGCCCATCAGTCCACTGACACACAGCAATTCCAAGTAACTAACATGAGCTCAGGTGAGGCCCATTTTTATTACCCGAATGAGTCCCAGTGAAGTCAGCCAAGACAAACAGACAGGTGAAGAACAAAGGTAAATCCGGTTGTGTGTGGCTGATTCATGGGGGGGCTGACAAAAGGGAAAGTACGTAGAGTCTAGTGGATAAGATGGTCCATGTGTTTCCAGCAATACATGACTCACTTTCAGATTGAGAACTTGCTAAAAATAGAAAACATCTAATATTGTGTATTTCCCTGAACTGCACCCCTTCAAATGCGACTTTGAGACCTTGTTGTGGCTGGATGAAATCATTTGAAGCCATAATCTATTTGTTTGTACATGAACAGAGGAAGATAGTTCAAGTAAAGAAGTACTTACAGAAGTTTCTTGAATGTAATGCTTTTGGTCAAAAATGATACTGAATAAAGCGTAATACCTTAGTCATGTGTTTTGCTTTGGTTATTATGGAAGAATATCAGTAATCACAGTACAGTCAGGAACAGCATCGCTGTGCATATGTAGACTGAGCCAAAGACGACTAATAGAGACAAACTGTAAATAAGTTTTATCATAGAGCAGGGATAACTCCAGCTGCATGTGGTTATTGTGCAACTCACTGTTTTCCAAGATAAATCTGTCTGCCAAATATTATGCAAGATGAATGGAGAAAATGAAAGCACTGACATCAGAAACGTGAATTACAGTAAACTTGCCCTTAAGACCATGTTTGAACATTACAACTGTGCACTTACTGGATGAGAGCATTATTTTCCTCTGAGAAGAATAGTTTGACTTTTTGAAATGTGCTTTGCCTTCTGAGAGTTAGATGAGAGGCTTTTGCTGGGTTGCCTGCGGAGACATATTAAAAAATTGAAATACAACATAGATAATCAGTGAGCTTCATATTCAGCATGCAGACATGAGAGAGGTATCAGTCTTTTCTAACTTTTGGCATGAAAACAGATAAGCCTATTTCCCCAGAACTATTATTTTATTACTGTATTTATACCCTTCATCATGTGTCAGATCTTCTAGATGACATGCCCATGAAAGGAAACTTTTTGAAATTTCAGTGACATGTCATTAAGGTAATTTGCGTCGGCAGCTGACAGAGGAATGCAAGTAAAAGCACTCGTATCAGTATTTAGCGAGTACTGGCTCCTAGATCCAAGATGCAAATTGCTTTTGGATGGAAAAATAAACATGGAAAAAGTTACACATTTCTTATTCAGAAGCAACCTGTGGAATGAAAATTGGATGGCGACCAGGTGGGAGTAAGGGGGAGTGGCGTTATGACTTGTTTTCCGCTGAGTCAATTTGTCAGGTCAAATGGGGAGACATTAAAAGAATAACTCAAAATTAATCTCATGTCAGTCATTCTCCTCATTCCTTCCTATTATATCATTCCCTGTATAGATGCCATGAGTTGAGTTTATTCAGTAACTTTCAAGTAAATGTTTTAAATGTAAGATTATGATAGCATCAGTTTTTTGTGTTAAGTCTCTTGGGAAAACTGCTATGTATTTTCCTGATCCCATGCATATTTCCCAAAATATAGTTTATTATGTTAAGTTATTCAGTGTTGTCTGTCAGGGAGTGGGGGTGGGGGGTTTGTGGTAAGACTCCCATTTCCCTATTTAGTAAAAGTAAATCCTGGCCAGTTTGAGAAGTAAGTAAAATTCCCAGAAGTGAGTTGCTTTTCTTGCAGTCACAGCTCTGATTTCTTGGTTCAGATGTTGCATCTTTGGACTTGTGGTAAGAAAACAGATGTTGTGACTCAGAACAATAGTCTGAGGTCATAAAAATTTGTCTTGGACATTGGCTTGGATTTTAGCTGTTTTCTTCACAGCTGATGAAAATATGGAAGTGGTTGGAAATTTTTCTGGGTCACTTGAACGTTCTTCATCCTTCTATTTGGCTTCAGAGGAACACTCATCTTGGGCTAGTGAACTTGTCTCCTGAGGCTCTTTCTGGCTTGTTGCTTTTGGCTGCTGGTCTGAGTGTTGAGTAACCAGCCGGCAGGACTGTCCAACAATCTGAAATCCTGGTTCTTCCATTTCTCAGCCGAACAAAACACCTTTCTTGCCAACAATGTCATCTGTGCCTTACAAACACTATGCTTTTCTGCTTGTTTGTGCGTCATCAAATTATTCAGACATTAGAAGAGCAGTAGAGTAATGCAGTATAAACTTAAACATTTGACCTTTGTGAGTGTGCAGCTCTGTCAA
This sequence comes from Centropyge bicolor, assembly GCA_037975185.1. NCBI lineage: Eukaryota > Metazoa > Chordata > Actinopteri > Pomacanthidae > Centropyge > Centropyge bicolor. The sequence continues at coordinate 1,956,045 of JBBMOC010000051.1, read as the reverse complement.
TAACAGGCCACTTTTGGCTTTTGGAGTCTCACTGATTTCTGAAAATGTAGGATAAGATAGAATAAAATACATACAAATTTTCATAATAGTCTTGTTTACACCTTTTCTCAACATCAGAAGTGTTAATGCTGGAGGTATCCTGATCTTTTCACCTACATTAATTTCTTTGACTAGGTTGATGAAGTGTGGTATGTGTAAGCTTTCCAAATAAAGTTTTTTTTTCAATTTGAAGATAGTGGAATTTGAGTTAAAGGCTCAGGAAACTGAATTACAACAACAGTTTCATGCTCCTCTTGTGTTTTGAGGTGAATGACTTAAGCCAATAGCAATGCTGTTTGTGTTTTTTTCCTTAAGCTCTACTCTCACATCATGAGACAGGATGCATCTATTTGATTTCATTCCCGGTTTCCTGTCTCATCTTCTATATGCCAAGAAAAGAGTTATCATTATTAATCTTTGTTTTTATGTCTTGGCCTCAGAGATATTAGTCAGTGTTTACGTGAAGACTCCCTTTAATCAAACAATGATTCACCCTCCTCCATGTCCATAGCTACAAGGCAATCCTGTCAGTGGTGCAGCACAGAATCATTTATCACGGCCTCTTCAATTATGAAATGATCACATTAAAATGACAGATTCACCTTGTGCCTCTGGTGTTCCAGGCGCTTTGTTTCTCATGATTACCCTGGTGACCAGTGCAGCTCATACCACGTCCTTACGAGCAAACAGCTGGGCCTATCTTACTTGATGTGTACGTTGAGTAAAAGATAACATTTTATTGTCTGAGAATGTGGAACTCATGTACACTCTGAACTGTCAAGCCGAAAGTACTTAATAAATCAGATTGAATGCAGGAAGCTTTGTGAGTGACACAAAATAGAAGCCCCTATCGTTTGGATTTATTGACCCTACTGTCAATCCAGCTAAAACATGTCTAATAATAGAAGTTTAAATATGTCGAGTATATTTTCTCTTTGACTTTCTTCCTCATTCTCATTTTCATGTCCTCTGCTGCCTGTGACCTTGGTACTAGAGCATGGAGAACAACGCCACATGTAGAGACCATCCGACCATGGTGTCAAAGCCCTACTACAGAGTGGACCTCTTCAACAGACAGATGACAGATGTACTGCTCACATCTTTGCTGGTCACAACCATAGAGAACAAGACTGTTGCCCATATTGGCACCTCTACCGGACGCCTGCTGCAGGTACACAACATGAGTTATATATATATATATATATATATATATACATACATATACATACATATGTAGTGTGTGTATTATTAATATGTGCCAGTAATCATCTGTGTGTTTGTGTTGGCAGCTGGTATTGACAAGATCCAGCCCTATTATCTTTGCCAATTACTCTTTGGTAGAGAACCAGAGGGTCTCATCCATTGCCGCTGTTTACTCATCAGAGTATCTTCTCTTTGTGGTTGGAGACAAGGTACAGTAGCAACCCCATGTCTTTAAATGAGTGTAAAACAATCTATCTGGACAGGGTTTTACAAACATCAAGAAAGACTTAGTGGATATTACTGTCATGTGGGGTCAGCTCTGATCCCACAGTTCGAATGCATGAATGTTAGATTAGATTACAATTACAAATATGGAGTGGGGAGTTTGACTGATTGTTTGTCCCTGGTCTTATGATGTTCTGGAGACCTGTACAGGGCTGTGTTTGGGGCATGCTGGGAATGTTATCACCCCTTTGACCTGGGGAATGAATCAGTGCCTAAAGAAAATCTATAAACTTGACATGACTTTGTAGCTCAGGGTGGATATTAGAGGCTGACAATGGATCAGTTATCACAAGGGTCTTGCGGCACGTGAGACGTTAGAACTATTACCATGTGATTGGGACATGATGGAAAAATGGAGCACCTACCATGCAAATAAATAGTAGTTAAAGAAAACAGAAACAGCCTGGAAGATGCCTCACTGTGGAATGCAGATGTAGATGGTTTATTTAAAATGAATCTGATATTGATCTGATAGATTTATTGGCCTTTCAGCACCGGAAGCTTTCCATGTGACCTGTAAAACCTTATAGTGCTGAATGGGGCCCAGTATCAGTTGTTGCACGAACAGAATACATTATTAATGAGTATATTAGGTCATTTCATTCAGCTGACATGTTAATAGCCACATTAATAATAAAGTAGCACAGGACATCCTTATTCTAAGGCTGAATAGCTGTATATGTTATCTCTTTGTTTCAGATGATCCAGGTGCCCCAGAGAGGGCCGGGCTGTCAACACTTCCTGACCTGTGCAATGTGTCTGACCGCCCCAAAGTTCATGGGCTGTGGCTGGTGCTCTGGAGTGTGCTCCTGGGAAAGCGAGTGTCGCAGTCGCTGGAGGAACGAGTCCTGCCCACCAGGGATCACAGGGGTGAGGTTAGCAGGGATTCAAGCATCTTTTTGTGCAACTAGCAAAAACATTTCATTTCAAGGTGGTACGATATATTCTGCTTTATTGACGCAGTTCTTTCCACGGACTGCTCCCCCTGATGGTCAAACAGAGCTAACGGTGTGTGGATGGGAGTTCCAGTCCCCCATAAGACCTGCCATCACCTCCAGAACCCACCAGATCCGACTGGGACAGACCGCCTGCACTGTGCTTTCAGCCAAAAGCAACAACACACAGTGAGTAACGCTGCAGATCTTGTTCTGGTTCCAAGTACAATCTGTTATAGTTTCAAAGGGCCAGGAAATCCTAACTGTGAATTCTAAATAAAAAGGCTGCAATTTCTTTCCCAGAAGCCTTCTGATAAAGTGACGAAACAGAACATATCTTTGCTGCACTGTGATCTGGTCTATTGAGGCTTCTGTTTCAAGAAAAGTTTACATTCACCAAAAGCAATGAAATGTAGTGAAATTAAGCAGCAAAAATAAAGTAATATTTTTTTCTGTAAGAGATTCACGAACAGACTGCTTCTATAAAGACAATATCATTAAACTTTAAACTAAAGTTGAACTATTATAATTTACTGGTGTCACAGTACCACTGACACACTGACACTAGTGTTTTTGTTGTGCTGCTCTTCAGCCTGGTGTGTAAGATTCGCTCTGGGGCCACCGAGCTGTCCAAACCTGTCAACATTACAGTGGAGGTGCATGAGGGCAAGGTGGAGGGACGCTACTCTATTGACGGGAAGGCAGAGATGCCAGGATTCACATTTGTGGTAATATGTGGGCTATTGTCATCTGCTTATATCCTCATTACAATATACAAACTATACACATTTTTCTAAGCTATCAAATCTTTGGAACAACTTTTCAACATGCCTACTGTAATACAATAATAAACTGTCCCTCCAGATTCCAAACATCACAGAAATCCAGCCCAACTACGGCCCTCGTGTTGGGGGCACACTCATCACAGTGACTGGACCACATTTGGATGCCGGGAAGACCAGGAAAGTCACTCTCAATGATGTGCCATGTCCTATTAAAAGGTCTGGAAATACGTCTTCTCCTACCTCATATTTAGAAAGATAAACTGTTTGCCTTACAGTTTAGTGTAGCTGCACTACTTTCTAGAGGTTAAGAAGATGAGTAGCTGGCAGGTTTTATTGGCATGACATATCAAGCAAACGTGTTTTAACTGGTGGGTAGAATAATTATGGTTTGGAAACAAATGGTTTTGAAACCACAAGCTAACTCTTAAAAAGGTCTCAGCATCCAAAGACTGACTCATAATGGAACTATTTTCTACTGGAGATGTTATCTCATTGAACATAAAAAACAAGCTTTTTTTTTTCAACCACAGTTTATCTGTTCTGGTATGTACTTCACACACCTCTGTCTCTCTACAGTGTCACAAAGCCTAAAGGCAACGTGTCATCCATCATCTGTCTGTCCCAGCGCATCTCAGAGGTGAGGGACGTTCCTCTGAGTGTTTTCATCGACAAGTCTCCTGTCCTCACGACGAAGGTGTTTTACTACAAAGAGAACCCAGAGATCACAGCTGTTCTGCCGGGCTGTAGCTTTGACAGGTAGGTTAGAGAAAGTACAATCAGCTGCTGTGCATGTGTACTCTGATTTGTAAATAAACCTATTGAATCAAAACAAAGGGAACATGAGCAGAAAAATATTGTATTTGAGTTACATTTTCTCACATTTCTAAATGACACATTTTTTTGTAACAGGAATTAGTCTTGATTTCTCTGACATTATAAATACATAACCATCTCTCATATTTGTCTGAATTGCAGGGGATCAAAAATTGTGATTGAGGGCAAAAACCTGGATTCTGTCTACCGCACCATCATCCGCTTCAAACCCAATGAGAGCCACTTGAAACCTGTGACAAGGGTACGATGTTCATCATAATGCACAGATGCTGTCAAAAGCAGTTTTACAATGACTTGATTTCCCTTCACATACTTACATTCTACTGCATGGGCTTAGCATTAAAGTACATCACACTGTTCTGTTTCAGGAGTGCATTGGCAAGTCCCTGCCCACAAGGATGGAGTGTATCTCTCCTGTGTTCCCCAGGGATGAGACAGAGGAAGGAGAGCTTTCTTTTGATATGGACGGAGCGTTGGGACTTTGGGACAAAGAGTTCTCCTACCACCCCTACGGCGAGCCCATACCTTTTGAAACAGAGGGACACGTGCTGAATTTATACCCTGGGTTTGATGAAGTGTCATTGCATGTAAGAGACAGCTCTTTGAATTCATGAGAAAATAAATTTGTTTTCGTAATATTGATTAGAGATTATAACAAATTTTTGCTTCCTATCTTGATTTGACCTCTTTATACACAGCATCAAAAGCTGAATCTGGTGAGCTCCTGTATGACCATCATCATGACGGTGGCAGGTGTCAATTGTGATGCTAAAGTCCTGGATAATGAGATCACCTGCAGGATCCCCAAAAACATGACCATCCCCAGCGAGGGATTGCCGGTGAAGGTTAGTAAGGCTGGAGATTTAGATGATGACTGTGGCTGATTTATGTGCCTGTCACCAACCATTTTCATACATTGTGCTAGTACACTGTCAAGCAGCCTTAAGATGTTAAAAGAAAAGAAAGAAGCTCAATATATGTCTAGTAAACATCAAGATGAAGAACAAGATGTTTAGCTAAATAAAATTACACATTATTAATTTCTACCCACAAAACCAAGCAGTCCTGACACATTATCAGACAACAGATTGTTTATGCATTCATAAGTCCATAAATAAGGAAGAGTACAACATTTTCTGCTGAGATAATAAGATTGATAGCAAGCTCATGTATGTATGATGAATTCGAGCAGCAGCAGCAGCCAAGACACACTATTTAAATTGAGTTTTAAGACACACGAGTGTTTTTTTTAGCTATCCATGCATCCATTTCCTGCTGCTAAATCCACGCATCCCTCTCCACAGATGATATATGTAATCTCTCCAGCATATTCTGGATCTTCTCCTGGGGTCTGGTTAGATGTGTGGAAAATCCTCCAAAGAGAGACAGATTGTGTCCACAGTCTCATTGTATCAGTCACTACAAAATCTCATCCATGTGTTACAGAAAACACCCTATCTCTGTGTAAATAGCTTGAAACATATATATTCAAATTTTCCATTGGAGCAGTGATGACAGAAAGACTGATAATAATGTAATAATGTAATGCAATTTCTATGATGGTTTTTAGATCTCCATCAATGGGCAAGTTCACAACGTTGGCACGGTGGTGAGGGTCAGCAACCACTACATGGTGGGCATTGTTCTGGGGATCCTGGCGGCTCTGGTGGCAGGGGCGGTGCTGGCCTTTGTTGTCATGAAACACTTAAGAAAGAAGAAGAAAGGTGGGCTTCTCTCTGTCATGTGGACCTTGGCCAGACCTGTTTACACAACTGCTACCGGGTGTGGGCGGGAATTTGAAATGAAGTCTTTCAACTAGAACATCTCTGGTGTTACATAGGATGTGCAGATGTTTTCCTCCTGGGGTTGATGATTGAAAAGTGTTGTGAAATGTTTCAGCCTCCATGGTAGAGACCCGGTTGTCCCACAGTGCTAACCGCTCTGGAACAAATAATGTGGAGCTGTCGCCTGTTGGAGACTACAGGAGAGGTGACTGTGACTCCACTGTAAAATTAAATTGCTCCTTTTTTACTGACACACATACATTTGTAACTCTCATTAATAAACCCCTTTTCTTTTCTGGACTTTTACCAGTAGTATCCCTAAGTCCTCCTACCCCGCTGGTGGGGCCGGTGGTTTTCCCTAGCCGGGCCTACGCTACAGGCAGCATTGATCCGACCCTCACTCCCCTCATGCCCCCAGAGAAAATCTCCATCTCCAGTTTTCGGCCGGAGCTGTTGGAGGAGGTGAAGGACGTCCTTATTCCCGCTGAGATGCTTCTTGTGCAGCACCACCGGATCATAGGGAAGGGTAAGGAACCCCACTGCCTTTATCTGAAACAAAAAACCTGTTATTGTGCTTGTGAAAGTTTTATCTTATTTTGAAGGAACAGCAGTAGTCCTGTGTTAGTTGCTCTTTTTGTTTTTTGTCCGCAGGTCATTTTGGCACTGTCTACCATGGTTACTTCACTGACCACAACAACAGAGAAATTCACTGTGCTGTTAAGTCTTTGAATAGTGAGTAGTATCTGCCTTATGAGTGTTGATGTATGTGCCCTAAGAAAGCATCAGAAAGTCGACAGCTTCTCTTCTATGAAACAAATTGCCAAAGGATTAAGGATGTGCTCTGAGTGCATTTTAAAAACAACTACTCAAAATTGTGATGTCAGAGCCACTTTCTTCCTTTCCATCATACTTCTGTACATGTGTGTGTCATCAGGAATAACAGATGTTGAGGAGGTGGAGCAGTTTCTGAAGGAGGGTATCATAATGAAGGGTTTCCACCACAGTAATGTCCTGTCTCTGCTGGGCATCCTCCTGCCGCAGGAAGGGCTCCCTCTAGTGGTACTACCGTACATGAAACACGGGGACCTCCGGCACTTCATACGCTGTGAAAAGAGGGTGTGACAGCCATTAAAACAATTACTATTAATCATCTGATTTATGTACAAGCAACTGTTTACTACCTAGTAAACTATCTCATATTATTCAACTGTTTTAAGTCAGTGTTCTTGTCTTGTTTTATACAGTATGTTCTTGACATGTGCTTGTGGGATTTGTTTAGAACCCCACTGTAAAGGATTTGATTGGCTTCGGGCTCCAGGTTGCCAAGGGGATGGAGTATTTGGCTCAGAAGAAGTTTGTGCACAGAGATCTCGCGGCACGCAACTGCATGTGAGTCACTGAGACGTGCAGAGAAATCAGCACTTTACTCACTGCCTGAATTTCTCTTTGATTTAGTGTAAGAGGATGTTTCATGGCACAAATTTGGTTGAAGCTGTTACATCATAGTAGTTAGTTACAATGTTTTGCAACGAATATATCATCTTACCTTTTCTGTCTAGGCTGGATGAGTCGTACACAGTAAAGGTGGCAGACTTTGGCATGGCCAGAGATGTTTTTGATAAGGAGTATTACAGTGTTCAGGATCACAGGAAGGCTAAGCTGCCTGTCAAGTGGATGGCCATTGAGAGTCTGCAGACACAGAAATTCACCTCCAAGTCAGACGTGGTGAGCAAATGAAGATCTACTTCAGCATAATCAAAGATTTCTGCAGTAGATGTCAACGCTCTGGTAATGCTTGATGTATGTGTTGTATTAGATGGACTGTATATAGCATATATTGCATTATTGTGGAAGGAAGTACAGTAATTATATGTTGGGGTCACAAAATTTCAACATTATTTGAATACATTCTTACTGTGTTAATACATGGCAATAATCACTATATCAGCATTTTCTGTTCTCTACATCAGTGACTGACCCATCTAATTTACTCTGCAAGGGGTTTGCAAGATAAATTTGAGGGGTCATTAAATGATTAACAGGATAGGAAAACAGAGACAAAAAGAAACATTTTATGCTTTTACCAATCTTTGCTTTTGACTGCATAATTTTACCTCTGTTTACCTCTGATTTGAAATTTTCACAAACAGTAGACAGATGCAGACATGGCTTTGGTTACAGGGGTCGCAAGCTAAAATGTTTGGGAAACATAGGTTAAAAAAAGTATTTTTGCATTGATTATTGTTTGGCAAATGTATTCCAATCCCATCATCCTAACTGCATGGTGTTAACTCAACATTGGCCTAAATTGTTTAATTTTAGCTTTTAATGCTGTATATAGGTTTTTTAACTTTTCATACTTCACATACTGCTTCAGCGTTCAGGTCTCTACAAGCGTACTGATACTTGCTGTAACTGTTGCCTCTCTTGTTGCAGTGGTCCTTTGGTGTGCTGATGTGGGAGATGCTGACCAGAGGAGCGAGCCCGTACCCAGAGGTGGATCCTTATGACATAACACATTACTTACTGAAAGGCAGGCGGCTTCCCCAGCCTCAGTACTGCCCTGACCCTTTGTAAGTAGTAGGAGTAACAGCATCATGGGAAACAATTTATTTGAAGGGATATGCATAAGACTGTCATTACACCATTATGACCATGGCACACCACCTGTCATGAACATGACAGCCTATGAATGTGCATAACTATTGTCATTAAGTGTCACTTGGTCCATCATGTAAATTTTTTATGCAAAATTGAAATTGCATGAGATGTCTTTGTCATGACAACTTGACATTAGCCAAGACAACTTAACCTGTCAATAACATATCATGGCCAGCTGAATTATCAAATTTAAAGGCACCAACATTACATTAGACTGTCTTGTGGTTGGTTCTGATATTGGCGGTCATGAGACTGTCATAACTGTGTCATGAATATTTTCCTTGATCTCAACTACAGTGGTACAATTAGGACTCATCATAAAGATGTTATTACATTTTATTAACCTTACACTGTCAAATGATTTTATAACAATGTCATGACTATTTCCCTTGACCTCAACTACAGTGGTACACTATAAAATTTTCATTAGAATGTCATTGAATACTATAATGCCAGTTTGATGATAGGGAATACAGTAACAAGGTGGTTTCCGGAGTTTCAGCTCATAAATTCAGTTAGTCATGCAGCTGGCAGTCCTATTGGCCGACTCAGCCCCGGGGTGCCAGGAGCACCAGTTATCTCCTAAACATTCAGAAAGACCCCTTCACGCTCATGTCAAGTAGCTCATGGTTATGATGGTGTCATGTCTGTCTTATGCACAGAAATAAAGTGGATTATTGCTGAAATAATCCAAAGTAAATAGTTTTAAGCTTGTTGCTGTTGCTTAGATTGCATTTTTCCATTGTAAAACTTCACAGAATTCAGGCCTGCTTCAGAATGAATACCAATACTACAATAATATGAACACAGATTAACAGCTACAAGACAGAAGAGAGGTCCTAGGACAAAGTCCATGTAGTAATAATAAGTTGTTCGAATGGTCACTGAGTAGTGTTAAACACGTAAATTGTCCACTACTTGGCATCCCAACACAGTTAAGCAATGCAGTTTGAGAGTTAATGTGTAGGACTACAAACTACCTTGAAGAACTTTCACACACAAAACCACAAACACACTGGGCTTTACGAGTAATAAGCTGACATGTTTTTGCTATTTTAATGAGAAATCCTTTGGACTGTAAGCTTTTGCTCACCAACTTACAGATTGATGGAGAAAAAAATGAATCATTCACATCCCATGTTCACTGAGGCCTTGTCATACAGCCAACATGGGTTAAGGGCTCATGTGTCACTCATGGTTCCATGCACACCAACAGTGGACATTAAAGGGATAGCGAGACGTTGACAAAAGTTAGCAAGTAAACTTTCTTCATCTAACTTACGTCAAGAAACTGCTGGAAAGAATTAAATGCGTAGACTTGCTTGTGAGTTAGTTTGCAATTTCAGGACTTTGTAAAATACTAGACGTGAAAATATTTAAACATTATTTTAAATTGGCCATTCCCTCCTTTCTCAGACACGTCTGACTGTCCATATTTCTATTCCAGGTATAACATTATGCTTCAGTGCTGGGACCCTGATCCAGAGCTGAGGCCCAGTTTTGCTACGTTGGTGTCGGCTGTGTCCACCATCCTGTCTGGCCTGGAGGGGGAACACTACATCAGTCTGAATGTCACTTATGTCAACCTGGACCAGCCGAGGCCCTACCCGGCCCTCACAGAGTCTGCTGACGAATATGACTCCACAGATGTTGAAGACTCAGGCTCAGTCTCTTCCTGATCCACTCTTCTTTTGCTCTCAATTTTAACCTTGCATCGGTGCTAACAGCAGGAACACAAAAAACCTCTGCCAGCTCACAACAGTGTCTCTGACCACAAAGCCTCTGAAACTGATTTACTGCCTAATGTTTGTGTGCATCAACGTGGTAGTGAGGTGCTTTCAGCTGACATAACACACCCTTGGGCAGCCATGTTGGAGGTCCGTCACTTTTGCAACAGTAGCTGAGTAAAGTGCGAGCTTCCAAAGTTGGTCATCTTAAAAGTATTGAATAGACATTTAGCTTCTGTGTTATTTTTCACTGCTTACAGATGCCACTGATGATACATCTAATCCATTGTCTTGTTAGCTCGCCAAACAAACAAGTCTTGTTCTTAATACTTGTTATATGTTCACAAACAGTACTGAGGAAAAGGAGTTGCACAATGCAGAGCTTTGATTCAAACAAGTAAAATCCACAGTAATCAGTGGCACATTTTTTACTACCGACAACGTAGTGTACTGTTACAGCAGCACAGACCATGTGTAAATATGTTTAAGTATGGCATCCCCACATTTGCTTTTAATTCTTTGGCGGCGTAGTGATTGTTCTGTGTGTTTCGGATCATACCTCTGTAAGGCACAATGTTGACCACCATGTTCTCAAAGCAATCTGACATCACCCTGTGGCTTGTATTTGACACACTGCCTCGAGATAGCGTAATAAATTAAAATATTTATTTGTTTATAGATTTGTTCTCATGCTGTTGACTATAAGTAAATATGAGAATTTATGCAAACTCATTTGCCATTTGCAGCTGATTTATGTCACACAGTCAAATATTTTTTCTTAGGCTCCTATGTAAATTCACTCACAGGCTTCTGTTGCAGTTCTCCACTAGAGGTCAGCATACTGTTAGAAATTCTCTTCATTACAGCCGATCTGCTCCTGAAGCAACATGGATGCAACATTCTTTATATGTGCTGTTTATTTTTTATTTTGCAGTAACATAGATTCATGAATGACGCAGATCTTTCCCTCATCTCTGAACAGTAAGTCCTCTAGATGCCACATAAGACATTAAAAGCAAACCATAACAGTACAAAAGACCATTCATGCATGTCTTCCTCTGGCCTTCCTCTTTCATTTGTTCTGCCTTCAGACATTTGGCAGGAGCAAATGACTGCATTTTCAATTAAATGAATTGCAGAAACAGCCAACATAGACAATCTGTCAGTCTCACAAAGAAAGCAAACAAACGTCTCACCAGCGTACAGTAGCAACTCCCTGTGCTGTAAACAGATGTCACACACAACAAGCACACTTCCCCCACAACAAACCCGGAGTCAAATAAAACCAGGAGGAAATAAACATCATAAAATTTCCTTTCATACTGCCAAGAACAAAAGTCAATCCCCTCGTGGTGGGGCCTTTGATTTTGGAAAGAGAGAGTGAGCCCAGCTTAAGTTGTCAAAGTGTGTGTGTGTGTGTGTGTGTGTGTGTAAGGCCATATTTTGCAGGGCAGAGCCCAAAGGATCCACAATAGAAAAGATTCATCAGAGACATGATCCCCCCCTTTCTCTCTCCTTTTCTGTCTGTGCCTCTTGTTCCCTGTTCTATTGTATATGGGCTATAAAAAGGGCAGAACCTGTGAAGAGTGCTGCTGTCAGCTGTGTGGCCATCTTAAGCTTCATAGCTTTTCTCCTGAGCTGGGTTCACCACTAGGTCCCATCCTGGAGGCCTTTTAATGTGTATCTCATACACGTTCATTTCTCCTTCGCTTCCTCTGTTATGGTTGCATATGGACTTCAAACCAGAGACTAAGACAGTAGATGCTGGTTGATCATGATGCAGATTTATGCCTGTATGCTGTATGTGTTATATGCCAGTCTCATCAGAGGGAACATGAATAACCAGTGCTCGAGTGCTGTGTCAAGTTTGGAGAGAGGAACCGCAATCTGTGAGATTGGCCACCAGAACAAGACTTTCTGAAAGCGGTAGGCTAATTATTTCCGTTGCTATGTGATGATGGCAGGCCCTCACAAATAAGTGCTGGAGCCGAAATGGGAGCTCTGGGATTCTGTTCCAGTAGGATCTAGTATAAAGGATTCCTGTGAAAAACCCTATGGAAACAAAGAAGCTCTCATCATATGTCACACTGTGCAGCAGGAAACAAGTGAAACCACAACAAATAGAGGTCTTTTGGACACATTCTGCACTGGCATTTAAAAAGGCTTATTTTGTGCAAGTAGTATTACCCTCATGAACCCTAGACACCCAGTCTGAATACCGTCAGAGCCACTTTTTATCTTTAACAATTCATCCTGAATCCATCTACCCTCTGCAGAAAAGTACCGCTGTGGCATTACAAGTAAGTTGGCGAGATAAAGCTATTTTAGGATACTGGGATAACATTTCAGTTGAAGCACTGCTCTCCTTTAAACTGGTCTTTGAACATACTACAAAATGAACCTGAAGAATTTACAATCTGTTACAATCTGTTTTGCAACTTTGCACTTTCAGTCCAAGACAACAATTGCTAAACAAGTAAATCCGTGAGAGCTGCACACAAAATCATTCAGCATTAATAGACTGCGCAGTCTTTGGACCTTAATGTTTTTGTAGTGGCTGTTAGAAGCAGACATGAAGAGGAAAATATTTTTGTGCCATGTTCAACCATAATTGGTGCATCCAGCTCTCCCTGCTCTGAGCACTTACTGCTGTATTTCAATTTATTACTTACTTTGTGCTGAGAAGATTTCCTCTAACCATATACTACACACCATGAATGACACTAAATGTGGTTAATGGTTGCCTCAGTAAGTGGATGTGGCTGTTCCTTATGATTGCCCCTTCATTTTTATAGCACCTTTCATACATATAATGCAAGTGCTTTACATTAAATTGTAAGGAAAACATGTAAAAGAATAACCAAATTAAAAGGTGTCCTATTTGGTTGTGGTCATTCAAGGCCAGGAGTATAGACGGAGAAACAGTTGACTAAGTATGACGGTACTAAATGAATTAGAGCCTTGTAAGCTCTAAGTATAAAATTGAAAAATAAATTCTAAAAAAGTCAGGATGTCAGTGCAAAGATACTAAAATGGGTATGATGTACTCTCTTTTACATGCTTTGTTAAAACTCTGGCAACTGAATTTTGTACAAATTGAAGTCTATTAGCGGATTTTTGGGAGGTAATCTAGTTAAAAGAGCATTTTTGGAAGCAAGAAATAAACAAAATAATGATGCCCTGCATCGGGAGGAGGGATTCATAAGACGCTAGCAATATGTGCAGTTGAATGCTGTCTGCATAGCTGTGAACACATTACACATTTAGTGTAAAAGGGACCGAGGCAGTAACCCTGTGGAACACCATATGAAATGGTTGTAATGCGCTCATTAACATTTACAAAAACCCTGTTAAATATTTCATTATCCATAACTGCTCGTCCTTCGCAGGATGTCAGGAACCGGAGCAGATCCCAGCTGACTCTGGGGGAGCAACATAGTACAACCTGAACAGCTCGCTAATTCATCACTTGGAGAATAAAAACTATTCACCATCACACCTTCTGTCAATTCTAGGGTCACGAGTTAAGCAAACCTGGAAACTGGAGGAGGAAAACCCACTCAGACACAGGGCAAACATACCTTTCCACACAGAAAGGCCTCTACCTTCCTACCTCGGCACCGACCTACCAACCCTTGTTAAAAAGCTTTGTATTAACATAACACATGGGTTGAAAACACAGAGGTGGTTTACGAGAACTCAGGATTTGCATTTAAGTGTTGACCTGACTGGATGTCATAAGTAAAGCATTATACTCTTTTGTCTGCACCTGAAACCTCTTAGCCATTAGAAACTCTTGACCTTTAGTGTAGCCCTGATTGTTATGAATCTGTACAACAATAGCACTGTGCAAGCATCTTGAAGGAGTTATGTTGCCTCTAAGCTGACAGTGTAGATATGAACCATCCATCAGCAGCTGAGGCCTCTGAGCAGTCATGCCCACCTCTGCTCAATGGAGCCCAGCAAGCTGCAGCAGATGAGAGGAATGCAAACTGTTGCTAGGCCGCTGTCAGTTCTGTATTGGCAGGAAAAACTTCACTCCCTTGAGAGTTCTGGCCTGCATCTGTAATACAAGCCATTAATAATGCACACATCTTCTTTTCTTTTTTACAGAGAGAAGAAAAATCAAACTTTTTTTCTCCCCAGCCTGTGTTGACAGCAGAGAGGAGATGCACTCTGTCAAGCTGATGTTGGTCTAGTACCTGAGCTTGAAATATTGTGATGTTATTAAAAGCTATTGATTTTACAGCACCACGCCTGACTTATTCAACCCAGGAGGTGGAGTATGAGCTATAGACATACTGCTGATGTTTTTCTCATCTGGGGTGGGGGTGGGGGGGCTTTTACATAGATATAAAGAAGATGAAAGGAGAAGCTTATGTGAAAAGTTTGAAAGGCCTTACTATATCCAAATAATTCCGAGCAAACTTTGTCTCTGCCAAAAAATGGCACAAAAAAATGTCAACACCAGCAAATTCTGTTGCTGTGAAGTAAATCACATCTTCCTTGTGGTCATCAATTTATTTTACAAGTGCCTGTAAGTGTACATCATACTTTGGGAAAAATGTGCCAAGCTCCTTCAGCAGTTTTCAACTCATCTCTTCTTTTTCAATGCAATTCAAAATAATTAAAACAAGACTGAATCGCTCCTTACATCTCGACACTTGTTGAAGGACTTAGCTACGTCTTTACCAAAAAAATGGGGCAGGGGATTAATGATTTTCTGCTCCTATTAATCTTTATTTAGCAGTGGCAGGCTCCTCAGTTGTCCCCAGACAGTAGTAAATTGTAAACAGGAGAGCAAAGAAGAGAGTCCTTCAGGCCCATTCACACCTCTATGCCATGGTGCAGAGTGTATTAAACCACTGAAGTGTGAACTGTGCGTTAAAGTGGTCAGGGGTCCTCCTGGAATATGGCATGACTGACAAATGCACACTGACTACATTACTTTCACCATTTTGTTTGCAGCGCTTCCTAGTCATGTTGTGTGTGTCATGCAAAGCAGTGTGACAACATATGACACTTGAAAACACTAGAAAAGGCAAACAGTTGAAATGACACAATAAGATAAGATAAGATAAGATAAGATAAGATAAGCCCTTATTCGTCCCACAGTGGGGAAATTCACATGTTACAGCAGCACAGGGGATAGCAGCAGTTAAATATTAAGAACAAATAACAGTCTAAAAAAAAGGAGGCATACACAAGTTCGCATTACTTATTTACACTTTTGAGTATGGATATGAAATATAAAATCTGAAATATAAAAATATACGACCAGTATAAAATATATGACCAGTAAAAATACACAATGGGCCTAAACTGAGGTAAGAAATGACAGCCTAAATACGGAATATTAAATATTAAGTACTACAATGACTGTGAGGTTGATGTGTCGACATTCTTAATCTAGGAACGTTTAGGAATTGAAGACAAACAATGTTAATCTGGCATTTGTTCTGTAGGTAAAACACTTTGGCCTGTACTCTATTTGCACTACTATTTGATAGCTTACTATGAAGTTTGGTAAGGATATTCATGGGACCCAGAGGATAATGACTTTGATGATCCCCTAACTTTTCAACTATGAGGTTGACAGTTTTTTGTGTTTGAATTGATTTATACATCTCAACAACAACAACTGTTGGATGCATTTTTTTCTGACATTCATGTTCTCCTCAGGATGAACTTTTATAATTGGTGAGCCCCTGACTTTTCATCTAGCGCAATCATCAGGTCAAAATTTAAAAAGTAATGACATTACTATCACTCTAAACTTTAGTGTGAATTAGTAAATATTAGCCTGCTAACCAGCTAAATTAAACAAAGTAATCATGGTGTTATGGTTTGGGTATTTTTGTGGTTTCTTGTAGTTTATTTGCTGTGCTTTCTTAGTTTAATCTCCAGTGTTTTCAGTTTGAGATTGTTTCTTGGTGTTTTTGATCAGGCTTGCTTCAGTGGCTGGGGGCGTGGTCTTGGGTGCTGGGGCCTTCTCTCTCACACCTGCATCCAATTCCACCTGGTCACCTCTGCTTAAATACTCCTCTCATTCTCCCCTCAGGCTGCCAGATCGTTCAATGTCTTTGTTCATGTCTGTGGTCCAGTTCTCCATTCTTTCCCTGTCCTTTAATGTTTAAGTTTTTCTGTTATCTCCAGTGTGTGTTACTCGTATTCCCAGTCGTTCCTTAGTTTTTCTTTTCTTTATTCACAAAACTAGAACTGTCCTTTTGTGTGTTTGGTCATTTTTTGTGAACATTAAACCTTTTATTTTCTGAACACTCTGCCTCTGCCTCAGGTGGTCCAGACCCAAATGAAAGAGTCTAAAATCTAAACATCCTCACATTAACATTGTGACTGTTCAGCATGTTGTGTATATGTGTAGGTCGTACATGCTCAGTTGGACTGAGGTCAGGCGACTTGATCAGTCAAGAACATGAGCCCTTTGGCCATGAAAACAAGACAATAATTTGTTGCTCAAACTGCACTTTACATTGACTTAATTCTAGTGATTGAGAATTCACATTATAATCTTATTTCCAGTGGGATACCTACTCCTGAAAATAGATCAGCAACAACTGCCGCATTAACTTTCACACTAACTGCTTAAGAAGATAATATAACATCATGAAGGAAAACTCCAGTTGCTCATAAGAACATAAGATTACCTTGTAGTCTTCTTCTCCTAATTCATTATTGATGAAACATGGTTCAAATACTAGGCTGATGTATGCTGTGTGCTAATACCATAATTCAGTAAAGACAAAATGAGTGACCCTAGGATTCACAAGAGAAAAAGAAGACAAGATTAATAAATTGTATATATTACCTTTGGCATGTAGGTATTGACACATGGTTTGACTTACAGACTTGAAACACTTTTTTTGTGCACAACAGCTCATGTCATAAGCTCTCACAAATGGCTACTGTACAACCTGCAGAGATCTTTGCAACCAACTAGTGTCCTGGATTATAGTTATGTAGACTAGAGTTCCAAGCCAAGCTGTGATATCGTACTGTATCTAAAATGGTTTCTGTTACGGCCCATGAGCCGTTTGTCTCCTCCCCTCTCCCCATTACCTTCAGGTGGCGGTGGTTACATCATCAGGGCCGGCCCTTTTTAAACCCTGATGCCCATGTGTGTGCCCCTTCTCTCTTTTTTGGCAACCAGCAGCGTGAGGCTGTGTGTGTGAGTGACCAGTTCTCTTGGTGAGGTGACCTGTGTTTTACTGTCCTCTGTGTGAGAGTGACAGGGTGTTCTTTATTAGTTTGTGACGCTAGTGAGCGTGTCTTTTGTTTCACTTCGGTGAATTAACCATTTGTTTGTTTTGCAGGCTCGGCCTTCCTTTTGAAGGAGTCCCTTTTTGTTTCACCTTTTGGTGACCCTTAATGTTTTTCATTAATAAACATTTAATTTAACAACAAAGTACACTCTGTTTCCTGTTCTTTTTTTCCAAGGAACCCCTACATCTATCATATGTGTCGTCCCCCCATCCCCTAGACCTTGGGGGACGTAACAGTTTCTCCTCACCATAATTTCTACAGAAATGTACTGCAAGTAGTAAAAGCAAAGTACCACATGAGCTTCAGAGAAATTGCATATTACTTGAATAATTCATTGCCCCAAACAAAAACATGTATTGAATGTGATTTTGATTAGAGTCTCGTCCTCTCCATTAGGGTCTTCATGTAATATTTAAAAATGCATTACAGCTGTCCTTCAAAGAAGAAATTATTTTGAGGAATATTGACAAGGGAAGGTTTGTGATTCATACATCTATACAGTACACAGATACAAGAACGTATCGTCCCCAGATCTCGACCCTGTTAGGCCCATTTGGGAGGAAGTGACATCATTCTCATCCTTGTGGTAGGTTCTCCTTATTGTATCTAGGTTTTAAATAAGTCTGTCTTTTCTAAAGGTAAGAGCAGCTTCTACTTAGCACAACCAAGGTGAAGTTGAATCGAGTTCACTGCATTTATGTTAAAACTGAACTGTGGGCAGTTTCTTTCCAGATAAATATCAGCATATGTCATTGTCCAACGTTGGAAGACTTTCAGAAGGTTATTCTCAGTTGCTGTGGGCTCAGTGGGACCAAGGTTGACCTGAGCAGTGCCAGTACTTCTGTATACAGTATGTGAAGGCTGAAGGAGTGGAATATAAGGGAATGCTGAAAATCAACATTTACAGTAAATCTTCCCTGAGCAAATAGATATTGAGAATTTTTTTTTTGCATAATACCTCACAGCCTCCACAACATATTGAATTAATGATACCTTGCCGAAAGCAGAGGGCGTTGAGAGACTTCTGTTATCAACAATACCACGTCGATTTTGGTTTAAGGCGTGCTCATCTTTTCATCTCATTTGGTTGTCTTATCCTGGAGCTCACCTGATAGAGTGTGTGAACCATGTACTAAGTCCTTACTGCAGCAGCCTGGGTTTGATTCCAGCCCGGGTCCTCTGCTGCATATCATTCCCTTTCTTAGGCAAAAACTAAACTTTAAAAAAATATATCAGCGAACTCACCATTCTCGGGAAAGTGCTCAGTAAAATAAACAAGCCTACATGGTAATGAATTCTTACAACAAATTCAAACCTCTATTTCACCACGGTCCCTGCCTGCTGGTGTTTACCCCATTACATCCATCTCCAGGGTCAAGGAAAGTTCAACCTTTCCCCACAAACTAAAACGTATTCTTTTCATTAGTTGTTAGGTCATTGGATCGTTATGCCCTTTAGTTCCACCTGCACATATGAGGTGATACAATACCGTCTTCAAAATAAACCAATATTCCTCTCGTGAAATCTTTGCCTCCTCATTTCTCTAAACACACCAAGCTGGCAGCAGCTATAGCAAAGTGTAAGAGCTTAATATCAAGCTGAACAGGAATATTCCCTCTGTTAAACATTTAACCATTCACCATCCCACCAGCTTTTTTGCTAACCTAAACAGTTAAGAGGTGCTTTGTTTGGCCATCAATATAGGAATGAGTCACCAAGAATAGCCTCCAGTGGGACAATGGTCTGGTACCAGCAGCCGAAGGTAGAGCTCAATTATAGCAGGCTTTGTGTGAATCCCATTCCTTCTGTCTTGCATTGTATTCCTTCAGCGCATAGCAAAATTAATGATAAGCCCATCTTTTTGGACATCCCTAATTCACTAATTTGGGCCTCGGGGTGTACAGGGTGATAACACTGGAACACAATGGGTGGCAAGAGAGCACACATTTGGCTCATCTGTGGAATTGTCACACTTGGTAATGGCAGTTCTCAGCCATTGTGCCTCGTTACTTTGATGGAATTTTCTTTTCACTCCTTTATGTCCTGCGTCCTTTATCTTATAGGAAACCGATGACGTGATAGAGAGTCCAATTTTCTCCAGTAATCATATTATCATAGCGGTTAATCAGCGGCAGCAGGATGCATGTGCAAAGCTATTAGGCTGGTTTAGGTTTATTGGATTGGAGTCAGCCTCTTGGAAATGGATTTGTTAAATTGCTCAGAATTCCAGATGCGGTTTTGCTGATCATAAATACACTGGCCAAAAATATCTGAAAATAGTAAAGTACAGTATATCAAAATGTATGAATCGCATAGAATATCAGCAGTGAAACGTAACTGTATTTATTCCAATACTGTACCCAAAGTGGCTATAATTGATATTTTTACAAAAACAATGTGTGAAATGACAATGTGAAGACAAAGTGGTAATGTAAAAAGGGGTCATTCATAGTGATGAACCTACAGAGAATTATCACCTGAATCTAGTGAGTTTCAGCTCATTGTTTAGCTGCCCACACCTTTACTCTTCTGGTTCACTCTCACTGCTCTCATAGCGTCACTTTTTTTTTTTTAGAGAAAAAGCTCTGCACACACCTCCTCAACAACAATCAGCAGACACAGTTAGACAGTGGTGAGCGTTGTGGTGCATTTAGAAGTTCTGTGCCTTGCTCAAGGGCACGTCTGCAGTCCCCAGGAGGTGAACAGACACATTTCCAGCTACTATTCTTACTTTTGCTCCACTAAACTACTACAATTTCCTCTCCAGAATAAAGCTCAAAACTCATGACAGTTGATCAAATTTTTATATTTAATTTTGTTTCCATGAAAAAAAAAAATTAAATCTTACATTTTCTTAGACGTAACTCTACATCTTTGCTTTCAAGTACAAATCTAGGAATATGCAAATGGAAAGTTTGGCTCTCATATTTTCCGACCCTTTGGTAATTTTCCCCTTTTGCAACTCTCTGCCATGGTTAAAAATAGCAAAACTTAGCTTGCAAAATATCAATACGTTGCTACACCTGGCATCTCCTCTGATACCAGCCCTGTCATACCATAGCACAACCCTACAAGTTGATGGGACTGGTTCCTTAGTTGCGTATGAAGGCCTGGCTCTCTGAATCTGTGTTTCTGAGACTGTCATTTCTCCACTGCAGTTCCAAGGTGTAACTCCTCAGCCGTGGCGTTGACTGCTTATTTTGCTCATGATGTCTTTTAGTATATTAAAAAAACACATGAACATGTTGACAAGGCTAAAACTTTTTATTTTTATTGGAGGAGATATTTAATTTGACCTTTTGACTATAGTTATGAATTACTTTGAATACTCTGATTAACTGTGAGCATATTTTCATCTTACAAAATACATAACTAACAGTACATAAGTATTTGAAATTAGGTGTACCTCAATCAGCTACAGCAGAAGTAAGTATACAAATCACTTTATTTATATAGCACCTTTGTAGATCATGAGGCCACAAAGTGCTTCACAGAAACAAATAAGACAACAAACAGACTCCCTTTGGCTTCTGCCAACTCCTGGGGGAAATATCTGGCTCTTTAGCTGCTAATTGCTTCATCATTAATTGTGTCTGTCTGTCTGCCTGGTCTGGTAATGTACAGTGAGTTTTCAGAGCTTTTCGCTAAAAATGGCTGCAAATCAAACTAAGAGCAGTGAGAGTGAACCAAAGCAGTGTCACCACTTCAGCCAACTCTTAGTTTATTCCTTCATCTGTTCTGTTTTCGTGCCATATCACTAACTCTGCTGTCATTTAAGATGCTGCTGCTCCCACCTGCCCTGCAATTGCACAGATACAGCCACTCATGAAGCAAATGATTCAAGTCATTCTTTTTAGGAGGAATGGGATGTGTACAAGACAGCAAATATTCAACTGGTGCAGATTTCTAACATTTACGGTTCAACAACATTGGTCTTCGACTGCAACCCAGTTAAACTGTAAATGACATTATGTAGATTGATATATGCATAGGCTAACATTTAGCATTACTGTGTGCAGTGCTGCAAACAAATCTGCACTTACACACACACACACGCACACACACACACACACACACACACACACACACACACACACACACACACACACACACACACACACATTCACAAGAGCTCAACTCAACTAACTGAGAAATGAATGGATTGTTTGAGGAAGTGATTTATTTCAGCTCATTGACCCAAAAGATTTTTTATTTGTAACAAATCATCAGCACTACTTAAGCACTTAAACCAGTCCCGTTTTATCCACTCTTCACCAGATTGTCTAGTGTGCACTGCCTAGATTACCACTGTTTTGATTCCTGTTTTGTCTGACCTGCCTGTTTGAACCTGAGCAAGCGCTGTGTATTTGAATTCTGCCATTCATCCAGAAACAAAATCTTTTTGCTTTTCTTTCTGCTCCCTGAGATCCTCAACTGTGTCATTCCTCATTTTTCCAACGTCTGGATTGATACACGAAGGTGATAGATGCTTTACGAATCTGGGTTTCTATACTTAGGAGTGACCGTCCTCATTGGATCAGGGCTGCAAATTCTGCCACTGTTAACTCTTAAAAACCCACTTTTTTAAAAACTACTTTTCAGTGATTTCACTTACGTTTTATGACATGGCTTTTAGTTTGTTGTATTGTCTTTGTGCTTCAAATATGTTCTGTTTTTTTGTAAGCACCTTGTAACTGTGTTTTGAAAGGTGCTATATAAATAAAGTGAGCAATTATCATTATTGTAAGCGACGTGCCCATTTTCAGTCTTACATTATTGTAAAGGTACGTGTCCATATAGTCTGATCTCTGGCAGAAAAGTGCCGGCAGGGCCCTGGGCAGCACTGGGTAGGAGCGCATGTGCAGTGAGAGAGAAAAACGCTGTATGGACAGAAGCCCTAAGGCTACTGTTTCAAAATCAAAGAATGCATTTATTAATCAGGGCACTCACATATGAATGTTGCACCAGCAGAGCTGTACATTTTTTGAATTTATGAATGATTCTCTGTTTTCTGTTGAAATCTCTCTCTCTCTCTCTCTCTCTCTCTCTCTCACTGCTGACCGTAGCCTCTGGGAGATCACATCAGAATTATCTAATATGACTTCACTCTGGTAGGGACGGTGTCCCTCCTGTCCTTATGCCAACCTATGCACTAGAGTTAAAGCGCATTATGTAGAGCTGCGGGGAACTGCAAGGTTGGGGAATGATTCTCTGTGGCTTCGTCACTATGAGCGATCTCTTCCACACACACTGTCATAATTTCATCCATTGTTATTATAAGAAAGTTGATATTGAAAATTGAGTATAGCTGTTTAATGTTTGGTTAACGTTTGTCAACAAAAATGTAGGGTTTCTGGACCCCAAAATATGAGAAAAGCCCACTCTCTCTTTTTTTTACTTGATCCAATGAAATGTGAGAGAGATGTAAGAGAGGGCTGTTTTCTAAACGGTGGTTGTGAAGGTACAAGTTCAAGGATGGATTGATACAGACTGTCTGTGATCCCACTTCAGACTTGGAAGCTGTAAGTTCTGCTTGTGTTTCATTTTGTTTTACTTTTTTTTTTGTAGGTTATCCTGTTGAACAGTCAAGCGAAACTGTGTGACTGTTAAGCCTTATTTGAATCCAACTAAATAAAGAGAGTAGTTTGGATGCACTAACACAGAAACTCTTTAAGTTCCAGGATCCTTGCTAGTATATGTGTGTGTGTATCTATGTGTTGCTGTTGTATGTAAATTTGCTTGATAGAAATGCCCTGAAGGTGGCAGTGAGGAGGAGATTGATCTGAGGGGCCAAGGCTAATACAGATCAGATTGGTTTAGAAGTGGTTGTGGTGATATTCACAGCAGGAGACGTGCAACTATACTTGGAAGCTAAAAACACCAGCAGAACTGCTGTACCTGCTGTGGCCTGACCAATCAGAGGAATGTGGACATTTCAGGAAGGGGTCTTAAAGAGACAGGAAATAAATTGGAGTTTTTCCGACGAGGGGTGAACAGAGGTTCTGCATCAATGCACAGTATGAGAAACATTATGGGGTTTTGTACATTAATGGTCCAGCGTGTAGGAACCAGCTGAATAACCTTGATCCCCTCCTTCCAAGTGAGTAGAAGAACCTACAGTGGCCACGATAAAAGCGAGAAAGAGTCAGTAACATGGCAGCATAACATGGTAGACCCCCCCCACTGCATCTGTAGATGTAACAGGCTCATTCTAATGTAATGAAAACACAATGATTCTTATATTCAGGTGGTTATACAACAAATCAAAACATAATTCTGAATATTATATTTCATTTAGCCCTTCACACAGCAAACCTATTTCAGTACACAACCTAAATAAAAGTATGAACCTTGAAATACATCACCTTTAAGTACATTTTTCTAACACTAGCATTGTTCACTTTTCATAGGCACTTTTGCTGAATTAAAAGTAAATCTAAGGTTTTACTTGCGATGGAGTAATTTTGCACTGTTCTTTTTCTTAGAGGGAGTCATTCTAATTCAATACACTTTCAGTCAAATTCAGCAACTATTTCCTCACGGCCCACTGACTGTCCATTTTCTGTGTGTGCTGAAAACAAATCCAGTGTTTGTACACAGCCCTGCGTCTGTAAATGAAGCAAACAAACTGGCTTGGATCGAGTTGCGCTACAGTATTCCAGCCAATGCTTGTGATGTTTGTGTCAGGAAACGTTAAATTACTCGTCCGCACATTCAGATTGCTCTGTAGTTTGCCAAGACACGCTGTTGGTTGTTGTGATGTTGGCTATAGCAGCAGGAGAGTTGTGAGCATCTCTGTCTGGAGCTGGTGTGCTGGCTTTGGGAAAGGGTCTCATCCCCTCTGCATGTCAGCACATCATGACTTTTGGGTGTCTCACCCCACCTTCACAGCAGGGTCCAAATAATTCTTCACCACTTTCTTTGTGGCATAGCTGTGCATGTTTTTGTTTTTGAGGTCAGTACTGCAAATATAAAATATCTCTAGAAATTTATATTAAGATCATTTTCAGATTTCTTCCTCTAATCAGAACCTTATGTGAGAGTCAGATGTGCATACACAAACAACCAGCACCAGCTATTTTTCTCATGCATGGAAACTAAGGCTGTCCTCTCCTCAAATGTCACACATGGAAAAATTTAATAACTAAGAACTATTTCCTATTCATGCTGCCATACACTGTATGTAGGTCTACCGGTATTCAATATTTTAGAGATCACATCTCAACAAGTTCCCATTTATCATCAGGTACAGCATGTGTCTTTTTTTCTGCTGAGCTGACTAGTTGACAAGCGCAGGATACGAACCTCGTAAAGAAAGCATCAATCATGCAAATCCTCTCTGGGGACCAGCCTGTCTCTTAGCACACTCTGCTCACTCACCATAATCAATAACCCACCAATGAGCGCCACAGCCAGAGACAGCAATCTGACTGCTTTTTTTTTATATGAGTGTGTTATGGCAGCATCATGCTAACATTCTCTCTCGCATCAGCATCCATTTTTAATCATGGTATCTGGCCTCACTGCTGCTTGTCAAGTGCCTCAGCCTCCTGTCAGAGTTTGGGCTTGCAGAGAAGGATAAGAGCTCTTACTGCTGCTATGTGGAAATAGATGTGCTGGTACAACTGCCCACCTCTCCTGGACCATCTGTGGAGTGGCAGTGCTCGCTGACTATTACATAAGGCATTCACAACAGGCCCTCTCTTTCCCACGTTATGCAAACAAGTCCTTCAAATAATTTCAATTTCTGTCTCGAATTTTCTTTAACAGCATTTTGTTATTCAATGTCTAGGTGTTCTGACCGAAACTGTAGTTTAGTTGATGTCATTTTTTTGTTTGTTTGTTTTCAAAAACCAAGCTCAAGTTTTACATAAAATTGCAGACAGGATTTTTTTTTTGACATATCATCCATTCCCATTACTGTAAATATAAAATGTCACCACAACTCTGCATTTAAATCAAACCCTTAAGTAGAATTAAGATACAATTTAAAATCAAAGTTCTACGTACCAGGTGCATGATAATTTCTAGAACAATAGAAAGCTCAGCTCTGGTTTTGAGTTTACAATCTTCTCTGCTTTCCTCTACTATGGCTCAAACTCCTTGTGTGTTGAAACGGACTCCTAGTGCCACCTGCTTTTGTGGAGGACACATTACTGAGGACACTGAGAAAATCTTAAGGACAAATAACAGTGAAACAGATTGTTCCAAAAGTCATTAAAAAATCTTTATAGAATATATTTGCTTGTAAGACATCATGTTGTATTTTTTTCTGAAGCATTATGACTTGGAAATATTGTATTGATTGATATGTACATTTTGTATTTGGAAAGCAAAATGCATTAGTTTGTTAATGCTGTTTAGTAAATGCAAACCACCATATGTTAGTTGATTTTGTAGGGCATTTGTAGAACATGTTTAGTTTGATTGTTTAGCTTTGTCTGTACAAGCATGAGAGAAATTATGGGTACACTTTGTAATTTTCATCCTTAGGAAGTGGTTGGTCCCAGATCACATTTGAAGATTTTAAAAAGCTGAAAGTACGGAAAATGATTTGACTACTAATTGGGAGTGCCTCAATGGACATCGAACAATGTTGATTCCCAAAGTGTAAGATCAGAAGAGGCTCCAACTTGAATCAATGACATTTGATCACGATAGATCTTTCTTATTCTGAGAAGTCTCTCTGTTGTTTTGAATACAAGATTGACAGATGCTTGTCGAGTGCATAAACAGCAGAATGGTTTCTTTGAATCCACTGGTTGCTCAGTTTGGGAATCCTGGAGCGCTTTATAAAACTGCATGTGAGAAAGGAAGCCACTAAGTGTGGTGTTCATTGATTTTGCAAAGGCCTTTGATACTCTATCTCAACACATTTTGGAAGTGCTGGAAAGGAAGGGAGTCAATAAGCTAATTCGGGTTCGGGTACTCAGTGAGAACTTCTACAAGGGCTGTTACACACGTGTGAGAACCAAAGCTGGCAAGACTCGAACGATCAGATTGTGAAACCTGGTAAATTATTATGTCCTATAAATTTCATTACATAGATGTATATCAACCAAAGAATATGAAGCCATTTTACACAGCCTGTAGCACCCCAGTGTGTTATTCTCTCATGATGGTCTCATCCGTCCAATGATAATGCTCCGATACAAACTGCAAAAGTGATTTTCTGGAACACCACAGTGATGGCTCTGGAGGGCTTTCTTCTCAATGAAAGATCCAGTATCCACTCTGCACTGTTCAGGATGCTGTGTGACAGATGCACCAGACAGACTGACTCAAATCTGAACATTGGATCTCTACTAGTTATTTGTTATGAGGTATTTATAATCGATTACAAATCAAAATAGTTAACTAATATTTCTTAATTCTTCTCATTTGTTTCAGCCCAGAGTGCAGCAATTTAGCTATGCAGTAGAAAAAATGAGACCACCACAGTGTAAATTTATTAGCCAGGACTGAACAATAATTTCATATCCAGAGTAATGTGCCTGTGGAGCAAAAATATAATTTTACACATTAGCCATTACTCATTTTGCTCATGCGTTAAGGAAATGACTGTAGGGAAAGCTAAGAGTGAAATATGCACAGAATCAATGGCACCATATAAATCAACAGATACTTAGATACATTCAGGCTTGTATGAAATGATGTAGCCTGGAGCTCGTTCACTCTGACAGTTTTCCAACGGGTCCGCTGGGAGAGAAGACAGTCACCAAAGAGAGGGTGTAATTAAAAAGCATGTCTTTCAAGCATGTGTGCGAGCCAAAGCCGCAGGAGCAAGGCATCATGGTAACAGCTGACGAATGGAAACAGACAGCAGGATAAAGACAATGACTCTGGCTACACAGAGATGTCAAACTGGACAATAGTAACAATTCTGTGCAACCAGTGGCCAAACACTGACATCACCCTTTAAAAATTCAGAAACTGCATCAAGCTTTGACCTCAGAACAACAGCCAGCTGCATCATCAAGGCCTCACGAAAGGATCATATACACAATACAGATGCTCTTTCTGCTCCTTGGAAGCAACGGTGCCTGCCCAGCTCTTTGTAAAAAAAAGTCATTTGTGATCCATCTACACACAAGATTATATACGCGAGGCTTCCACACGTTAAATAATTTCTACTCATCCCCGAAACTAATGAAAACCTGAAGCTCCTCAATCCCTGCAATTTGCATAATAATTACAGCATAGGAACGACAAAAGTATAAAGACAGTCTAATTCGACTTCAGTAAAAATAGCCATGTCAACTGAAAATTACGTCAATGGCATGGGTACATGCTACTAAATGACAAAAAAATTCAAAATAAAATGTCCGCTTTAAAACAGATCAGCAAACATGAACAGACTGAATGAATGGTGTAAACTTGGTCTGACTGTCAGGCTGCTCCGTGGTGTATTTTTATCCTACGCCATATAGCTGGCCAAATGCAGATGATATGTCAGGTTCACATAATCCCAGCTAAGATACGATAAAGTCTGACAACAGAAAAAAAAGCTAATCTAAACATCAACAGTGAACGTCAGATGTTGTCAATCCAAAAGAACCAGAGAGAGATGCCTTCTTGATCCACACTATCGCAGGTGTGGACAGATCATTGCTGTAGAGACAAGGGTACAATTCAACCAAAAGAGATATATCCATACCACATACCAAAGACATAGATACCATGCATTCTTTCCACCTTCTAATATAATGTAACAAAAATGACACAACAAGCTCATATCTGTTCTCTGGTAGTTGTTAAAAGGCATTCTGGGTAAAGGCAAACTAGAGGAGGCAGGAAGAGGGAAAGTTGTCCGAAAACATAAATGACAATAGAGAATTGATGAGATGGGTCAGAACACAAATATAATGCACGTCATGAGTCTTGTTCAGTTCTACATCCAAAATTCAATTCACAACTTCCTCATGTCGGTCTCATTACTGACTACATAACTAACCTCTCTTGCAGGACACAGTCAACTGGCATTAACTTTAAGTTACAGATGACACCAGATGGTTTCACATTAATTGGTGATGAACATCACCTATTTAACTGCACAGCAGGACAGACACTCCAGCTGCATTTTTTTTCCCCTTTGAGTGCTGCGTTGGCAGCGTTGCCTCTGTCGTCTCTGTTGGACTTAATGTTCCAGCTCCACTGACACCTTGCTTCACACAGTCTCACCTCTTATCTCCCACTGAAAACCCACCTGTCAATCATCATGAGGATGAGTAGCTGGGCTGCTCTCCAACAACATCCACTTCAAAACCCCCCATTATTCCTGCTAATCTATGTTTCAGATGTTTTCTATTTTGTGCCAGATTTAAGCAAAGGAGACAACTGTTGGTAGCTATTTGGTAGGTTTACCCATGGTTATTGTTATGGTAATTGTGGAAGATATGTCTAAATGCATGTGTTTGATCCATGACTCATCTGGATTTATTCTTAGGGGAATGTGTATTATAAACAGTGAAATTCCAAAGATTTTTACTTTCTCAACAACGAAGTGACCATAAAAGTGAGTATGTGTGTCTTGAGCAGTGCAATTAAAAATAACAAAAAAGTTGAAGTTCGTCTGCAGTGCTAGAATGAACAGCCTTAATAAATCTATTGTGTAATATTTTTATTAGCAACAGATCGATACTTGTGTGTGAAGAGGATCTCTCATGGTGACGAATCCATACATTTGCATTCATGGGTGCTAATGTTGCTCATTCCGCTGCCCTTAGGTGCCAATAAATAAACAAATAAATACAAAATAAAAAAATTAAATAATAATGATTCAAGCATTTTATTCATTATTACTTCCTAGATGAATGCGCTTTTAAAGCTACATACAGCCTGCTGGCCCAGTTCTTTACAGACACGCTGGTGTTTCTCAAAAGAATTTTTCAGAATAACTTGAAAATACCGCAGTGTAACTTAGACGATGAGATTCAGACACAAGGGCTTTAACAATTAACAGAGAGTTGAGCACAGGTCATGTTTCTGAAAAGCTACAGTATGTAAAAATGATGAAACAGCGTGGTAATAGTCTCCGCAGCAGCAGCTACTTTTTCATAAACTGCACATTACTCTTTCTTACTCACATGCTGGAATATGTCAAAGAACTAAATAATGGAAAGATATGCATTCAGCTATGAATTCATTACTTACACTAAGACTAATGCTAATACAACAGGTTTGCAATAAATCCTACCTTCATTCAAGGTTATAATATTGACTCTATGTCGAGGTCAGTGCTTCGTAGATTCTCTGCACGTGCCAACTGTCCTTAGCTTTGTCTGCCATATCCACAACAGATTTTCATAACTCTACGTCTTCAACTGTGGTATAAGACAGTAAACAATGATTTTAGTGAGTCTAGACAAGGCAACAGGCATCTACAGTTGGCAGTCCAGCCTGTGTCTCTTGTTAATTCAAAGATGCCTCGAGCAATTTGTAAATCTGGCTGCTGATGTGTTACTTACAGAGCACAGGGAGTTGGTGTTCATCCGTCTGCCCGCTTCTCTCCTGCAGAAACCAATAAATAAATGCATGTATGTATGAATGAACGAATTATTGAATGAATGAATGAATAAATAAATAAAGTGTAACAATAATACCTCCAGCTTGTGACAACCTCGCAGTGGAAACCAAACTTCCCTCAACATTCATTTTGCTTTCTTGGAGTCGTCACAGAAGTCTCTCAGTCTCACTACACTTCAAATTGCTTGGTGGGAAGGAGAGGCATGTAATATAGCTTCACTCTCACAGAGGCTTATCGGCACTGGGGTAAAGCAAATAAGAATTCTGCTGTAACACCTACATATAGGCTATCATTCATGAATTCATGAGGTGATGATTCCAAGAAAGAGATGTGGAAGCAGAAAAAAGGAACAGCATGTTTTTTTTTCTGCTGCTGATTGGAGTGATTACGTTTATTGATACTGTCTGTATCGGAAGATGAAGTCTGCTGGACGTGAGCATTTCAAACAGCACATGTTTGTCATTGTGCTGCAGTAGTTTTTTTGCTGGTTGTTCTTACAGAGAGGAGAAATCCTGTTTCTCTGGGACCTCAGGGTTCTGCTTCCGGCAACTAGAAAATCAAAGAGCTGTGAAACATACATTTTTCAAGGGAGGAAAAACTGTTCAGAGAAGGATTGCCTTCAAAAGGTATCACACTGTCGATGTTGAATATGAACACCGGCTTGTTATTCACGGCATTTTTCTGTGAATCCTTACCAACCAAGGGCTTTCTTTATTAACAATTGATACTGTAGGTGTTCAAAACCTGCTGGTCAATATTTTCTCTGTTAAATGAGTTAAATGACTCATTCCACTCTGCAGAGCATTCCAACGTCTTTCAGTCCATTATTTCGCATTCACGGCCCACAGCTGTTGTTGCCCACATTTTCAGCAGCAGCAGGGACCTGTTTCATCAAAAAGCTCTAATTAACCAATTGTACGCTACCTGCTCAGCACCAAACAACTAATAAAGTTAGCAACTAGCAGGCGAACATGGTGGAGAACTCTGCAGCTAAAGAGCCTCGTAAACCGAGTGCCAATAGGTGCAGAAACCTGACATGCTTAAGAAGCTGCGAAAAGAAAAATGTAAGCAATCTCTAAATGATTACTCAAACTCATATGATGCATGCTTAATCTTGAACACACAATGCTTAACTCTCAAGTACACTTACAGAAAAATCAGGTCTGACTTGCATAATTGGTCTTTCAGTAATAAGGTGCTAAACTGACGAAGCTTCAAAATGTTATTACTATAATTTGTGTTACTTGGAAAAAAGGGGTCTGTGTTTGAAAACTATGAGTGGTGCAATATACATGCTAATTATCACAGTATGTTAAAATGTTTTTAAAGACCTGAGGAATGGCAACCTATGGTAGGTAGGTAGGTAGGTAGATACTTTATTCATCCCCATGTTCCAGCATACTTTGTTGTTTGAAAAAATGCAGGTTAAGTTAAAAGGCAAAGTACTTCTACTGACAAGCAATTTAAAAAAAACACAGTAGAATTTAAAAAAAAAGCACAACAGGATTAAAAAACACAGAAGATTTCAAAACACAGTAAACAGACTTTGAGGTGCAATAAATACTTAAATACACAGCAGAATTATATATACTATATACAGTACACAGGAAAGACTTTCTGTAAGAATAAACTTCAGTGTCAGTCTGGTGCAAATTTTAGCTTTGTATAACAGTATGTGGTTACAGCTCATCTAGCGTGCCATTGCACAATATTGAAATGTGCCCCATATTCACTAATGATTACTGTAAATGCGGATGCTTAGTGCAGACTAATACTGGAAAATCTGGTTCATTAACCACAAGTGAAAATTAGACTTCATTTCCTGACGCTGCTAGAAAGACAAAAAGCAAATGAGTGCCACCATGAAATGACAATTCTTTGAGAAGCTGATAGATTTAAAGAAAAAGCTTTGCAGAAGACCCACGGGAATCAGCCCTGGGGTTCTGGGGTTTCACAATTGCTGGGTGGACTGGCTGATCCAATCATGGGAGGTGATGAGATACTTGTCTCCTGTCATTACAGGATGGATCTGTGGAAGAAAGCTCCTGAATAGCTTTGGACATTCGGGCGTCTCAGTACCCAGAGGGCCTTGCTCCCTGGAAACAGACTGCAAATGTAAAATGCCATCTCAACATTCTTTAT
Source organism: Centropyge bicolor (assembly GCA_037975185.1). Taxonomy (NCBI): domain Eukaryota; kingdom Metazoa; phylum Chordata; class Actinopteri; family Pomacanthidae; genus Centropyge; species Centropyge bicolor. The sequence continues at coordinate 1,923,843 of JBBMOC010000051.1, read as the reverse complement.
AACATCTTGACTGTTATCTGTCTTTAGTCATCTTTGATGATGGTCTGCCTATTTACACAGTGGGAACATGAACACTTTACATAATTAAATAATAATCTGTTTTCAACTATGCTAGCAGGATGACCCTCTGGATGGCAAAGTCTGCTGGTCCAACACTTTAGTCCAGACAGAAATATCTGTTTGATAGATTTCCTTGAAGTTTTGAACACATAGTTTTGCCCCCCTCAGGATGAAAATTAATCTCTTTAGTGTTCCTTTGGCATTTTATGTAGTGCAAATAAAAATAATAAGGAACATTCACAAGTTGTATCAAAATAGCTCAGTTTAGAGGATGTCTGAAGGTTTTTCCTCTCTTCTGACATAAACTTCTATTTCCAGAACCCATCTGTTATGCTTGGCATTTGTCTGAATACATTTTTTTTTATTTAAAGGAGTTTCCATTTGCCATAGACATTTTCAGAATCAGAATGGCCTTTATTGTCATTATACAGGATGTACAACGAGATTGGAGAGCTTCTCCTTTCAGTGCAATAGTCAAGTTAAAAAGTATACAAAAAATGTATAAGTAAAAAGGTCAGTTTAAGAAGTTGCAGGGACGCTTCAAATATACAAGATATATACAAGATGAGATGCAGACTTGTGCACAGCACAAGAGGTACATGGTAAAAAATAGTCCAGATTTCTATGTTGTTCACATAATATTGCACAGCAGCAGATATGTATTGCACAGACACCAGAATATGTATTAATTTTAGTGCAAGTGGTGAATGGGTTTTAGTGCAAATGATGAATGGTATATACAGATGAGTAAAAGTCACATATGAATGTATTGCACATGAGTTGTTATATAAATAAATATGTTTTCGAGGTAGTTACTGAGGCAGTGATGGAAATATTGCTCATTTGCATTACAGTAATGAGTGGGCTCATTGTATGTCTGAGTTCAGGGTGGTGATGGCTCTTGGGAAGAAACTGAACTTTTTGAAACTGATTGTCTTAATTGGACTTCTATGTGGCCCCTCATGCTCACTGCCATATGTGCCAAAATGAAGCCTTCATTTAGTGCAAAAGTGCAGCGTAAATGCTCCTTTTTACTGTACCTTGTAGCTGGACAGCTGATCATTTTGTCTGTCCAGAGGCTCCATTTAGAGTCTCAGTGTTGATGCAACACCTTCAGCGTGAAAGAAAAGTATGGAGCCCACATAAACAGCCTGTAGTGGGAGTAACAAATGAATTACAGAAAAAACAATAATGAGCAGCTGGCTCAATATTGATAAAGAAAATAGAAAAGAAATTTCTCACTGAGAGAACAAATCAAATTAGCATTCATGAAATTTAGGCTGTTTAACCAGTGATCCCCTTTTCCTGGTGATGATTCCTCTTTCACAGAACAGGAAGCGACATAATGGCACCAACAAGTATTTCATTTCGAGCACCAGCAGGTTTCAGCACCGCGGACAGCTCCACGTCGCTCTCGTCCAACACTGTACGTGACGGTGACAAACAAAACTGAAGAGAAAAAGAGGTCCGCTCTGTCGCATTTGTATAGTCAGACTCAACCTGCTCACTGTGCTTTCACAAAATGTTGTTGTTCTCTACATGAGCCAATTAAAACACTGCCTGTGTCCTAGCCAGTTAACTCAAACCGTCCACCAGCTGCCCTGTGTAGCCGCATAGCAAACTGCCCAAAGACTCTCAACATTGGATTACATTTGCTTTTTAGGTAGATATAATTCTCTCATATTCCTATATATATTCCCACTCAAAATGTCGAGTCAGATTAAGAGTTGAATAGAACAAATAGCATTAAGAACAGAATAATAGAGGAATCATGGCCACGGGCAGCAAATACAATTCAGATTGGTTTTCTTATAGACTCAAGAGCAACACAAAGGGATCTTGGCAGATTTTATCTCAGAGTTTATCTTCAAACACTGACCTTTAATCTCAACCTTTATTCTGATATATTATTCCCTTACTGTTCTGCTTTCCAATAAAGTCAGCTTGCTCACTGCAGAAACAGTATACGGCTGTATACTTTGGTTGTTTTATATATGCATGGGCATGTTTTGTTTCAAAAATGCACCGGATGTTATCTTATTTCTACTTTCTGAAAATAGACCTGTCTTAATATGGTCGGCTGACTTGCCTCCATGTGTCCAATGCGCCTCTAGTCAGATCAGGTCAAATTGTATATCAACGTCTTGCACTGTAATAATGGCATCATCAGGACACTGTACTTCTGTTGCCCCACAACATGATTGTATTAGGTGACAGAGCAATTCTACACATTGTCAGTGTCATAAAACCAATTTAGACATGCCTTCAGGGGCTGAGGCTGAGACCGTAAATCATTTCACTTCCTCAAACTGGAAGCTTCTGATTACTGAGATACAGCTTGGAATTGTGAAATGCATTCAGGTGTGACAGCCTATATACGTGTAAGAATGAAATCCATTTCAATGTAATACCACTTTTACATTGGTGTGTCATTTTCATAGCTATGTATTACTTTCTTTAAAATTTATTTACAGCTCAGCACGGGTGGGATCTCAGCAGAGGGATTACAAAAAATGGGTTGAAATGGATTTGTTTTATTGGTACTATGCACAACTTTTGCAAATGGAAATGTGAAAATAACTGGTCTAATGTGTAATGAACTGAACTGACCTGAACTGCTCGGTGGAAAATGCAGCTTGAGTATCTATTATGGCAAAAGATCCATAAACTGTACACTACAGTTCTCATAATTCAACTCAATATAGGCCATTATAGACTCTCCCATGTCTTTGAAACTCCTGCCTCCAATTTGTAACACAAGCTCTGTGTTAAGAATCGAATGTTTCCAAGCTCAATAAAATAATAATAAAAAATTAAATAATTGATTATTTTTAATTTTTCACTTAAAAAAGCTCATCTCAGAGCTAAAGAAGATATTAAACAACTGTTTTCACAGGTGGATTAGTACTTACTCTCTTTGACAAGTGAACTGTTTCTGATGTGTAAAAATCAGTGGAGGGCCACTTTAAAATGATCTAATTTGTCGTGATGGGACAGGGAAAAATCAAACCACTTTTTTCAGTACTTGCTCTACCACCTCATGCACATGAAAAGAAAAATCCAAATGCACATCACTTAATATTCCTATCACATCAACATAAAGATGATACAACTAACTCAGAAAGAAAAGAAAAAAATCCTCCTCATGGCAGGAATGTAATAATAGGCCTAAAATGAACTTTCGCAGTGATGGAGTACTCACAGACCAAATCCTGTTTGCTGCACAGAGAAGCAAGGTTTGTGGTAATTAAATTTGGGATGGGTGCTGTTCCTTCAGGCTTACAGAATGTAGGTCGTCAACATTTGTCCTTGGCTGTTTCTGTGATGGGAGGCCACCGTCATGGCTCTGTTGTTACTGGGACATGTGTACACACACACACACACACACACACACACACACACACACACGCAAGCACATATCCACAAAGTCCGCACTATGTGATGGTCCTTTAATGAAGCCCGCCATATATTACATGTCCCAGCTATAGTGGAGTTGGAATTTGAAAAAGATGGTGTGAGTAGAAGCCAGAACAGCCTTCTGGCTTGAAAACAGACAGATCCAAACATAAAGAGACAGTTCCAGCTACTTGTATGTAACAAATGCCACCAAAAACAAAAGCAGCGCAGGCTGTGACAAATGCAAACTGCAAACACAGTTCTTCCTTTCCTCACAAACCCATTGAAACAAAGCAAGATGTGGTGTTTAGATAGCAGCTTTCTGATCTACTCTGAAGTCTTCAGTTACCAAGTAACGCTAACAGCTGTGATTGCAAAGGAACATCTGTTGGCTTAAGTGAACAAACTCATCCAATTACCCCCATCAAGATTGCCCCAGGCATGTGTGCATGAAAAAATAGTGCAGTGCATTTACATTGTTGAGGAAACTTTGTCGCTACATGTTCTAGAGTCAGTTCTATTAATTTATTCTTTTGTTTGCTAAAGTCTGGAAGAGCTCCAGTGAATTAAAGCTGGTTGGTGAGAAATAATCTATGAGCAAATTGTTGGAAGAGATAGAGACGTGTCCATATAACAGAACACCTTCCATGGGTGTTGCTGTTGAGATGTTCAAGATCACGATGAGAGTGGCTTGTACAGTAAATGTCCTTGATTATGTAAATCTATCACACGGCCCCAGCCTCCACGGCACAGCACGATTTGTTTGTCTCCTAAGATGCCCTTATTGTGGTGTGCTTGTTACCAAGGTAACTGCTGTTTTCACAATGGGAATGTGTAGGATGCCAGAAGCAATGCCAGAATTTGGTTCAATATAGATAACCCAGGCTTTACTTGCACATTGCAGCAGGTTTGTAAAAAATGGATATGTACTACAAATGGCTCCAGTTATAGTAAGAACGTGTAGCCAACTGAGTTGACTTGTGAAGGAATTTCTTCTCCCAACAGATCAAAAAATGCTGTTCTGATTGCCTCTGTGAGAGGAAGAAATGTTGTAAATAATGGATTAGGATCAGTGTGAGACATACTATGCATTGTGTGTGCTTGGACAAGCTGAACCCCAGGCAAAATTGCATCTCTTCTGAAATGCTGATGTTACATAAGCTCCATTGGGTCATGAAATGCAAACAAATGTAGAATAAATCGAAAAATGACGTAGAAAACAAAGCGTCTCTCGAATTTGACTTGTAACAGTTTCTTTGTTTCACTGTTGCCTCTAAGTGTTCATAAATTATGAGGACTGAGGATAACAACAATTGTGTCAGTGATTAGCTGGCCTTATTCAAGTACACCCCAGCAGCTATAGTATGGTGCAGCTTTAAATAATTTACATACCATCTCAAAGACCTGCTGCTAAAAAATGACATTTTAATACACTTTACTTACTTACTATTTTTATAGTCATTACAAGTCTATAGCCATGGCCAAAGGCACAGCTTGACATTTTAGGAAATAAGTATTTCAAAATACGCCTACCAGTCTCTCTGAAGCTCACTAATTAACATGTATCTGTGGATAACATGTGCAAAAATGACAAGTTGTGGTTTTACAGGAAGCTACGGGTCACAGTGACTTCCTATGTGCTTGTCCTTGCTAGAAACGGGTCATGCAATGCAAACTAGAATAGGCAACTGTAATCTCCCATAATCATCCATTTCAGTTTACGTAAGCAAAACCTATGCCATCCATTGTTTATGGTTGAATTGCTAGACTAATAGAGGAAACTTTATTCAACTCAAGACAAAGCAGATGCATCAATTTTGGGGCATGTGTGTGGTCAACTGCCAACTTCTAGCATCATTTAAATTGACAATTGTAAGAGAGTGAACACTTAGACACATGCACCTACATTATTTTTTTTATACGGTTTTTGGTGAGTGCTCAGATTGCAAATGTTCAAAATGGTGACAATGTGAATAATGAATAAACAAATCAGTGCCAAGTTCAAATTATGGCCTGAGTGGACCAAAAGACATCTTGCCTCGAATGATTTCGGACTCCTTTGGCCATCGTCAGCACTTTTATTAATAAAAACTGTTTCCCAGTTCCCAGTACCCATCTTCACTTACAGTCCCCTGCTGACAACACCAGCCACCAAACCAAACCAGTTACCGCTACCAAACCACCAAGGAGGTACTTACCCACAGAGGACGAGTGATTCACTGAATAATTCAGCTCAATCAGGCCAGTTTAAACATTAATGGGTGAGTGGGAGTTCCTCCCGGCACCTCCCTGGGGACATACAGTAGTTGAGGAGACACTCTAATTGCTAACTCTTGTCCGGTAGAAGTCTTTAATTAAAGTGAGTGGAGCGGGCTGGAGCTTCCTTAGAGCTCAGCGTGTCGACCTTTGGAGAGTGGCAGAGGGTGACAAGCAAAGTGGCCCCTCTATGGCCTACACACTCTCTCAGCCCTGTTAAAATTACATGGAGGGATACTGCCCTGGACTACATTAAGGCATGTTAACTGAGCCAGTGCTGATGTTTGAATCAATTCACACCAAGTACTATTATGTGAAGTGTGTTTCAGTTGGTGACAGGCAAATCTTAAGGCTATGGCTAGGGTTGCAGCAGTATACTGGTTTCATGGTATACCAGAGTAAGAATGTGTGTGAGTGTGTGAATGTGATTTTACAAATTTTACACATAACAGTTCCTCTACCTATTAAAGCCATGATGAATGACTGTCTGATGGTTACAGTGTTGAGTAATGTATAACTATCCCTGAATCACAAATATTTATACAAATATTCTCTGTGGCCGTGTAGCAAAGAGCCATTTGTCATCATTTATGGGGCAAATGCAATCAGTTTACCCATGGTACCAGATCCAGTAGCAATGATGTAACAAAATGTCCAATGCAACTCGCTGAGGAACTTGAATTTCTTTCCATTCCAAGCATGTGAGTGTGGAAGATAAAGCTTGAAGTTAGAGCTAAAACAGCTCAGTGTCTCTCCTCAGTACTAACTGAAAGGCAGAGGCATCAATCAATGGATATTTAAACCAGGTTACATCTTTTAAAAACCCAGTAACAGCACAAACCGCAGCTCATAAATTAGACAGCATTTTAAGCGAGACAAATGAAATAGCAATTTTTTGCTTTTCTAGTCCGGTAATGGTAAATCAATATATCATCCATTATCATGCACACAGCTGAAATGGTATCAGTGTTGCAGGATACAACTAAAGAGGGATAAGAGTTGCAGAGGCAGGCATTTATCAAACATTATTACTGCAACAGCACAAGAATGAGCTGGTTTGCTAATTAGTGTAAGCTGTATCGGAGGCGCTGAATAAAATATAAAAGGACCACAGGACTATCATAGAAGAAAATAATTACCGGGAAGTGAAGGGAGCGTTTAACTCCCTGTTCAATCATGCTGGTCTTAGACAGATTTATGCATCTTCTGAAATGAGATGAATGTTTTATGCGGCTTTCTTATATTATATTACCATGGCCATATTACTAAATCAAGTTGGCATCTAGATTCATGATAGTTTTGTTAAAAATATTCATATTTTGCTGAAACAACTGACGTCCATTTGCTTTTGAGGAATCAACAAACTTAACCCTTACAACCTGGATACAGCTACATTTTTGTCATATTAGAGTAGATGATTTCAGGTAACCGACTAACATACCTATTCCAAAGTCATGCAGTCTAGCTTTGATATTAGTTAACTATACTAATATTATCTCCTGCATGTCACCAGCTGGAGTTCACAGCAACAGGACAACCACATTTAGCACACAAACCTGAGTGGTGCTTTATGTAACTGTGTGGACTAACCTGAGTAATCACGCTGTGGAGTCATTAAACTGACAGAAGTGCGATGAAGAGCCCTCACACCAACCCATCCCCCTCCTGAAAAACCATTAGCACCACCAATCGCCACCTCCGCTCCACAGGTCTGCCTACCATCAGAGCCTCTACCCACCCACCTGCCCACCCACCCCGCACCTCCTTGCACTTTTGACCCTGCTGACGTCACCTGTTTCCATGGCAGCGTACGATGCGTTTTTCACACACCCAAAAATCTTTTGTGGAATCTATTGATCCTCGTCATCTTCATCCTTGTGATCATCATTACTATACCATCATCGCCCTATTCTCTTATTCTATATATGGGCTTTAAGAAGACACTTCTCTCCTGTTGTTTTTGAGTGGCCACTTTATTATATGGGCTGATCTGAGAGCCTCTCATGAACTGAGAAACTCATCACTGAAAACTGATGCTTGGGAGAAGCTTTAGAGCCCTTGATTATGGATGCTTTTCAAATGGTATAGCAGGGGTCATTGAGAAGGGTTGTCAAGTCCCTAGTTGGTCCAGTGTTTGCAAGAGGAGTTCAAGGACTCGTCCAAAATAATGATCATGTCAAAATTAAGATGTCCACCTACACATAAAACACATCAGTGATTGTTGATGAGATTACTAGCTGCTGTATATTAACACCTTAATAACATAACAACAAATGAGCAATGGAAACTCATTTAAACAGATACTTTAATGTAATAAAGCCTCATGATTTTCTCAGATTTCTTTATTTATGATCTGACTTTGTGATCCATATTATACATGATGTGCCAAGTGGTTCATTTAGCTTTTCATATGAACATGAGATATAATCAGTGGTATTTAAAATAGATATTCCAAGGCTGAGGTTTTTCAGTAGGTATCAAAGACATACGCAGTTCCATAATTTGGGAAATATGCTCTCTTATATAATATTTGCTCTCTTTCCCAGAGTTAGATGATGAGATTGATGCAACTCTTGTGTGTGTGTGTGTGTGTGTGTTCAGTCAAGGCGATAAGCTTAACTTAGGATGAATAATCATAGTTTAAAAATACACCTACCTACAAATCCAATTTGTTTAATCTGTACACAGTAACGTAATAACAGCACTTTGTAATTGCAGAGTGAGTTACATGCTGCAACTGTTTCATGGCTAAAACCACCTGGGTGACTTCCCAAGGTCTTATCGTCACAGTAAGGTAGTCAGAGATGCTGCACAGAAACGCTGGGTTGATGGATAACCTGACAAGAAATTCTCACACATAGCTCCCTCAAAAGACACAAATTGCTGGAGTTGTTTTACATTTCTGTTAGTGTGCAGATTAAACAAGCAAAATACAACGTGTTAAATACCATTAACATTAAGCTGTATTCTCATTAAGAAAATCAAAAATGAACAAGCAGAATTTCAATAATAAAATCAAATAGATTGTGTGAAATATCAGCCAACATATGACCAGGTTTGTTAAATGCCATTTGAGCCTCATTAGTGATCAGTGTGATCAATAAATACTGCCGTTCATGGCGAAGCCTGCAGGTCTTTGAAAAAGTCATTTTGTCTGGTTGTCAGAGAAGAGAGAACAGCAAATTGTTAGAAAATGACTAACATTAAGTATTTACAAATCGTATTATCATATTATATCGAGTCCCCCACTCTGCCCAAGAATGATTTTTACCTTCAGAGTGAATCAACTGTTTTCTTTTGTTTTATACTAAGCCAGGTTAATTGTCTCCTGGCTAGAGTTTCATACTTATACATACATGCACAGACATGAGTGTGGTGTTGATCCTCTCATCTAACTGTCAGAAGACCCTGAATACACTTGCTACCCAAAATGTTGAGCTGTAAGTTTTTTTTACCCCACCTCAAATGCATCAATAATCCCAGATTTTCCATTAAATTTGAAGCATTTGTATGGAATAGTAATTTCCCACACACATTGTCCAAATAGAAAAAAATAGTAAACTGTATTCATGTTGACCACCTCCAGCTTTGCAGATCTTTGTTGCCTTATCAAACAATGTTGTATCTGTGTCAAGAGGATTGGGCTGCAGATTACTCCATTGTTATTTCAGTTCACACACAGAACAATTGCTTCTCAGTGAGGCATTGTTATCAGTTTTAAACATAAACCAGGAATAAAAGAGGCACTGGGCACTGTTTGATGAATCATGCTATTTTCAATCTTGGATTAAGGACACAGTTATAAATGTTGCCAAAATGTGGAGGGAGGGTATTCAGAGTTCCTGTTTTCAGCAAATGCACCATCCAAAAATACACTAGTCTATTAATGAAATACTAAATGGACAGCGTCCAAAACAACAACAAGTCAAGTGATGTATTTATGCAGCCATGTAATTTTTGCATCCACTGTCTATTGTCTTTTTTTAGGCAGGATGTTATTAGCATACTCTTCTGTGCATGTGCGCAGGCGAGCTCTACGCAGGAGACTTGTTTTGTTCATTTATTAATAATTTCATCATTCTGCTGTGTTTTCCACTGCCTCCCATAACTATGGCAACCAGCCGCAAAGTCTTGAGGAGAGTCAGGGTCTATTATAAGGAAGGAAGGGGGAAAAAATGTTTTCTAATATTTTCTTACAGCAGATATTCACTTGTGACTTTTGGCTGTATGAAGGCAGCCTATCTTCCCAGTCAATGGAGAGCTTCACATCTCCTTGAAAAAAACTTACAGACAATCTGCCCACAAGCAGACGTCAACAACATCTCACCACCTACCAGCTGCTTGTAATGCAGACACTGTGTGGGGTGCAGCGAGCAGCAGACTAGACCTGCAGGTGCGATTCCTCTGCACCTCTTTCACTTAAATTAGCGCTCATCCCTACTGCTTGAACGGGCCTCCTGGGTACGGGCCGACGAGCCTGACGGGTCAGGGGACCTCTATGCCAGAACCTTTTTTGTGACTATTAACATTTATTGTTGAAAGGTCAGTCACAAACACAAAATGAAAACAACGACACATAAAACAAAAGCAAAGTGACCAAGAGATGCATAATAAGCACAAATAGATGCAAATATACTCCAAAAGAGATGGAGAAATGACTACAGACATGCAAAAAAAAAATCCCACCAAGGGATGCACAGAGATGCAAAATGACCACAAAAAGGCCACAACCAATATGTTGGTTTCCATCATTATCCTGCACTATTCATTCATACTGCAATACTTGCTGCTGGAACTGTATTGTCACTAAGTCACTTTGGATCTGCCATTTGAACTTCAGTTGTACATACCTCTTCTTATATATATATATATATATATATATATATATATATATATATATATATATATATATTCATTTTGTAATATTTACATTTGCTGCTTTACTGATGTAATTTGCTGCTGTTTTGTAATTTGATGTTGTCACTTTATCTTCACTAAGCCTCTTTAGATTCCACTTGTACTTACGTTAGTTGTTTATACCTCTTTTTAATAGTTTTTATACTTTATACTTCTATCTGATTGTATGCTTGTGCTGCTGCAACACCCGAATTTCCCCTATGGGGGATCAATAAAGAATTATCTTATCTTATCTTATCTTATCTTATCTTATCTTATCTTATCTTATCTTGTGCAAAACAGCTACAAAAAGACAGAAATAGATGCACAGTGGCAACAAAGCGTCGTTTAGTGTCTCTTTCACTCTGGGTGTCTTGCTCCTTTGTAGTTGAGATGTGGGGGGTCTTTTACATCGTCTCATAATCCGTCCATGCTTTGAGGGGTTTCGTAACATTCAGTCGGTGATGCACATCAGAGCTCTCACAAGTAGCAGGGGGTCCACTTGCCAAAAAGATAAGCTCCTTGGAGTTTGTCTGTCGGCATTTGTGCCTCTATTTCATACCAGGAAAACATCCTCAGAGGATGAACACAGCGAGGTTCGCCATAGGATCAATATTCATACCTGAAGACAGCACTCCCCGTGGTTGCCATTTGTGTGTGTGTTCATCTCAGTAGGTCGCTGGCATTTCACCTGCAGGGTTGAAAGTGACAGCGCCGAAGTCGACAAGTGGATGCGCCACAGTTTTGGAATTTAATGTTTAGTAATGTATTTGCAATGTGAAGACCAGCCATGCAATATAAAAATATGCCGCGCTGAAATTATACATTATACTGAAAGGTCAAAGAAGAGCGGTGATGCAGGTTAGCGCAATGCCGCATGACTCAGATATAATCATTGTTGTTGTTTTACTCTGGTTTAACTCACCCTCAACCCGCCTCATCAATATTAATTTTATGTTAAATATTTTACTATTTCTTTTCCAACAGATCTCTTTTGTTGAGCTGGATTTTTTTTTGCTGCAACACCGCAACAAATGCTCAAATCCTTATCTCCTGCCCACGAGTCTGGCACTGTCTCATGAAAACAGTTTGCCCATTAGTCTTAGGTATTAAAAAGGCAGGAGCCCCTTGTATTTACCTCATTATAAATGCTTGCGGTTTACATTTTAACAGCCTTAAGCTTATTATTTCAGAGAGTTGGATAAAGGAGTTAAGATGCTCTTTTATGGTTTGGTGTGTCTGCACTGTGTGTATCCAGCTCAACTGAATTATGCTCATGCACTAGCGAAACATGCTTCGAGGAGATGGTTGAAAATTATTCCATTAACACATATCAAAATGTGATGTTTACAGAAACACAGCATCCCACACTGTAACCTGAATCTTTTCATCAGCTCTTCCCTTTTTGCCTCTGTGGTAAAGAAAAAAATGGAAATTATACGTGTGCACCGGCATTAAAATTTCATCGTCAGCATCGGTGGGGGGTTTAATATGCTGGCTTTATTATGGTCTTGCATTCTGGACAGACCACAAAGTGAAATATTGGCAATGTTTTTTGTTCATTTGTTGCTCAATGTTTACACCAATGTGTTTCCAGCCCACTGCATCTGCCCAAAGTTGAGCAATGCTAGACAAATGATGATTCAACAGAATAAACATACAGGATGTGACTTGTGCTGTAACCAAAATATGTTTGGAGAGAGTGGAGCTTTTTTTCTCCCACCACCAGCACCAGGCATCGAGCAGCTGGACAGCCTGAGGGATAAACACCATTTGTGGCCAGAGGGCATGAAGCAAAAGAAAGACACAAGTCAACTGGGTCATAATATCAGCAGAAGAGTCCTGAATCTGTGAGAACTGTATTTGTTATGAGGCTTAATATAGATCCTGCCAGGGAGCCAGGAGTCAGGAAGCCAAGTGAGGTGATGCTGTATGTTGATGTTTGCATGTGTGACTCGTGGCAGAAAAAGATGAAGAAAGGAGCAGAGCAATGGAGAGAGATACACTGGATAATGGATGATGGCTCCCTGAAGCATGTGTGATAACATTGCTGGGACAAACAACCTGCATTATGAATGGCTCTGCTCTGTCTAGTTTGCTCATGTGAACATCCTGAGGTGATTTCAAAAATGTCTAAAAACAAGAAGAGACAGCGTGTGATTCAAGGCTCCTCACTGGGATTTAAAATGTGACGATTTTAGCTTTTTGCTAAATAAGATCATGAATGTATGGTCGCAAAATCTCCAGAGTGACCCAAACCATTTTCGCAAAAAAAACCTTCACAACATTGATTTCCCTCCTCTTCCCTGAATAGAGGTGTGTTTGTGCAAGTGTGAACATGCATGTCTAGCCTCAAGGCCTGTTTCTCTAATGTTCCCAGTGGGGAGCATCCTGAGGTCCACCGCGTCTCTGTGGAGAATTAGTGACCGACAATACTCACCCTGAGGCTTCTGCTAACTAAGCCACTGTGTTCTCCGCTCCCTCGGGCTACAGCCTCTGCTCTCAGTGATTTATCTTATTACTGAGGAGATACAAGGCCGGCACGAGAGTCACTTAGCACACGATGTGTATAGGCTGGTTAAATGGGATCAAGACATCAATAATTATATGCAGCATTAAGGCAGGAAATGTGAAGGCCTTACGATTGTACATTATTACATAGAATTAAAAGCAATCACACATAAGTATGCCATGTTGAGAATTCACTGTACGGCAAATGTATCCATCTCTTTTTTAACAGCAATCAAAAAAAGCAATTTTCTCATTACAAGGTTCCCCTCCCTATAATTCAAAATTACACCAGTGGCTGAGATTGCCAGTTGTAGAGATGTAAATTACGAGTCACTTTGTTGATTAGAATCATTTTGTACCAGATCAGACCTTTATTCAAAGTTTAAGGGTCCAGTATAGTCTGTCGAACATAATTGGGAGAGAGTTGATTAGCTTCGAGCATGGCTATACACACTTCTGATTTCTGACATGGTCGTCATACGAACCGCTTCTTCCGTTCTTTAAGCGATCCCATCACTGTTCAAAGGCACATACTACCCTAATGTTCAATGTCGATTATGACTGAATTCATGTCAGTAGTATGTTCAGTATGTTGCTTATACAGACAATGCTTATTGGCTTTTAATGAGGAGGCAACGTATAATATGTTCCCCCTGCACTGACACGCTGGTCCAAATAATCCCATGGTTTATTTTCCTAACCTTAAAAATAATACATACATGCAGTGTTGTAGGATGCTAAATATCTAAAAATTAGTTGTAGTAAATATTTTGCAGATATGTATAATATGCTTTATACAAAGAAAAAACCCCTTTATCTCTTGACTTTTCCATAAGTTGTGACTCAGTTGTGGCATCAGCCCTTTTCTATGGAGTAACCTGCTGGGGCAGCAGCATTTCGGCTGCGGACAGGAAAAGACTGGACAAGATCATCAGGAAGGCCAGCTCTGTGCTGGGTTGCCCCCTGGACCCAGTGGAGGTGGTGGGAGAGAGGAGGATGATGGCCACGCTGTCATCCATGTTGGGGAATGACTCCCACCCCCTGCAGGACACTTTAACAACACTGGAGAGCTCCTTCAGCGACAGACTGCTTCACCCAAAGTGTGTGAAGGAGCGATATCGCAGGTCTTTTCTTCCTGCAGCTGTTAGACTGTATAACCAGCACTGCTCCCAATAGACCATGGACCATATACTGTTCTTCAGTACACTTGTGCAATACTTGTTCCTTATGTAACTTCCACTCACTGTGCAATACTTGACCAAGTCAATGTGCAATATTCTGTATTTAGTACTTAATATTTAATATTCTGTATTTAAGCTGTCATTTCCTACCTCAGTTTAGGCCCATTGTGTATTTTTTACTGGTCATATTTTATACTGGTCATATATTTTATACTGGTCATATATTTTTATATTTCAGATTTTATATTTCATATCCATACTCAAAAGTGTAAATAAGTAATGCGAACTTGTGTATATCTCTTTTTTTAGAATGTTATTTGTTCTTAATATTTAACTGCTGCTATCCCCTGTGCTGCTGTAACATGTGAATTTCCCCACTGTGGGACGAATAAAGGCTTATCTTATCTTAAAATGTCATTGGTCACCAGCACATTCTAGAGGACATATTGTTGCTGAACACCATCACCCATCTTATCTTTGTGGGTTCACAGTTTTTAACTCTATATTTTTGCCTGCTGCCAGATTTTGCCCTGAAGCGTTTCTGTGCTCTGGTGGAACACAGCGCTACAGTATCTCACAGAGACCTTCGGACGGAGTGAGTTGCTGACAGGTAAACATGCTGGACTTCTGCAGGGTGGAACAATGATTGAGAATGAGCAGCAGCTAAGACGGGTCTCTTCTTCCTCTTTTAGATTACAGGGATACGTGTAATGAGAATGGGCTCTGTCATTCATATGAACTGTGTGCTTTTGGTGACACTAGAAAACTGTATACCATAAATGTCAGGGCGGGTGGTCGAGGACTCAAAAGGGTCTTTAATGAAAATAAATAAAGTATTAACAAAAACTCACGTCAAGGTATGACAAAATCCAAACAGAAAACAGGCAAGACTTGGCAAGGGAATACATGGACGTGAACGTGAACATGAAGAGAAGCATGGTCTGAAACGTGACGTGAAAAGACGATCCGGCAAATGCGAACAAAAAACAACTGACTTAAATAGTGAGTGGTGGTAATTAACTTCAACAGAAAACACAGGTGACTTGATGAGGTGGGTGTGGCTGGTAAGTGACATGATGCAGAGGCAGCGTGAGAGACAATACATGGATATAGAATATGATAAACAGAACAGAAACCAGAACACAGAACTAGAACAAACAGAACTTAAACATTACATTACATATGACGGAAAGGAAACTATGGCAAAACAGAAACTATAGCATAATAGAGATAAGGGCATGACAGAGCCTAAACTGAGAAAAAAGACAGAGCAATGGCCGGCATGAATGTAACAGCAAAACAAAGGCAGAACAAAAACAAAGTCTAAACAGAAAACTGACTACAGAACTGTGACAATAAACTGTCGGTTTATATTTTATAAACTGTCTTTACCCACAATGAAGCCAATGCATTGTTACATAGATACACGGGAAAATCTTATATTAATAATTATACTCTGTATGTGTGTGTGTGTGTGTGTGTGTGTGTGAGTGAGTGTGTGTGTCCATTTGGCCTGGGAGACCCGTGGGATGTAATCTCCTTTCTTAATGCCAACATTCAAGCTCAGTGTGTTTGGGATTAACAAGCCAATAAAGGTTTATTGACGGAATAGCAGTACTTCACCTCAGCACGCCTGACTGCTTTGGAAGATATGTATTTATAGATAGAAAATCCATTGCAAGCAGGCATTGTTAGACGAGTGGTGGCAAAATGAAAGATGCTCGTTCCCTTAAAAATTCAATTTCTCTGATATCTATAGGAATACAATAAAGGATTGCTGCCTCTTTCTTCTCCCACTCTCAATGTGTGTGTGTGTGTGTGTGTGTGTATACTGTATGTGTGTGCACTAGTAAGGATAAGCAGTCAAGCTATTTGAATCTTACCTCAAGGGAATGTGTTTGTGAAATTGGATTTAGCCTGTTATTTGATACATTATCTTCAGCACAATTTGCCCTCACACTGATTCCACTTAGGGCCATATTGAATTTGTTTAAGTATGAAATATGTGTTGCGTGACAAGGTCAGCGCTTCCGGAACATCCAGTGCAAGCTGCAATCCATCCAAAACAATCTGCTCTCACATATTTATGTGTTTTTCCATCTGTAACTGCTTTCTAATGAAGCTCATTAGGCACCGTGGGATGCTGGAGATGAGAGGTAGTAATACACCAAGTGCTGATAATCTAACAAGTATGAAATCATTTTGGACCCTTTCTCACTGTGACTATAATCACCCTTCACTCTCCACAACATACATCCAGCGTTCTCCCATCACTGAGATGGTTGACGGCACCAGACTGGTTCCAGCTGCTGTAACATCATTGGGCGATGATGGCGATAAAATGCTGATCCACTCGGTTTTCTCCACCACTGAAATATTCATGAGTAATCCTGAAAGTTGGCGCAGGTGAAAATTCCCGTCTTTCCACAGGAGCATCATTAAAAGAGGAAGTGACAAAGGGCTGAGCAGGCATTTCAGCAGTGCAGTAAGTGTGAGAGCTGTGGAGCCGGAAAACGAGCGCACAGTGCTCGCAGCGCACATGAACATCTTTTCTCTCAGGACTTGCTGGTAATTAAGAGCGGAGAAACTGTCCTCTTCTGAGGTCAGCTCTTCTGCTCCCTGTTTCCCTGGTACCAATGAACCCCCCCTCATCTCTGCTCCAACACACACAAGGAGAATTGCTTCATAATAACTGCATCTCCCATAGCTTGTCTGTATGGAAATAAATCCATGTAAGGATAATTTTTTTGTGTGGCTGAAAAAAAAAAATTAAACATAACTATCATCCCTGAAAAACTTTTGATTCTCAGTCAATGTATAATTTGTCATCATTAGTCTCTAACTTAATAGACTCCTTGAGAATATATCAATTTGTCTGTCTTCTTTAATGATTCATAACACGCTCTGTTATGAAATCCATGCAGTGTTTCATCTAAGGAACGAAATGATAATCAGATTTGAAATGGGTGAAGTGACGGTCATGCGTTAGAGGGAAGGGACTGCATTTTAAAGTGACATTTATACTGTCATTCTCTGCAACCCCATCCCCCAACACCCACCCACCCACTGCCACCAGCTCCTACACACACACACACACACACTTTTTCACCTCCTTTTCTCTTCATGCCGCTGCTCTCTGTGTTCTCGCTTTTCTACGACGCGTGGCACTGCGTAAACGGAGAGACCAGCTGAAAAAAAAAAAAAAAAGTGACACAGTTCAAACACATTTTATTAAAGGAGCACCAGATGGCTTTGACAGAAGCTAAACTCTCTCTGCTGCTCAAGTCTGCTGGAAGTAGTTTGCAAAGTTTTGGGGCTGATCCACCCTGCAGACGCACACATACACACACACACAAACATGCAGACAAAAACAGACTGTTAATTTGTGTGTTAATTGTTTTCACTGTTATCTTGCTGTGTTCTGTGTGAGCAATGCATAACATTATTGAGATAACACAGAAATGCGGATTAATGCGGACTTAGGCCTGTAGGAAGTGGAAACAGCTGTTGATCTTTGACCTTTCTTTCTTAGTCACCTTTACCTCTCTCACCATTAAATGCAATATTTTTTTTTTTCATCTGTCTAAACACATTACGTGAGCATTGACTGCAGGTATAAAGATATAAAGAGGAACACATCAAAGTCAAGGTTGAGAACATTATGCAACCAGGCTGCCTAGTCGCAGCAGCGACAGCCTATCAAGATGCTGGATCCTATTCTCCAGGTTGCCATGGTTGCATCAGTAAAGTTGTGTCATCCAATCTGTGATCATTGCATTTAATTGTTGACACTGATGAATCATCCCAAATGCTGGTGTATAGACTAAAGTGTGCAATTTCTTTTGGCATATGAGCTATGTCACAGGACTTTGATTAAAAGTGTGTTACGATTTTAGTGACGCAGTGCAAGTACCTTTGCACTGCGTCATCGTTTCTGCATGTAAGGTCAGTAAACACTCCAATTTGATGAAATGAAAGGAAGAAGGAAATGATGACAGGGATGCCTAATAAGCCTCATAGACAAGCATTTTATTGTGAAATGTCATAAGTAAACCAATCTTGAACCATACCTTTTTAGTCAAATTGAAATAATCTACTGCATAAAGATAAGACGTTGTAAAAACGTTATCTTTTGGAACTACTATTTCCCATCATTAAACAGCCTGTTTCTTTGTGCAGTTCATCATTCATCTCACAGAACTGTCACTCTGATTTCACCTGATCTACTGTGACACTCTCTGGCAGCACATCAGTGGCAGCACCTTGATATGAACGCTCTGTACACCGGATGCAATTGGATTTTGATTCACAAAGACGTAATTGCCCTCCGCCTGAATAAACCTCTGTCATTTTGCAAAACTGATGTCCAGATTGCACAAATAGATTGAGTTGATCTACGCCAGTCTATGACTTATTGAGTAGGTGGCTTTTTATTCCCCACTTTTGATCGCATTCAGGGAGCTTATCAAATAATGTTGTCATGGAAACCATCTGTCTGCAAACCACCTCTGTTGGTGAGGTGGCTGTGATTCAAAAGTCGTTCACAGCAGGGCTAATCAGATCATCTAACTATAAATGTATACGTGATCTCAGGTGTGAGCCATCATGTTTTTAATTTCAATGTACATTTTTACACACTGGGAATTTGCTTTGCTGTGCTAACGATAAACAAAGTACCAGAAAAATACAAAGTGAAATATAATGGTTGTTAAAGTAAAAACAGTATCTACAATGTTAAAAATAATACCATTATTCAGATAAAAGATGTGCAGTATATGCAGGAATGTGCAAATGCTGTGAATGTAAAGAGTTCATTTTTTTGCATCTACACTCAATTTTCATTATCCGGGCTCACAAGTTGACACTGAGGTCAAGGTGGAGCTTATGAAATGCTGTATGAACCACAGCAACAACATAACATTGGCAGCGTCAGCAGAACTTTCACATGAGTGGTGTGTCAGCAAAAGAGTGAGCAGAGCACTGACATCTTAAGTAAGCCCACACCGCCATGATCAAAAGGGTGCGTTGGATATATGTTGCTGTGAGAGAAGTACGCCATCTAAGTGTAATATTGAGTTCAAGTTGTCGACCTCAAATAAATAGCATACTTGCTTAATCAAATCGTTTCAGCTCCTAAACTTTTTGGGGCATCTCCCTCTTGTTTTCTACGAGTTTGAACCATCATGTGTGAAGGTTTATACTATCCACTACAGACCCCACCACACTCCACTCAGGGCCCTGAAACCAACCAACATCTGACTCCCTGTTTGCCAGACATCTTATTCGCTTTGAATGGAGTTCAGTCCAGTGGAACAGCAGGGATGCCAACAAAGAGAGCTCCAACAAAAAAAATGCAAAACGCAGGGATGCCCCGAAAAAAAGTTGAACTCAGCTCAGGTTTTGCCGTATCACACACACACTGTATATGTACTTTACCTTGAGATGGTGTTGATGAAAATGGTTGAAAACATTTTAAACCACAGTACAGTGTTTTAGTGTCTGAGAAGCCTTTAAATTTGAATCTGTTACTCAAACTGGACTCTCTGGACCATGCTTCATGGTATCTGAATCAACATGCCTCCACAAACGCAGGGCTGCTTTCAGTCTGAACACCTGTTAAATTAGTGAGAAGGACATGATCCCAAACTGGCTTCCCAACCACAAACACTGCCAATTGTGTTCTTTGGAGCACAAAACCAAGCTGGAGGTGCTGTTGCCAAGAATCGAACTTGGTAGGTGGGTGTTGTGCTCCTGCGCCACCCGGATGCCCCTGATCTCTTCATTTCCCTGTGAAAAAGATGTCTCCCACTGATGGATGAAAATACGATGCCAGGAAGTAACAGCTACTCTTGTGGTCCTCTGCCTTGAGCAGTACTTTAGCAGCATGGCAGTGAGAAGCAGCCATTACCACATGGCTGACCTCTTCTTCGCCGTAGGCCCTGCAGATGGTCGCCTTCCAGCAATAAGCACCACTTCCTCCTCACAATGTAGTCCTTACAGAGGAACTCCCCATTTACAGTTCCACACCACAGGCCACTAGCACAAATCTGCAAAATCATGTTGGAGTAGGAGGATTAGGAGGCTGGAAGAAGATTTGACTGAGTGAGTTGGTGGATCAGAACAACAGATGATGAGGAGTAAGGACTCATATGTGTGTTTCCAGAGTGTTGACTGTGGGAATTCATGGTGTTCAGATCTGATTTTGAAATTGTTTGGACATTAAAAGGAGTCATGTAAATGGAAAATTTGGCCCCATTAATCAATAATGGTCAAGTTTGCCATTGATCTTCCTGAGGCATGAGATGTAAAGCAACAATTTCAGGAGAGTCATTCTGCATGCCCTCAACAGGGGAGTGGTGGAGTTTACTGTGTCTAAATCCTTTGTTAGGTCAGTGAGTGAGAAGCAATGTAATGTAATGTGTAACACAAAGCAAGCATCTTTTGTCAAAAATGTGGACGCCTCTGCTGTTGGCACGAGAAGACTTTGTCATCTTACTTCCTTGCACACGACAGGATTACAACAATGTTGGCACTGATCTCGTAGCATGATCTCAGTCTGACAGATGGACACAAAGAGCCTGGCACAAGACACTGCTGGTGACTTTTACAGTAGCTTAGCAGAATTGCAGGGGGCAGATCAGAATGTAGACATGACTGTTTGAGCCTTCTTTTCCTTTCAAATAATAGGACAGTAGCTAGCGTGATGATTGACAGGTGATGACTGATGATCAGTTGGAGCAGTAACCACGGGCTGCCAACATCAGGACGCGGTGACGCATGAACAGTCTTTTCTGTAGATCACATAATACTATTCCCACAAAAAATCTGTTCTACACTGAATTTTGTCTTGAGCCACGGGCAGGTAGGTACAAACAATAAAGGAAAACATGCCTGAAATGTGATCATTGTCATTTTAATGCAAGCTGAAGCAACCCTCAGATGCCATTTCCCCCCCCCCTCTCACACACATGCACAATGTTCTTGAAACACAATGGTGAAATCAACAAATGATGAAACCAAATGAAGTAAAATATTCCTCTTTACAGTTTGTATGATACTCCATGGAAAAGTTCTATTTCGTAAAATTTCTTTGGTGTGACTTCCATACTAGGTCTTGGCTGTTTTAACTATACACTTGCTACATGTTGTCACTTCTAACTACAGATGGAAGGTTTGACTGTTTCTACTGATTTGAGTTTGTATGAGTCACTCACTAAAGAGACATCTACCAGCTTTGCCAGCAGATTTCCAGTTTAGACCTTCTCTGACTTGAATGAGATAAAATAATTTAATCACGCTACTCTTATAGACTCTCCAACTGGAAAGCCAAAATTTGATAGAATGGATCAAATTCTGATAGCGACAGGTCCGATAAGCCATTTTTCTGGGGTTGTGACTGTCAAAAAAATATATATACACCATTTTATAGCTGCTACTTTTCCCTCAATTGTGTTTTGGAAAGTGCTTTTTGGGCCTCTCTCAGACCGGGATCTTGTAATTAAATAGTTTGACCACTATGTCAAATTGGCTTCAAAGCCCGGTGCACTTCCTGTGGGCTTACTTAGAAGCATGCAACCTGTTTCAGAGCTCCTCAACTCAAGCTGACAGCTGAGTATCAAGCACCAACCAACGACTTCCACCCACTCCTAGTCCCCACTGATTCACACAATTAGACCAAGAGTTCTCAAAGGCACAATGTTTATTTATTATTAAATCTCTCTCTCCCTCTCTCTCTCACACACACATACATACATAATAAAATCAAATATGTACTAGTGAGACCAACACACACTGCAGCATTAAACAACTTAAACCAACTCTAAGGTAAAGAGAATAACACTAATACAAAATATTGGCAATAAGAAATAGAAGTAATTGTATTGATTTGAAATGATTTTATTGTTTCCATTTTAAAAAACTGTCATAGTTATGCCAGTCAGGCCTCTGTTTTGTGTTAGTTTTTCAGTCAGCCTTAGTTTTGTTCTGTTCATTTCTGCCTTTTTGTTCTGCTCTGGTTGTGTCGTGCCATGTTGTGTCTTGGTTCTCTCTCTTGGTACCCCGTCTTGGTTTTTTGCCTTAGTTTTTGTCTCTGTTTTATTCGGTCAGTTTGGTATAAGTTCATGTCTTTATTCTTTCAGTCCTGTCAGTCTTGTCATGTCATAGTCTTGTCTTGTCGTAGTTTTGTCATGTTGTAGTCTAGTCTCGTCCTGTGTTAAGTTCTGTCACTATTCACCTGCCATAGAGTTTCACCTCTGGTCTATGTATTTGTCCACTCACACTGCCTCTGCCTCACCTTTCCTACCAGACCCTCCCATCTCATCTTATCACCTGTGTTCCCAGCTGCAGTCTAACACCCATCAGGACTCTATAAAAGCCAGTTCATTTCAGTATGCCGTTGCCGGATTGTGTGTTATGCTTCTTGTTAGTTGTGTTTCTCTTGTTCTAGTTATTCCTTGTGTTAGTTGTTCTTGTTCCCATTGCCTGTCTTCTTTCCTTCGTGCCTGTTTGGAGCTGAACTTTGTCAGATTTTTATGTTTTGTGGATTTTTGACCTTCCTGGACCCGACCCTGCTGTGATTTTGTTGAGGATTCTTTTGTTTTTCATTAAAGGCTTGCACTACTGTCCAGTGTGCTTTTGAGTCCTACCCCAGTGTCAGGGACCAAGCAGTTAGGCAACGAGGAACACAGGTGTTGGTTCGAAAGAAAGGGTTTTATTCACCCAAAAAGAAGCAAATAATATAAACCAAGTATTCAAAATCAAGGTCTATAAAAAGAGGTCAACAAAACAATAACTGTATTCAAACTACAGCAACAAAAATTAGTGCTCACAAAAACTGACCTGAAACAATGAAACACAAGGGAACATATACACTGGTCTGGCCAAACCAATTAACACAAAAGGGAGAAACAAAATGGACGCCAACTAAAACTAATACAGAGGAAAACCTAACTACACCTGAACCCCCCTCTGACATGGCTGGACATGGTCCGGCCTAATGACCTTGCCACAGGATTTAAATGGTCCAGCCCCTTAGCCATGCCTTTTGCTTCCAGCTGACGCGTCCCCCATATGCAGCACGGTAACTCAAAGAACAAAGAAATTATTAATGTAACAGCAAAAACAAAATACTTATTCTGACTTTACAGTGTGGAAATGTGTGCACGCCATTTAAACAGTGTAAAGCCAAATGAAAAGTAAATTATAAATCAAGTAAACTGTGATGTGGATCTGAATTGTTTAGTGAAGAGTGTTTGCAAATCAAATAAATATGTGTGGTGGACTGCAAATTAACATAACATGTACTGAAAGTAAGGTGAGTGTGTGCACCCTACCAACCAAAACTGTTCTGTGTGGCGTCTGCCATCACACCCAGTCTTTATAACTAAAACGTGTGTCATTCCTCATAAAAGACACAAACAGTCAGTCCCCAAGATTTATGTTCAGAAAGGCACCACAGACTGCTAATCAGATATTACAGACTGTTGGATTTTATGATTGATCAATCAGTATCCAGTAGTAGTGAATTTAAAAAGCAACAAATTAAAATTCATGGCTGGTTCCTGACTGTGGCGTGGACCTTGTGGGTGAATGAGTGGGTGATTTGGGCAGTTTGAGTCAGACCTTCAGCTCAGAGCAGGGAGCAGGTTCTGGACTGATGGAGCAAGTATTCAGTTGAAACCAATGTGGCTGCTTTTCTTACAGGGCCAGGTTAATGCAGCTAACTAACTAACTTCATACATTTCTACAACATTGATAAAAAAAAGTTGCACAAGTGTGTGGGCGACACATGGTCCTGTCTCATCTTCACAGTTCACACTACGAGTAGCAAGTAGGAGGGGCAAGTCAGTGAATGAAGACTTGTCCTCCCCGAGTAAGTGAAAAGTTGTTTGCTTCATTCATGACTGGCACATCGCTGCTTCTAACCACATTAATGCTGGAGCCTGAACAGCCTCCACAGGGAGCCTGAGCCTGAAGTCCGGTGAATGCCAACAATGAAATTGTTGCAGGATCCTTGTCCATGCAAACCTGGCTCCAACTGGACATCGCTTCATCCCATGTCTAGCTAGACAGCCTGTCTGCTATAGCTCACAGATTTGTACTTCAGTATACATCAATGAGGACTGAGTGTCACGTCAAGAAGACTTTAAGTTTGAGTCAGTCATGTCATGTGTTTATGTTGTCTCGTGACTTCCTGTTTTATTTTGAAATCTAACTTTCCCTCTCGTTTCAGGTAACTTGCCCTTCCTTGTGTTTCCCGCTAGTGTGATTGTCTGCCCCGCCCTGATTGTTTCCACCTGTTCCCCATTACCTTGTGTATACAATGTCTGCGTCTCCCTTTGTCCTGTGCCAGTTTGTCTCGTCTTGTCTGTACAGTCAACCGTGCCGTTCCATGTCAAGTTTTCGCCTTTGTCAAGATTCAGGTTATTTTGTTACTTTGTCTTGTTTCTGCCATTTTGCCTTTTTGCCTCTTAGGAGTGATTTTTGGTTCATACTTTGGTTAAGCCTTTGCTGCCTTGTTAAGTTACCTCGAAAGAGTGATTTTCAGTTGCTACTTTGTTTCTTTATCTGTGTCAGTATTTTTCCTCGTAAGAGTGATTTTGTTTTGCTACTTTGCATTAAAGACTTTATTATTGCACTTCCTGCCTCTGTGTCGTGCGTTTGGGCTCAGTTCACAGACCAGCCTTGTCACTGAGGGAAGTGAGAAGTGTGTCCAAGTTCGGTTTGATATTGAAATTATGCATCTCTGAAGATACATGTAAAAATCTTAGAGGATCTATGCAGAGAAGGGTGTTATGGGTAACTGTAGGTTGTAGAGACTTGCGAGAAGTTGATGTGCACATCTTCCAAATATGAACAGCATGTCATGGTCACGGTCTTACTTCCAGCCTTGATTTAGTGCTTTGCAACATAAAACTGAGACTTAGATGAAAGGATCAATAATATTGACCACTGACTACATTTGTGATGCTATAACCAAAGCTTAATAATTTCCATCACGTTCACAGCCTGTCGCTCTGTTTCAGGAATTGCAAAAGTAAATCTGTGGATCTCTTTCACCACAGTGACCATGGCTATTCATTCATATGAACTAAACTAAACCCTGAGAGCCTTTGACAAAAAAAAGAAAAAAAGAGCTTACTGTGTTATTTCAGGAGAGCCAGAAATAGCACAGAGAATCTTGGCACGGATTGATATACAGTACCTGCCATAAATAAACAGACATGAAGAAAGTTGAGCGTTGAACAGCTCGTCCACTTGGCTGAATGCCTGCATTGAAAAATTCTCTGAGCTCCTGCACTTAAATGTTCGATACAAACACATCCACCTGCTGGAGGGTAATCAGCTTTATAAGCGGGGGATGGTTGGTAAAACTGTCTTTGATCAGCTTTTCATTTAAGTAATCATTTTGTGACCAACTAATATTACATTTCTAAGCATTCATCATTGATCCTGAGGTGGAATGACTTTGCTGTTTGCTGGGGTTTGTTCATTGCCCCGAGCTGGCATGTCTAATTCTTAAGAGAGATTTTAAAAATATGGCACAAGTCCTAAATTTCTATTTTTACATTTAACACCAGTTGCAATAAACAATTCTGTCTCACAGTGTATTTACTGTAAATTTATGGCAGGTAAAACCTGTTTTATATACGTCATGAGGTCGGGCAGCTCGACCTACAATAAAAACTATCATATTGTTTCTTTGCTACTGAAATTTACTGCCACCGAAATTGTTCCAAAGCACTCTCTTCTGAAGTATTTTATAACACAGTAAAAAAACAGATCCTACATATACTATGTGCAGCCTCTCGGTTGTTCTAATTTTAATGTCAATTTCACCATTGGCTATGATGAAGGATGCTAAAAAAAATCCTGCTAAGGGGGAAGTGGATGGATCTACAGACTGTAAAGAGGTCTGTGAGTGCTGCCATGAGCCGTGATGGGGAAACATTCATCATTTCTCTGGATAGATGTGACTTGTAAAAATAACGCCCATGTCACGGAATCATATAAATTTACAGTCTCTTATCCCAAAAATAATGAAACAAGAGTCACTATGCAGACAGAGAGAGAGACAGATAAAAGAGATATAAGACAGGTACTGATGAGTGTGAAATCTCAAAACATGCCAAAACTGAGAGCTAAGAGGAAGTGATAATGTGTGTGTGTGTGTGTGAAAAAGAGAGGAACACACACGTAAATTTACTACATTACAACATTATTAAATATACTACCATAACCCTTATGTGTGCCATATTGCTGGTTAAACTAACCATCTGCAACACTTACATACAATTACTAGCCATTACAACACAATCCTTATGGTGCTGTCGATGCCTCCAGCTCTGACCTTTAAAAGTGACAGTCAAGTGTGAGCCGCACCCCCTCTGTAGGGGTGATATCAAATCATGCTGTGCCCTTCATGATTTCACATCTCAGAAGGGCTCCTCATGAAAAGCTTCTGGAGATGCCGTCACGCAGTATTTGCCTCCGAAATGTAGTGGAGGTGACGTATTAAGTGGCATATGGAAATAGCCGCGTAAAATACAAGTACCTCAAAATTGTACTGAAGCGCAGCACTTGAGTGAACTGCTTTATATTTTATTCCACAAAATGCTATCTAGCTGGTGAGCGATTATAAAATCATCTTTTCCCCATCATATCCTCAATATGTTCGCAAACACACACACAAAAAAATAACCCCTCTGATCACCCGTTGCTATAGCAACTCCAGCTGGAGAGCTGTGATGCTACAAGGCCATGGATGTCGTTGTGATATCAGGCGTTTGCAGTGAAACAGCACAGTCTGTCTGTGACCAAAAGTACTGGGTGCGAGATAACAAAAGGTACTGAGAAGGTAGTTAGAGACAAAAAATGACAAAGAGCCTTTTCATGTAAAAGACAAACAGCATATATAAACAATGCAATGTGTGGACTGTGGAATGTGCATTAATCAGGCCTGAATTGGCTTGTGAATAAAGACACTCTGTGGCTGGACTGTGAGGCGATAAAACACACATTATAGCCAACCCTGACAGAAAGAACTTACTCATACTGTAATACTCTATCCTCCACTGTGCCCATGTGTCAGACCATGTGCCTCAGAGAGAGCCCTCCATTCACCATCAACCACAGAGGAAGAGGTGATCAGTGAAATCACAGGTTCTCCACGGCACACTTGAGACTTCCGCACAAGGAGGAACTCGGTCGGCCCTGACATCCCGGTGACAGATCCCCAGCTGTCTCTCCGGTCCCAGGGTTGAGAAATGACAGCTGAGTCTACATTTTGCAATAACTGCTGCCTGCTTCATTACATCACTGATGTGGTCGTGACAGGAGACAAAGTGACTGACTATAAGCACTGTACGTATCAGACATCGCTCGGCGGACTTTCCAACTGCTCCCAAGCATTTGTGATGCATTGCTAATCTCGTCTTGTTTCACACTTTTTACAATTCTGCCAATCTGCTGTATATTCAGGCTTGTCTTGGGAACAGGCAGTGTTGAGAGCTACATTTGTGAACCTGTGAATTTCCTCACTGTGGGACGAATAAAGGTATATGTTATCTTGTCCTATCTTACATTCGCTGCTTCATTTGAATTGTGTTATCATTAATCCCATATAAATTACATTGTCTCATCAAAAGTGAATTCTCCTTTTAAAGATTGTTTTAAAAAGGTGACCTTTGACAAAAGATGTACCCAAAGTAAGACTCAGTTAAGACTCAGACTAAGCACTAAAACCCATTCATCATTTGCACTAAATTAATACATATTCTGGTGTCTGTGCAATACATATCTGCTCCTGTGCAATATTATGTGAACAACATAGAAATCTGGACTATTTTCCATCAATATTTACCATCTACCTCATATCGTACACTGAGCCTCAATTGTGCTGTGCACAAGTGTGCATCTCATCTTGTATATATCTTGTATATTTTAAGCCTCCCTGCAACTTGTTAATCTGTCTTTTTTACTTTTTTGCATACTTTTTCACTTAACCATTGCACTGAAAGGAGAAGCTCTCCAATCTCGTTGTACATCCTGTATAATGACAATAAAGGAATTCTGATTCTGATTCTGATTCAGTTGTAAGTATTTGAGGAAGTAGTTCAACAAAAGCTTATTGAAAGTTACATGAAAAGACTGACACCACTCTCATGCCTGTACACTAAATATGAAGCAACAGCAAACAGGCAGGTTGACTTAGCTTTTCATACTGGGAGTGAGAAACAGCTAGTCTGGCTTCATCCAAATGCAACAAAATCTCACCAATTAATTTCTATCTTTTGTTTCATTATACAAAAAAACAACAGTTTTACAGAACTGTTTCCCCTTGTTTCTAGTCTATATGCTTCCTGGCTCTAACAGACAGGTAGACATGAGAGTGGAATCGATCTTCTCTTTTAACTTTAAGTTAAAAGAAAAGTTGTGTTATTTCTCAAAAAGTAAAAAAAAAGGCCCTTCAGTGAAAAGAAAAACACATGGAGCATTTCCCTCAATTTGGTCCACTGAAAAAGGGTGACTTGCATTTTAAGCTTTAATTCGTTGGCCCTCAGGATTGAGTGACCCCGCTGCGCTGCGACGCTCTCCTACCACTCCATCATGAGTGTGGCCGAGCCTGGCCGGCGCGTTGTGAACAGCTGAGGAAGCATGATCCCAGTTGGCAGGAGCTGTAAATGGCCAGTATGGCGGCTTGGCTTCTCTCTGCGGTTGCAGATGGCACCCAGCGACACCGGGGTCAACGTTCTGTCTGTGCCCCGCCAAAAATACTCGTCCTGGGTGGGAGGCTCCATCTTCACCTGCCTCAGCAGATTTCTGCACATGTGGGTGAGGAGGCAGCAGTGTTCGGAGGAGGAATCCAGCTCTGTTTGCAGGAGGTGATAGAACAGAGAGAGCGTTTACCGTTGTGCTATTTTATGCTTGGCAGGAACACAGTTTAAGAATAAAGAATTAGCAACTGTTAATGCATTCAGAACTGTTATTAGAAAGCCTTATCAAGCCACTCCAGTATGTCTAGCAGCGGCGCAATTCTTCTGACCTCAGTTTAAATCATTCTGAACGTAGGCTATGTGGGGCATCGTACAGTATCTGTCACATCGAGGGAAAACCATCTGCTCTCTCAGTATCCAGTGTCTCAATCCATGAGCATCGGCTGCTTTCACTTCCTAGTTTTATGTATATGTTTATGTTTCTCCTCATGCTTCATTTGCTATGTGTGTGGACATGCGGTCCCTCGAGGGTTTGGATGAGGCGCAGAATGTTGGAGCATATTTTCATCTCCAGCAACAATCAGAGGCCAGATGCAGATGCTTGATTTGGCATTTAAAGGGTTAGTTTGCCCCAAATGGCCGAAAGTCTTATATACTGGACTCATGTGCTGCTCAGAATTGAATCTGATTTTGGTTCCCTTCACACAAGTTTCTTCCGCCATAGCCACTGCTGCCATTTGACTATGTTGTACAAGAATATATTACAGATTAAAACAGTCAACAGCCTGTTTAGTGGATTATCCAGAATAACATCCATACGCCGTTTCTGGAAAAGAGATGTTGCTGGTGATGTTTTTTTTTTTTTTTAACTTTATTTTTCTTCATAACATACAATAACAAAACATGGAGATGTGCCTACCAGTTTTACACTTTCAATTGAAAATACAAATATTAGGTTGGATAAAATTAAAAGTAAAAAACAAACAACAAACAAAAACCCACAAATATTTCCACCCACCTATACATATTCATAAATAATTACACATATATTTTCACACATACCTATATACATCTTAATTAAAGAGGAGAAGAGGACGTAATCATAAGTGAGGCATCGCCTCTGTCAATGGTGCAAATCTTACCCTAAACTTGTCCATTTTCAATTGCAACCTTGCAGTGATCTTTTCCATGCTATATACATTCTTCACTCTTTCCCTCCATTCTGTTATGCTAGGAGGCTGCAGTTCTAGCCAGGATGCTGTTATAGTTTTCTTTGCTATTACAAGTAAAATTCTGATTAAGTAGATCAAATTCCTATCTATTGAATGATTTGAGAATATACCCAAAATTGCTAGGGCTGGATCTAAATTAATTTTGATGTTAAGAATCTGCTTGATTGCTGGTGATGTTTTAAAGCTGTGAGCATCGTCTCCACTCCGCTCCACTTGGGATTGAGATGTATACCTCAAAACCAGAACACACATTTACAATTCTCCATTTATCTGAAGCTCATTAACAGATCAACATGAGTGAGCAAGTAAGTGTTCAGGTAAGAGTCACTTTTTTAAACCAGCAGAGCAGCCATTGGTCAGACGCAATCGGAGGCAGATTGGTAATCTGGACCTTCTGTCAAAGTACAGAGTGGCCGTTGTGACTGACAGTCCATGGATGGATTGTGACCCTTGTCCATTTTTGTTCTGATGACATGTTTTTTTCCCCCAACACTTGTCTGTATCAAACTTAAATCTAAATGCACATTTTGAGAAAAATAATAAGGGCATTATATTAACCCTGCCAAGAAGTATTTTATGTGTCATTCCATCACTGGACACAGGTGATAATGGAATGAGCCTAAATGATTACAGACACACTAATGATGGACTGCTAAATATGAAACTATAGAGAAACTATTAAGATAAGAGAAGATAAGACAAGAGAGAGCTTTATTAATCCCGAAGCAAATTCCTTACCAGATTCTTACAGAAGTCAGAGCAGCACAAAAAATAGAATACATCATGACAAATACAATAGATCATCCAATAAAATAAATGAAATACAAAAGAGAGAACTTAATGGGATTATTTATTTATTTATTTATTTTTCCAATGAAGTGGGATAAGTAAAGTAACATATGTGGACATGGGCATGAGAAATAATATGAGATGAGAAGTCATGTGAAAATTATGTCCCATTTGTGTCATGTTGATTCTCTCACACTTGTAGCATATTTATTATTTTTGAAAAAAAAGAAGATTTGTTGTTTATGTTTTGCAGCACAGGTTAAAATAGTTGGTGAAGTGAAAGTGAGGCATGCATGAAAGTGATGGCGGTTTATCAGTTCATCATTGTGACTCTGCGCAGGGTGGGATTTGAACCCTCTCTGCGCGCGCCGTCCTATCCGCTGTTCTCCCCCCCCCTCTTCTCCTCCTCCCCTCCTCCCTCCTCTCGTCTCCTGCTCACGGCGCGCAGCTCGACGCGCACAGGCACAACAGATGGTCCGGTACTCCAGGCTGCAGGAGCGCGGTCGTCGCATGTAGAAGTACTTTGATTTCTGCAAACTTCACCGCCACGCTCTGTGTCACAAGAGGGGGAAACTTTGACTGTCACTGGATCCTACGTTCAGAGGCGGAATTTGGTGACCAGGTAAGTTGTGATGTTTCCCTGAATATCGGCGCAGATTTTGGGCACGAGTGCGCTCCGCAGAATGCGCAGAAGATGCACAAAAATGAGATGACTTTAAGTCTTTTTTCTCCCTCTCCTTTATCGATGCATTCAAGTTTATTTATGACACTAATCCTTTGAGTTTGTTACATAATATTTTACAGAATGAAGAACAATGGACTGATGAGATAGAGCTGTGGCATCAATTAACCCATCATTAGATCTGATGCTTTAAAAATTTTAAAGGATTTTTTACACCATCCTGTTAAAGACAAATATGTTTTTAGATGCATTTCAGACTCTACTGCAACACAATGCTTCCAAAACTAATCTTAAGATATCCACAGAAGAAAGATCCTAAAATTTAGTCTTTGAAAAAAAAAAAACAACTTTATGGCTGCAGCATGAATGTGAGTTTGCACTGAGAGTGAATGGAAACCCCATCATTATCATCCTGAATTCCGGCACTAAGAGTCTTTCAGTTCATTCATCCCAAGAGTTTATACAGCGCCGAGTCTTCACTGGCTCCACAGGCACAAATCGGTGCTGATGCTGCAACTCTGTGGAGATGCTGATGCCACAACAACTGAGCAACATTCATAATACAGTGATCATTTTTTGTGACTTATTGCTGAGCCCAACCCCCTCCAGCTTTTAATGTGAAAAGCCGTGCAGACACTACCACGTCAAAGGTCAGTAATGCTCTCTGACATTGTCTGTGGTGGTTTTTCATTTTTCACTTCTTTGGAGAAGTGGATGAGGTTAAAGATGGTTTAAAGCAGGGCGACCTCGGGCATGTTATTTCGCTCAGCAGTGGATGATGATACAAGACATGGAGACAAAGAATTGCAAGAAATTGAATTGTGATATTTTTATGGAAATTGCATGCCCTTCTCACTCTGCCTCAAATGCGTAATGAGATAAAAGCATTGAGAGTTTTTAAGGTTAACAACAATCAAATGCCACATGCATAACTGTTTTTCTTCTGTGATTGAAAACACACGCACTGACGACCTTTGTAAATTTAATTATCTTTTTTGGAAACGTGGCATAATTACATTCTGCGCAGGTTCATAACTCCTGCTACCATCAGCACGCAGTGAATAGATAAGGCTTTTCACCGTAACAGCCTGCGAGACACTGACACTAATCTCTCTGAACTCCTGCATGTTCCCATCATCAGAAGAACATTAGAGAGCACATGCTCGCTCTGGCATTCAGTTGTGGGATTTAATAAGAATGATCAAGTCTCAATCTGCCTCTTGACATTCATTATTATTATTAATGTGCTGCTTGGATATAAATTCAGGTCTGTACCTTTGACAGTAAGGCAGCTGAGCCACACAGGGGAAAAAAAAAACTGACATAGGTTGCTGCCACTCATCCATATGTCACATCCTTAAGGCCCTTTGAGATGACTGATGCGCACTGGATCACCAGTAAGCTGCATGAAATGGTTTGCTCAGTCCCAGAGGAGGTCAGACTTGCCCTGGACCCCAGGCGGCCCCCGTGGCAGCAGCAGGCACAAGGCAGCAGATTAACACATAGCCTCACAATTTGTACACAATTAGATCTCCGGGGAGAGCCACTCGAACTCTGCGTCGCATCCGCTCCTGGTTGCGTGTGAGCTGCTGGCATGACGGAGGAATGCGCGGATTGCTTTGAAAATTTTGACAATACTGGTGAAATAATTAGGGTTACAGTGATGCTGCTAATCAATGGGAATAAATAACTCAGTACGGCAGAGTGGGTGCTCCTGTATAAATAGCTGTGGGATCAATTTCTAGGAGTCATTCAGATCTATGCTTTTTCTAAAAATACAGCATCGGTACATTCCAATATACAACTTTCTGCCTTTACTCGTCCTGTGGCTCTCTGTGTACAATACAGTACCTATTGCAATATGTAAGTATCCTTTGTCGTTAATATATTACTCATATATTTTTCTCTTCCTCGCACGCAACTTTATGCTCATTAAAATTTTTATAGGACCTTTGAGAGTCCTCAGTCACTAATGCTTCTGTGCAAGAGCCGCACGACAAAGTAAACTCACCCTGCGTGCTCCCACAGAGTGAAGGAGTGTACTGTGCTGGATATTTGTACTAGATCAAAACACACACTGAGCAGCAATATTGGAGCATAAATCGGGATGTACTGCAGCAAAGACAACATGTGGGGGGCCGGAGAGATTATCCAATATCTGATATACTAGACTTCATTAATCAACACTCTAACAAGTGGAGAATGTGGCTGCTCTGATGCTTAACAGAGAACTTTCCTCGTTTGTGCATCTGGCTGTTTGTCTGACTCTTTTTTGTGTCAACCTGGGAGGGCAGGATCATTCGCTCTATGGACAGTGACACGCTTTGACACTAAAGCGCATGAATTGTCACTGGGAGGAGGCACTGCTGCTGCCGACATTATTGGAGTGCCAGATATGCTCCCAATATGGTATTTCATTATATTGTCACCGGTGTTGTGAGAAATAAGAATAGCAGGCCTTTGACTGTGAGTGAGGGACCCATATTATACAAGAGAAGGGAGTTTAATGACTTAAGTCAGAGACAACATCCCTCAAGTGCGGAAGGGTTAGATCTGAAGTAATAAGATAGGACTGGCTCTTTTTATGAGAAGTGTGGACTGTGAGTGGAGTCTCTCGCTTTGAAGAGTAGAATCAAAAGCGTGTGGATACTCACTGCAGAGGCTGACTGTTGTATTGACTTTACATAACCCACATGTGAGGTAGAGCTCATAAATACTGATTTTTCCCATAAACTGTATATTTTATATATATACTTTCCACACCGAACAAACAGCCACACATATGAAGTGCTACATTGCGGTAGAGGAAATGAAATAACGCGACACATGTTTGCTCATTAGAAAACATTTCCAACAGCCTGCAGATGTACTCTGGTTTATGCAAACATTAATATGATGATTTGAATTGTTTTTTTGTGCAGAATGTATCCTGTGAACTTACATAGTAAATCATGTAAACAGTCTTTTAAATGTGTTAAATGCTACCACCATTATATCTGATTGAGTGTTTCGGTTAATGGCATTTTTAACAATAGTAGTCAGACATGTTTCCCCTAAAATATTTAGTTAGGGAGGTGGCTTGTACTTAGGGTGTGTTTTCAGTCGCATTGACGCTACTAAACGAACATAGAAATGTCATAGGTATACTACAGGCAGGTGTGTTTCTCTATCATCCTCTCACTCTTCTGCAAGTACACTCTGCTGCTTGTCAGTTTGATCATGAAGGTGATACAACTCTAGAGTGTATAGGCTGCAATATAGTATATAATTGAGCATTTATGTTGCATAGTTGAGAGAATTTTATACAGCCAAGACAAAACCGACAGAAGGGCTGGACTGAGAGAATAAGATGGAATTACAAATCTGTCTGCTTTTAGCACCATGGACAGCTCCATGGATTTATCAGTACACAGCACAGTTAGGCGACTCATGCTTCAGAGCCGTGGTTGGGACCAACTTGCACAAACCTCAATCAAATAAAGGATCAATGACTAAATCAGACTAATATATTCAACTCTGCCCCTGCACTCTCTCTGCCAGTAGGGGATGGAGAGGGAGGGGTGCCAGGTTAACCAGGAGGATGCATTTTGGTAATTTGGCCAACAAGGGAGGGGGCACCCCGCCTTCACCCCCCCCCAAATCACCTACTGGTTTATGGGCTCCATTTGATGGTTTTCCAATGTTACTGCTGCTGCTGTCCATCCATCAAACACAGGCCATCAAACACTGTCCTCACATGACTCATGCAGTCAAGCATGCCCACAGCAAGTGACACAGTGAAGTCAGAGACTATCTGCAGCAACACATGGGTTATTTTTTGTAGCCATGCGTGCGCTCTCTCCATTTACAGTGGATCAATATCCTGCTGTGAGAAGCGAGCGAGAGTAAAATGAGGGGGATACTACGGTGAATAAATCCTGCAGTGATACCTGTAGCAGCCGTTAAGCAGCCGTGCCACGCAGCATCTGACATTAAGCTACTAATCTCAACATGAAAGAGAAGATGCTCGTATTTGTGACAGAGATGATGGATGCATTAAAAATGAAGACACTGTGAACGTGCAGCGTACGCATACATTACCAGTTTGATTGTCAGCATCCTTGTTGCTCATCCATTCTCATTGTTCTCTGATGGTTGCTAATTAATCATTATGTGTCGGTAAATGTTTGCTTCAACACAAGCTATTCAGATCAGCTCCTCTCTGTCGAAGCATCGCACATCAGTTTATTATAATTAGAACTTTTTTTTTAAATTCTCATTCAGCTGTGATTTGAAGTAAATCCACATCTTCATTTTAATTAGATTTTTCCAATTGGTGGATGGCCAAAAAGAGGTGGGGAGTAGACCCAGCTCCTGAGGAAATGCGTGTGATGTCATCGAACCATGGAAGTGGCCACAGTCACTCCGACTGCCCCCAACACAGTCAGCATCCGCCTTTGGGCATTCGTGTAGAAAGAAAAAAAACCAAACATGAACACAACTAAAAACGGCTGTTGTGCAGTCAACTGTGCAAACAGATTTGGAGACAATTCAGGCGTTTTCAAATTCTTCACAAAGTGGCAAAAGAGAAAAGAAGCAATGGCAAATAATAGATATGAATACTTCTTCTTCTTGCTGTGTAATGTTGACGATTCTCTGAATGAAATTTGTGTTGAAACACCCACACAGACCTTATGAAACAGATTAGCTGGATTTTTGATTAATAAAGTAAACAATGCCTAAAGATGCTTTTTTAAATTTCACCTTGATTGCTTCAGATTTAATCATTAGATTAATGTTATACACAAAAACAGGTATCTGTGTGTCTTCAGGCTTTGTTGAGTGTAATGTTGCAGTACTTCCTCATTCTTGATCTACAAACAAAAGCTTTATATACCTGTATAGTGTGCACAGTATGTATCAGGCATCAACATTTCGGGCCGCATTTTATCGTTGAGTGTGTGCTACTTCTACTGCAGCTTTTGTGATTCTTTGCAGGAGTCTGGTTTGCCATTTAATATTGGTAAGGTGACATCAGTGAATATCCTCTATGATTGCCAGCTGTGGACTAATCGTCTCATCTGTACTACTTTGTCCTGGCTGTTTCTTGCTTGTCGCAGGCAGCTAGGAACCAGTTGGTAATATTGACCCCCTCATCAGTCATTATGGGCTGTGTCACAGGGAGCATATAACAGCAGTTATACTTTAATGGCATGTCGCTCTGCCTGTACTGTTTATGAGGGGGAATCAATTAGTGTCAATTAAAAAAAAAATACAGCAAGACTGATTTAATCAATGTCATCAATCATAATTAAGACAGTGGGAGCATCTGCTATGAAATCTCACACGGGAGGAGTGTTTTCTGCCCACAAACCTCATCTTTAGCAAAAGGGGCACCATGCAGCTTCAAAGAGCCACCCTGCCTAGCACCCACAAATAGAAAATTTGAAGGGGAATTTTAAATGGAAATGGATTAATATTTCACCTCAACATTGATTCATGCTGCCACTGTAGACGTTTTCATCTGCGAGTGAGTCGCTTACGCGAAGGCATGCAGTGACGTTACCGCCGTCTTGATCCGGCACATCCTCTCCTTTCCACTGTGCATTAGAAGTAATGGGCCTCCTATGTGGAGCATCGCTGTCATCACCACTTAAATTGTCACCCCAGCTGCCTGCTCTGTCATTTGCTTATTCACAACAGCGGTAGAGATAATGGATTGAAGCGATAAAGACTGTGATGGATGGAAGGTGTTATTATTGACTTGTGTTTGAAGTGTCCTTAAGAGGCATTTTCCTTAATATTTGAGTGTGCAAGGTAATTTCTCAGGTGATGTTTTATGCTTCTATTCAAGTCTGCAGCATGGGTCTGCTCTGCGCAACAAAAGACTGATGTAATGTATCGAAATTTCCTGTGACATCTTTTGTTACCAACGAGAATCAGTGCAAAAATCTACTCAAGCTCCTGTTGACGTATAATGCAGAGAATTAGATTATTGTCTCCATAGAAATAAAGATTTAAAGCTTCCAAGTTGTGTTTGTCATGTTTCAGGTGTCAGTCCAGTTATTAGATTCGCAGTCCCTTTTAATATTGTCTCCTCTACATGTTCTACTGCATGTTGCACAGGTGAAGGACAGGGGAAATCTATTTTCATTAAAGTTGCATGACAGAGCCTGAAGACAGCCGGCAGTTGCATGACTACAATCGATGCTGCTCCCTCATGCGCTGGCAGTTTGTCACCGTGGTGACGCTGGTAGAGATGTGCTTTGACTTGACCCTTGAATGAGGACTTAATGATGCTCTGGCATTGGCCTGAAGAAATATACTGCTGCACTGTTTTTAGACACCTTGATGGGGAAGCATACTGGAGCTTGAACAGGCTTTATGATCCGTGCGTTTTCAGTTTTTCAGCTGGATTTTAAGCATGATGACAAGCCCAGCTTTGTCAGTTTACAATTTTGAAAGGTGCTACAGTGCAATTTTGGCTTCTGGCAAAGCAGGAAGAGGAGGAGGGCGGGGAGAAGGAGGCTTGGTAATAGAGCAGGCAACTTCTTTACAGACAGTATGCAATTAAATGGGAAATGTTAAAGGAGGTCTGAGTCACCAGAGGGAGCAAAAAGAGCGATTTTTTTGCCTAAACAAAACAAATTAATCATATTTGCCCAGCAGGCTTGATCACTCACAACATGTTGTATATTACAAATGAGTGATTTGCAAATAAAAACAAATGATTTAATGACTTAATTACTGCTTAAAGTGCACAACAAAGAGCCTTTATGGACATCTGCCAGAATCTTTATTGCTTCCGTCAAACGGCGTATTAAACCTGCAATAACTGTTTTTTGGCCACTTTGGGGCAGTGGAAACCAGCTGTGAACAAAACTGATATATCTTCACCTTTTAAGTTTATATAGCAAACATGTACTTGTTTCCACATCCAGCAGTTATGGCGGACATTGTCGTTCATTCGGAGCCATACTTCAGGCCATCTGATGAAAGTCCACTATTCATTCTTTGACCTCTGTTTGATCTGTACGAATCAGCAGGTAAATAGGAATGGCAAGATCCCAAGTTTACAGTGGTTCAGTTAAAAGAGCACATTCTCACTATGTGATCTTATAGGTGATATGAGAGAGGGAAGATATTTGGGGTTAGATATTGTTTATAAGGATCAAAATAAGTAAGAAACAGGCTGCTAACTAATTCTTCAGGACAATTCTGCACCGTCAAGGTACATCTACTAAAAGTGCTTGTTCATTTACAACAATATGAAAATCTGTCAAAGATTAAGCTTCTTTTCCCGTAACCAAAAACAGCTGTTAAATTGTTTTCCTCAAAGATCCAAGATTCTATTGGTTCTGCATCTCAGGTCATTGTAAAACACACTTCATTCAATCTCTTCAGAAAGCTGACCAAAACCATCTTGACCTACCTCTCGCTCTTTCCTGATATGTATTCCCTCAGACACAAAAAATGGGAAAATAGGGTCCAGGTGAAAAAATACTGAACCGCCCTTTAAGTTTGTTTTAATGAGATGCAGCAATTTCACACTGAATGAGATCCACTTTGCAAAATCTTTGTCAACAGATAAGGAGGAGGGAATCTGGGCTGAGGGAACAGGTGGTAGACATTAATGAGCGGATCCAATAAAATTAATTCAAAGCAACTGTTCCTGCTCCCCTCGCATGAAAGACACAATAGTAGCACTGATCCATGTGGCAATGCACATGAATATTTTATTAAAACTTGCTGTTTGGAGACATAAACAAACCTCTTGGCCCTCCAAAAGACAAATGAGAAAAAACAAATCTTCTAAATTTAGCAATATGCAGCGTACAACGTGTACCCTCCTCCAAAGCAAACGATGCTCTTCTCTTCTCTGCATTGAGCAGAAATGGTACTGTACTACGATGCCACACTGAAGGACTTTGTAACCAAGGCAACTAACAACAGGCGCAGAGAATGGTCAGATTAGCCGGTGAAGTGTGAAGAGGAAGCATTTCAGATTTTACATAAAGCAAAACGGCCGAGCTGTTGTACATCAAGACAGTATATGAAAAAGTGAAATAAACCGTTTTGCTGTGGTAGATATCACCTCCAGCAGCCTTTGTGACGTTGTGTGTACCTCATCTGTTTTTCAAGTTGCATAAATGAACGCAGCAGCTTCAGCAAGGCAGCTTCAGCACAGCAGCTTCAGCACAGCAGCTTCAGCGCAGCAGCGATCTCTTGACAACCAGATGTATTGGAATAAATGGAGTTTTTATTCTAAATACAAATTCACAATGGAGTATTTAAATGCCAGGCTCAAAGGCTGAAGGCTCGTAGCTGAACGCAGGGCTGGAGATGAGCTCATCACATACTTCAGGAAGAGCGCTTGGTGGAGGTGGATACCTCCATTAGCGACAAGGATTCACACCTCAGTCATTCATCTCACCACCTCCCACTGCACTGACCCCCTGTCACATGTTCTGAGTCACCTGGCGCCTCGCCACTCCTCCCTGCTTGTTCTCTCAGTGTGGTACGTCAGTCTCTCTCTCTGTCGCTCTCCCCTCATGAAAACACACCAACACACCAAGAGCAGATTAACTGTATCACTGCCTAGACAAAGCAAGAAAACAGAGGAAAGTATATTTAGGTACAGACTGCTACTATTGACTGGAGAAAGGCCTCAGAGAGGCTTTTTTCATTCACGTGGGACGAAAATAAGCATGAGTCCAGCTTTGTGGTGGATAGTAGGTTTTTTTGGATCCTGGTCTTCCAGCCACATTAACTCATACAAGGAAGGCCAAGCACACATCAGAGGACCAACCTCATGGGCTTTCAGCGTTATAGCTTTAAATTTCCCTGCACACATTTAAATGAGTCAGTCCAGACTGGTTTTATTGTGCCTGGACAGTTTCATGTTATTTATGCCAGGCTTATTGCTGTCATGAAGATGAAAGTCGGACAGAGACACATGTCATTTATGACATTTATTTATATCAGTTTGATAGGCTCCAACATGCGTAGAGTACATAGCAACTATGATGATGGATTAACAATTATACATTTCATATTATCCCTTTGACGCCTATTGTCGCGAATTCGCCTCAAACCGCTTCCATTCAGAATGCATCCAACGAAGTCTATGTGTTCCTCCAATGCCGATTCATGCATATTCGATACGCACCTAGGAACCTTTTGCAAGCATTTGTTTCTTGGGGGACCGTTCAAATTGGGAACTACATCCGAATATTATATTCATACATTATATATACATGCATTATATGCATTCTGTGTGCTAGAGTAAAATTAACAATTGCCACGTATTTTAGCATCTGCTTGAAAGCAAAAACACAAATTATTTATTTTTTAATATAATTGTATATAAATTCAGGCATCAAAGGGTTAAATCTTTTTATAAGCTACTGGGCTCATTCTTGTGAAGACTTCTGACAGTCCACTCCTGCTGTATATTACATTACTGTGTGACCCGAGCTCTGTTACCATTTTTTCTTCAGTATCAAGCAGTCACGAAGTCTGCTTGTGCACCGGCTGCTGAACTAGTAAATCCTCCCGTCGGACCTTCACCCCCACAACGAGGTAGTGTCCACAGCAGGCTAGTGCTTATCCTGCGGGCCATCTGCCAGTTGCCTACAACGAGCGGACGCTTTCACAGCGCTCCGTATCGAGGGTGGAGGACTGTGATGGCTTGGCTCCCTCCATTTCTGGTCCTCGTACTCGCTCTCCCTCCTCACTTTCGGGAGCCCTGGAGTTCGTTTGTCGCTGTCCTCATCATGGCCCAGAGCCTCACAGCTGCATTGACTCCTCTGCTTCTTCTCGCTCGCCATGTGCCCGTTGCAGGAGCACTTTTTCAAGATCTGCTGGGCATCACCAAATGGCAGCAGGTCTGAGAGGCATCGCAGTGCCCGCCAGGCCATTTACGACCAGGAGCCACTGGCCGGGTATCCCCCACTGTGGCCTTGCTTTATGAAGGTCCGCGGGGATGTGGAAAAGGGTTTTCCAGCTGCTAGAACAAAGCCAAGGGAATTTTTTGTCAGCAAAAAGTCGGCATAAAGTTTATGCGCACTCTAAGAGAAAGCGCCCTGCAGTCCCTGTGCCTCCTCCCCATTCTCCCACCACTCCTCCATTGACTAACAAGCTCCATGCTGTTGAGGCAAGACC
The DNA here is from genome assembly GCA_037975185.1 of Centropyge bicolor. Taxonomy (NCBI): domain Eukaryota; kingdom Metazoa; phylum Chordata; class Actinopteri; family Pomacanthidae; genus Centropyge; species Centropyge bicolor. Next base: position 1,881,983 of record JBBMOC010000051.1, on the reverse strand, counting down.
CAGTGGCCAGCATCCTCAGCTGAACAAAGGAAGCACATGTTTTTTTTCGGGGGCAACCACCTTTCTCAGAGGAGCAGTTTCCTCTCAGCCAGTCCACCCAGGCTCCCACTGAGCACTTTATGGCTTCTTTTACACAGACACATGCTCCCCACACAAAAAAAGGTTCACTGCTGCACACACAAAGTGCACAGACCAGTCGCTTCTGTTAAGTTTTCTTGATTGATAAATCCTCAATTAAATTCTGTATTGCTGACGGTAAACAATTATCATCCTTTCTTTCTTACCCACTGGGTCAAGTTCTACAATTCTACAATTCTACAATTTCATTTAGCAGAAGCCTTTGTCCAAAGCAACATACATCTGAGAGTAAATACAACACAAGCAAGGATCTAGTCAGGAGAAAACAACCTGGATAAGTGCCAAAAAAAAAAAAAAATCAAGGTTCAAGTTAGATAGGGCCGGCCTACAGGCAGTGAGGGGGGCATACATTGCAACGTACAATTAGGCTTTTTTTTTTTTTGCGTTTGTGTGTATGTGTGTTCATTTTATAGGAGTTTATCAAGTGCCAAGGTGTTCAGTGAAGTTAGTGGTCACATCTCAGCACTGCCTGTTTCAGACTCTTTCAGACACTGTCATGCATTTCCAGCACCATGGTCAGCACTGGCCCTACCTGGGGTTGGATGGAGAGGGTCATGAGGACCCTGAATGTCAGTACATTTCATACCATTCAGCCATGACTGAGATATTACATCTGAGGAGACCAAAGCCCTGAAATGGAAATTACAGTCTTAAAATCCACAACTAGATTTAAAACAGCATTTATTCATGAAAATCTTCAGTAGTACAATCAAAAGTTCCAGTACAGCTGCTAAATGGACCTTCATAGCAATACGATGCTGTTTGCTTTCTAAACATTCTGTATGACCTACATACAATGTAACAAATGTAGGTAATACAACCATGTACAAAACATAGGTACATGATAATGTTGTATGAAATAGACTAGATCATGTAAGAATAAACAGTATATTTATATACTACATATAATACAATTCTATATTTTAATCCATTCAGCACAACAGACATTTTTACATATGGAGGCAAGAAAACGCAGAAATAAAGAGGTGTTGGTGGCTGTGTTTGATGTAGTGATCATCAGTAATGTTTTTTGGGATCAGATGATTATCTGGTGAAGGGGTGTGCTTGATTTACATGTCCTGCCTGAACTTTTGCTGAGTCGCCATAAAATAGTTGAGAGTCAGAATTTGCTCTTTTTCTTTCTCGCTCTTCAACTTTCTTGCTTTTTCATCTCAGAGGGAAAAAAGGATAAAAAAGGAAATTTACTGTATAGATATAGACAACATCCTTTGCATATAGTGCAATAAGTGGAGCTAAGTTGGAGTTCAGCACAGGACCGGTAAAAGTTTGTAACATGCTCTTGTTCCCTTTGAGAAGGACAAATGTGATCACACTGTGGGTGTGAAACATGCATGAGTGCCTGGAACAATTTAAGCATTGGCTGAAATGCAAACTGGATGACGTTTTTTTGAGTGGCTTGGTGTTTGCGTGTGCACAACAGGAAATGGAGCCAGCATGGGGAACGGGTTCGCTTGGCTCCGCCGAGGAGCAGGTGGGTCGGACGGGTGGGCAGGCGGTGCTGTGATTCCGCCGGGACTATCAAGGCCATATGCGGGACAACTCGCCACCCCTCACTGGGCTTGTGCTTACAGTGGGCCGCAACACATGTACTCACCCCAGTCTGAGGAGAGAGAGCGTGTCCTCTCAGCAGGAAGAGTTCTTTCTACCCCAAGAATATGTCATCTCTTACACATAGAGGCGGTCCTCTTCCGCCGTTTCACCCGTGTGACCGCTGTGAAGCCACGGCGACGGGGCAGCTTGCATTTCCACTAATTTGAAACTTTGAAGCCACTGCAGTGTTATTCAGTCTGCTGTTACGACTTGGATTTTCTAAGCCATTTAAGCAGTGTCTCCAACATCTGTCTACCTGTGCACAGCGAGACATACAGCTGCTCCACTCTATTATAATTTGTAAAGCAGCTAGAAATTCGGTGCAAGCTGGTTTCTCATGCTAAGTATCCAAAAGCACACAGCAGTGACACGATCCTAATTTTCATGAGCATCCTGTCAAGAGAGATTACACATCCCTCATCCTGCTGGGTTTTCTCCCCCAGAGAGAATAGCTTGTAAATATGATGAGGCTGTGGAGGATGTTGCAGAACTGACTTACATTACATATTAAGATACTCTCGTTTTTTGAGTAAAATGCATGGTAGAAGCAAGAGCTCAGTAACCTCTAATGTATTTCTTGACAAAAATCATTCCAACATTGGAGGTTTTAAGGACTGCACTGATGCACAAACATGTTGAGATTTATTATTCTCAAATATGACACAATCCATAAATTAACCTGCTCTCAGTGCACGTCGGAAATTATTAGGGTATGGCAATGTTTTAAAGACCTCCACAAACATCCTGCATATTTATGCCTCCAGCTTTCTATCTGCAGGGCGTCTGTCAAGTTGCATCTGATCTAATTAATTTTGCAGTAATTTACCAATGGCTCATTTGCACGTGGCTACTCAGGCCCATTGGTCATATTTTGTGATGACTGTCGAGGAAGAACAGCGGGCTTATCAACTTTGCATTTTATTCATTCATTTAAACCATACCCAGTGTTTTATTTATTTTTGTGTAGCAGAGATGATTATCCTCACAAGCACCACACTGGAAATATTCTGTACATCTATGATAGCAGCCCTGTCCCTCTCCTCCTCCACGTTCAAAGAGTAACCACTTCTTTGAAAATGTGTGCTTTGCTTTACTCAGCTCACAGCTGAGTGCCAGTGTGGTTGTGCCAGTTAGGACAGTCTGTCAGGATACACAACACTTCCTTTTAAACAGTAGAACTACTTTAATAGAAAACAAACAGACACAAGAAAATTATACTTTTCAGAAATTTGTCTGAACATCTTATCACGTAACGACTTAAACAAAGATCTGCTTATAAATCACATTACCAAGCCGTACTGTGTGATTTATATCTTATAGAAAACACAGTAATGCACTTAAGTTTCAGAGGAATCAAGGTTATTGTAGTTCTTTTTTTAACTTCTGAATTGTCTCAGGATTTCATTTTATTTTTATTTGAAGCATGTTTTAGGTAAGCTTTAGATTTTTTGCCTCCTGTCTTCTAAGAAATATTGTTTCACTCAACTTTTGAAACTTTTTACAGTTTACTAAATTTTTTGCCTCATTTTGAAAGGAAAAATTGAAAGTGTAACAATAAATTGGACATATTGAATTTGGGGTTCAGCAAAAATGTTGTTGTCATGTATTTACATGATTGACTAATTGCTACTGAGAACAGAGAAGTAAAAGCAGTGAAGGCCGAATCAAGAAAGAAACCTAGATAGATGTAATGATAAAGATCATTTTTGAGTTTTAGTTCACCTTAAAGTGAGATGACTGATGCTCGCAAACAGACTGTTGAAGCATGTCCACTCATTTTCTGTAGTTAATTAATTTGATCTAATTTTAAATATCATTTAAATATCATCATCATTTAAATATCATCATGACTACTAGAATAGGTTTACAAGCTTTAATGTAAAATAAAAGCACATTATTTTCTGCCAGTAGTAGTAGTAGTTTTTCATACTGTCCATTGCTGAAGCACCTCTGTTCACCCTCTGTCTGAAACAGTCTGTTTGAGCTCCTGTTTCTTTAAGCGCTCCCTCTGCTTTCTCTGATCCTGAACATCTGTCCAGCATCGTCTCAGCAGTCACATCAACTGAGCAACATGCAAACGCCAAGTTCAACAGGCTGACCTTTAAGATAAACGGCAAAACATAAAACATGGCAAAACTTACAGCTTCCAAGTTCGATGTCTCTGGCAGTTAGTATTGATCCATCCTTGAGCTTGTACCTTAAGCTGCCATTGTTGTGAAACCAGTCCGGGATATTTATAATACTTCATGAAGTAGTGAAAAAGTGTGCCAAGGTTCGATGGTGGCAATACAGTCTGACACATTCAGCCATGAAAAATTGATGAAATAGTATACTGAAATGTGGAGAGTGTGAGGCATTTCTACCAAAACCATGTACAGGAAAGTTTTTTTTTCTATCTTGAAGTGAACTCACCCACAAAACATATGTATTAGCACTCGCTTCAACAAGGCATTAAAAAATTCACCACCAAGAATTTCATTGATGTGGACAACACACTGAATTTGCCTCACCACTGACAACATGCAAAGTGCAGCAATAAAGCCTCTCAATAATGTATAATATTTTAATCTGAATGTAAAGCACCAATTTACTTTGCAATGTGTAATCAATTGCTTTAAAATTAATAATAAGGCATAAATAGCACAGCTGACACACAACTAAGAAAGTATAAGAAATAAGAAAGTATCTTTATGTCATATTTGGAGCAGGTAATTGTAACACACCAGCAAATGATACCTTATCAGTATTTAGTTCCATTTGTTTGTTTTGTTTGGCCAACATTTTAATTTGAAGTCTAGCTGAACCCTAACAGACAGTATGCTGCCAAAATCCCAGTTCCTGGCCTGTGCTTTTGGTCTCTGAAATAAAAGCAGTTTCACTCAAACAGTATGTGCTCTACATGAGCCGAAACACTGAAGATTTTGAGAGAAATCCGGATGGCACGCACATACACACACGTGCACAATTAATACAAGTGTGTGCTCAGAACACACATACTTAATGCATTTTGCCTGCCTGAGGCTTTATGTGAGCATTTACTATAATGGTTCATGACTGAATTCAAATGTCCTATTTTGACCTGGAGGCTTTCTGTATATGCAGCTGGCTGGAATACGCTGGAATGTACAGTATGTGGATGCACACATGTAATACATGTGCACACCTCAGTTACAAAATATACAATTGTACATGCAGTTACACAGAGAGTTTTCATTGAAAGTGGTAAATTAATAGAAACATTAAAGGTGTGATTAATAAATGACGTGATCTGATCTCATTTCAGCAACAATGCTTTAGATTTTCATCCTTAATAATGCAGCACAAAATAAAATGGCAGAAAGACATTGAGATGAGCATCGCATTAACTAACATGAGCTGATACAATATCATTGTTCCATTTTCTAGGCCTCTCTCCAAAGCAGCAAGCGTTAGAGAGAAACTTCTCTTTGATTTCACACCAAGCCCTCAGACAACAACAGCTCTGCAGCAGTCCAACCCATCAGTTTCTATCCCCTCCAAGAACCTCGTAACACACTTCTAACAAGCAGCGGCATGGCGCCCTGGCCGTGAAGTCTCTTCATGCTGTTGAGTTTTATTTGCTCTCTCTGAATAAAAGAGAATTTAAATGAACATGCGGACGGCTTTCAAGACTGGACTTGGATGGAGAGCTAACAAAATCTAGAACAACTTAACTTGTGAACAATGCGAAGGCCTGTGTGTGTAAGACAGAATCATTTACCTCCTAACCGGTTTTCATGTGTTACACTGCACTGTGCCGATTTGGTGTTGGTTTGCCCTGCATTTGTACAACAACATTGAACCTTCCACTGCAGTGTCCCTTTTTTCGCTGATTCACTGTTTTAGCTGAATATAAAAACTTACTCCACCAGAGCTCAAGTTCTGGCAGTTAGTCACAGGGCCGATACCCGCACGCTCGCTTCATGCGCGATGTTATTGACCGCTTGAATTCAAAAATCCCACATTTGTATATTATTGTTCGCTTGCTTTTTCTTATGCAAAGTTTATGTGCATTTCAGCATCGTTTGATCTTTCACGTATCATATTTTTAAGTATTTTGCTAAAAAAGTGCAGCCTTTGCACTGCCTCGCTCCCCACAGATTGAGGCTATTTCATTAGTAAAAAAAACAGCACATAGAATGAATCTAAACCATGCAGATACCCACATCTTCATCACGCATGCATTGCCTTTGAGCAATATATTCATCATAGCGTATTCGGTTTCAGTTGTGCTGGACTTCAGACAAAACCCTCCAGATCTGCCTTGTTTTAAACATCAGACTCCGGGTGCAGCAGCAGCAGCAGCGGCGGCGTCAGCCCCCCCCCCCCTCCACCCTCTGTCAAAGGCATTTTCATGCTCTGAACTTCCTATTTTCAGTTCAGTGAAACGATGATATAAGAAGCCTCCTCTCCCCGGTGGAGAATAGAGCTTTTCAAACTGAATGAGAAGGGAGAATAAAAGCTGGAGCTAGCACGCAATGCTACGCTGAGATCCAGCGGAAACTAATGAGAGCATTAGACACAATATATTTACTTTGCACACAGGAGGGGAAACACATCGGTCTGCGGCAGAATGCAAGGAGATGCTGGTGGAAAGAGTTTGTTGTCATCTTAGAGTTAAGGAAGAATGTGTTGCCTTTTTGTGCCTGCAGAAAAGGTCTTTTCCAGAAAGATCATGTCGGTCTTGGACAGATGTATGACTCTCTTTATCTCAGATCACTGAAAAAAAGGCCCCTCCAAATATAAGTAAAAAAAAAAAAAAAAGATATTTTTGCTTGTAGTAAGTGAAAAAAATCTGCCAATGGAACAAGTGAAAATTGTCTTGATAGGATTTCTTGAAATAAGACAATATGTTAAGCCTGACAAGATCTTGAAATTAGCTGGAAAAACTCATTCTTAGCTATATTTTAGTTGTATTGTATACAAATAGCACAGCAGCTTAAAAACCTTATGGCTTGTTTCATCTGAGGTAGGACTCAAAACAAGATGTTTTCAAGACTGTTTCAATTAACAAGATTTTCAAGATGCACCGTCTCAATGTTCCTCGTTAGGTGATTGTGTCTTATATTAAGTGTGATGACATATTTTGACTAGAAATTCAAAAAATATACTTGGTAAGATTTTGAGTTTTTGCAGTGATATGAAACCTCGCTTTATGGATGGTAACATCGGTCGGTGGATCGACTCTGTTCCACACTTGAATATCTCAACAACTATTTGATAGATGACATTGATGACAATTTGTCAGAAGATGAATCCTAATGACTATGACGATCCCTTGATTTTTATTCCAGCACCACCATCAGGTCAGAATTGTCTCTTATCCACTGAAACATCTCAACAAATTTGGTTGATGATACCAAATGAATGATGGCATTTTGCACAGACATAGTTCTCAGAATTCAATTCAATTCAATTCAATTTTATTTGTATAGCGCCAAATCACAACAACAGTTATCTCAAGGCACTTTACATACAGAACAGGTCGAGAGACCCGACAACATATAGAGACCCAACAGTTCCCATCATGAGCAAGCATATGATGCGACAGTGGCGAGGAAAAACTTCCTTTTAACAGGCAGAAACCTCGGACAGAACCAGGCTCAGTGATGGGCAGCCGTCTGTCACGACTGGTTGGGTTGAGACAGAGACGGAGGGGGGGGGGGGGCTGGGTATGACAAGCAAGCAGGTTTTTCATCTAGCATCACCATCTTAGGACTAACCAGAACTTCAGATATTTCTTTCATTTCCCTCCATTCTCTCTACTCTTTCCAAGTTCATCAAGCAGATTCGAAAGCCATGAGACAAACTCTACGCTCGAGTTGAAACACTTGCACAGGTGCAGCTACTGGAGCTCATAAAGTACTCACATCCTTGGTTGTAGGGTTTCTCCTCCCTGGGCTATCACAGCTGAGACTGGTGAAAGCAGATTCAGGAAGTGGATGAGATTGAAGTCAGAGGTGGCTGTTGCTGCAGGTGACAAAGACAGAGATGGAACATATGGTGCAGAAGCAAAGAACGGGAGTTTCTCCTTTCAGTTAATCTGGATTTGCATCTTTACAACATCGAGAGACATAAATCAAGGCAAGAAATTTTATTACTGACAGGAAGCTGGCGATCTCCAATCTCTTCCCTTGTGTAAAGGCAGACAGCAGGAACAGTGCAATGTGACTGTCATCTTGAAATTAGGCTGTGTTAATAACCTACAAGATGTATCTGCCCTCTTAACACCCTCCACACGCACTATTAAACAGGGACTCAGGGCAGATGCCATTAAAATATAGAGCAGCATTTATTGTACGATGAGTCTAATGCTGCGCCCAACAAGACAATTATGTATCTAATACCTAGATGTAATACAGAAGTGTCATGAACGTGAGCTAGTGTGTACATGATACATGAGGATACAGAGTTGGATGAGTCTAATAAGTTTGCCTTCTGCTGCAGTTCAGATACAGTGTACTTCCCCACAGGAAATATAGTTCCCACAATGGGGAGGCATTCACCATGGTGTGGTATTGTTTGCTTTCAAATGTTATCAATTTTCACTCCCCTCCTGTCAGTTTCATAAATGGGCTTTCTCGAATTTACTGCTCATAATTTGTGTCTCTTTTGCGCTATCAATTTCACAGTCAGCACTCTGAGGGGACTTTCAATTAGTGCGAGCACGACATTAAAACCAAGTCCGCTTTATTTATCCCTGCCTTCGGATGATAATATTTCATGTAATGTCGATTTTATGCGTGGCAATTAAAGTTTCTGTCCACTGAAGCAGCACAGAGGAGCTGAAAGCTAATGGGATTGGCAGTGCAAAGGCTTCTTTCTGTGTTGCAGAGGAGAAGCCTTTGCACTGGGTCTCCATGTAAACAAGAGACCTGTTTATTGGATCCAAGAGGGATCCAGCGTTGGCCTGTCAGTCATAAGATAAAACTGTTACCTCAGTGTCGTAAAATATGGCATCTTTAAATATTTAAAAAAACGGTGACTGAATTTTTACAATCTATTAAATGATGTAGAAAATGTAGAAAATTAATCACAGTCCAAATTGGTGCAGTCTGTGTTTTGCTTTCGTCCTATGCATTCGTCTTCTTGGGTCTGATCCTGCATTGCTCTATGCCACAGTGTCCTTTTTGATTCTACCACGAGGGGTTGCCGAAGTCTGAAATGTTCAAATTCCACACGCTCTAAAGTGAATTGCCAAGTAACTGTTCATACTACGAGTTTCTTATAGTGCTATAATCCTTTCAGACGAGCGTCGACTTGGGTATGCATGAGTTTGACCTACATTGAGTCCACTGGCCCCTCTAATTAGCATTAGCATGAAAATAAATAGACAATGGATGATGTGTACTCTTAAAAATATAAGTCTCTGCTAATTATATAAAATAAAATTCTACTTTGGGAATCATTTACCTTTATTTTGGATTCTGAACAAGTCTGAGAATTTTCACGTTTCTCATTTTTTTACAGTATAGTAATGGAGACACCAGCTATAGAACATTATGTTATGAGCATATGTGAGCCAAGCTGTTTGTATTTGTGTGGATGTGTATGCATATGGAGACGTGTCTAGGTTGTATTCACCATTATAAGGCAGACTTCACCAAGCTTTGCTGCATAAATATGGTGTCTCAGATTGGAGCTGCTTAGACTCTTAAATTAAGGCAGTCAGTCTGAATCTGCCTTCATCATACATTCTTTGAGCTGCATCTGTAATTGAGGAATTCAAAATTTGCTTTTGCCACCTTTGTTGCACTTCACCGCATCTACCTTCCTGCATTGGACTAAAAATGACATAAAGGTACAGGAGGCTTGACAGCAGAGATATTTCATGGGCTATAACTAGAAATAGTGGCTGTATCTTTAGCAAATAGGAAGGGACACAAACATTCATAGTACAGCCGAGTAGGCTGTATGGATTCACACTGTATTGCACACATGGACGTGTGCATTCAGGCATGTGGTCATGTCTATACACTCACACACACCATTCTCTCCCCTAGGATAAATTGTCTGTAGCTGTTTTATCAAAACAGCTGCCATTTGTTCTCACACACACTCTCCATAGGGAAGGCACTTACAGGCCTCCTACCTGAAGAGTGACATAATGTATTTATAGACTGTCCAGTTCACACTGAAGCATCCTCGGGGAGCCATACTGGAGGTCAGCAGTGTAACATGTAGCCATGGGTGGACTGCATTTCTAAACATTCTATTTGCTGTCTCATCAAGATTTAGTTGTTATGTGCTGCTGACAAAGGGATAACTTTTTAGGTACTAAGTCAATTTTATTGCTTGTTAGCTACTTGCTCAATTTACAGGAACTGTTGTCGTCAACATTTGTGTCATTGACATGTTGTAAACATAACATGCATTAGACTGTTCAAGCATGTTACCCTATGATTCTGACCGTTGGCTGCACATTAGCCAACCATCCAGGTGAACTGCTCTAAGGAAAAATGACTGCATTAAAGACAGTTCTCATTCCTGTGACAGTAACTTCACTATCACTTTTTTTTAACGACAGCATCACTGAATACAGCTATATTTCCGCCCTCCATTATTACACAAAGCTCATTCAGTCATGGTTACTTTGTAGGTCAGATACAACGACAAAACCAATATCAACCTAGCTTCTTCGAGCATCTACAACCAAGTTCAGTTGCCATTGATTCAAGCCTTATTTGAATGGATGTGGAGGATTTGGAGTTATTTAAAGACTTTGACGGACCTGGATTGAGATATGAAAGTAATGTAATACAATTACTTTGAGTAATTGCTAAAATAATGTCATTCTTTTTCACTGAGTAATTTACAATTTTCAAGTAAGTGGCCCAACACTGATAATAAGACAGGCAAATTAGTTTTTGCTAATTGTGTTTAGAACAATTTATTATAATTACTCTGGTCAAACATGGACATTTATGCAACTTTTTACTTCCTGCTTTGCTCATTAATTTTTTTTAAAATGAAGGCTTACTTATTTACATAACCATATGTTCATCAGACATAACGACTATAGACTAAAGTCTTGAGCAAGTAATTTAAATAATACACCAAAAAATCTCCTTACAGCAAATTTGAAATGCAGGAAATGAAACCTCTCCCGCTGTCAAGCCAAGTCAAGCCCACAATTCTAGCAGGAGTGGCAGTGTCAGCTTATCTACTAGTTTGAATCAGTTTAATAATTGATGTAAGAAAACCGCAGCATCTTATATTCATGTCTTAATGACTTGGAAGTTAAACAGAAAAACAGACAAAATGCAGCAAAAAGCCTTTTTTGCCCTGTTGAAATCAGCAGCTTACAGTTGTTGGTGCTGGCACCGTTGAAGAATACGCTAATGCAGGTACAGTCACAGGTACATGATGGACAATTGTATTCCAAGTGTCAAGGTTACTTCTCGTCAGCTGTTTGTAGATATTGATTCTGTCATTTTTGCCAAAGTGTACTGAACCAAAAAAGACTGCCAGTGCATGTTGCCATCCTGTCTCTGTGCAGCTGTACACTGGCTTCGTAATAACATGAATATAGTTGATAACAGAAATTCCTGTGTACTGTCCTGCCCAATTAAGTGCTTTTTGTGTGACTGTTCAGGAGCAGAAAGATAAGGGTATGGTGGGCAGCAGGTGTGGAGAGGGCAGCCTGCCAGTACTGGGAGGGAGCGCAATATATCGACTATAGAACAGTGACGCTTGTGCAGTATATGTGCCAAGATCCTGCAATCTCACCTCCCCTTTAGAAGCTGTCATAAGAGGAGGCTGTGATTCTTAATGTGTAAGCTGAAGCCTATGGTGTTGTTGCTGCAAGCGGTTTGCCATAGAGGGTTGCGATGTGGTGTAAGTGTGAGAGAGAGGTGGCACAGGAAGATAGAAGGAAGTGGGAAGGCAGTGGACAAGAGTGTCTGTTTTCTCAAGCTTAGTTTCTGCTGCTGAAGATGCCACTGCAGTGTTTTCTCTGTCAGAGAAGAATGCAGCAATGTGAGTCAGATACAGAGCCTTGTTTCCAATGACTGACAGCACATGGAGTGTGATTGTGATCGTTTTCTAAACGAATGATTAAGGTCCCTGGCCCCGAATAAGTCCTCAAAAAAAAAAAGGTAGATTGCAAAGCCATCCAATCCTCCCAGTTCTTGAGAGATTTGCTGTGTGTGAGGCTGACGCAGACACCGACAAGCAGTGCAGCACGTTGAACTGGGATTAGAGGAGGGCTGAAGAGATAAGGCTGGTAATTATTACAGCACTGCCAGTGCTGCCATGCTCCCGCTCCAAGCACACTGTTAAGCAAGCACCCCGGGACACAGCGATTCCTCGATACAAGAAAGACACGAACCGCAGGCCCTGTGAGACACACTGTGGAAAATGCCATGAATAATTAATTCAATTGTGTATGCTCCCACTTTTTAAAACCTTTGCCACCATCTTTATTCTGATCCCGCTCCACTCGCGCTGCTGATAGATGCAACTTTCCAACTCTATTCATTTCCTATCTGCTGTTGTTACCCTGCTCTTCTGCCCTCATTATAGACCTCTCAGCTCCACACTCCTCTGCTGGCCCTGCAAAGGTTGAAACAACAAGCCTAATATGCTGCATTGCAACTTTAATTAGTGCACTAAAAACCCCCTGAGACAGTGCATGCAAACTTTTATGTTAACCTTTCCAAGAAGCAATTTCCCCTTAAAGTCTCTCCTGACACTGATTAAACCCATAAAAAGTAATCTCTGTTCATCAAAATTACATATTTAGAAGTTTTGTCCATGAAAAAAAATCTCTTCGTGCCTTAAAATTGCTTAGCTAAAACTCTCCGCTTTTGCCTTTTTTTGGTCTGTGCAGATCTATGAGTTCACAAATTGTCCCCACCTCTATCCTCACCCACCCCTCTGCTGCTACCGGCTACTGTATGCTCATAATATAGGCGCTGGTAATATAGGAATTATTCAGCTGTACACGTTTGAACAGGAAAATGATTCTGAAGAATAAGAAGGGCAAATTGTGCAGGGTCACCTATAAGTTCATGTATCAGAATGATACATATTTTATGCATTCCTCTCTACAATATCAGAAACATAATTAATAAATAATAGTCCTCATCTTGACCAAGTTAGCATAATATAGAAAGCCCCACCCAATCAATTGACAGGGGCTAATTCCCTACATATGTGATGTATGTAACCCTGGCTATTCAAAGTGGAAGTACTCAGGCACTGATTGCCTGTTTTGCTCCTGTCTTGTCTTGTATTATATAATAACATCGCATTGACATGTTAACAATCCAGGGGTCTAAAGGTCTTTAAAGTCACATGTAAAAACGCATAATACTTGTGAGGTGCAGTAATGAGGTGGAGTGATGATGTTGCAGAATGTTGTTTCTTCTTCCCCCCGGGAATTTCTGGCTTCCATGAAAACATAAAATCACCATTGAATTAATGCAGTTTTTACCATATACTGTGAAATAATATACATATAAAGCACTTTGATTCGGCCTTCATCTTGGGTGCCCATTAGAAACAGATAATATTCAGGGAACAGTGCAGCGATAATTTGCCCACGTTGTCAGAAGGACTTTAGATTTGTTGCATAACACCAGTATTCCACCTTGAGTATAATGTTCAGAGAGTAAATCAGCACTAATGGGTTCTCTTGGCCCTCGGTTCAGCCCTTCATCAATAAGAGTTCACTCGGAGTCAGACGGCTTTGATGTTAATGGGATCTTGCTGTTGCTATATAGCAAGCAAGCACAGTCATTAGCACATTTATATTTGCCTGTTTGTACCTTTGGAGCATAATAGCTACAAGTGCAATATTTCATTTTGTATATATCTAAATTATTTAGAGGGTTGTATTTTAATTGTATGAGCTGCCTCCATGTGATCGTGGCTTCTCTACACCTGCTCACACTTCATGCTTGGCACTTTGTTGATATCTCATGTGTCACCGCTTGACTTGAAAATTATTTGTTTATGTCGATCTGCAAAACAAAATCTGCTTTTTTTTGCGCCGATATGCGATATGTCAAATATATAAAATCAAGTCATGCCAGATTTGTTCACCTCCTACTCCATGACCTGTAGTTGACATCATAAATAAACATGGATACAAACAAACACTGAAGACAGACAGGCTTCATTCCTCACCAATAAGCTGAGATCTTGTGTGACGAATATGCTGTGAAGCAGTCAGAGTTAACCTCCATGTGGCTAGAATTCAAAATTAATCTTGTTAATAAATCAGATTTTTAAGAAAGAGATGGGGTCGATGTGCTGCCTGTCAGTTCTGCTATCTGGTTTTCAGAATGCAGAGCCTGGTCGAGCCTGTTACATTTAGCATCCTGGTTTGAAACCTTATTGAAGTATAACTGTAGCCCCTGCATTATTTAATAGCTCTATTACTTGACCCTAGTTTCCTTTTGGCGTTGCCAAAGTTAAGAGTTTTCAAGTCGAGGCAGAGCTGATGTGCAACAAGAACTTGTTTTCTATCATCCTCCAGTCCCTATGTTTGTTTCCACTTTCATAAGCGTAGTTTACTTTGCACTGTTCAGTTGCAATAGCAGCTTTTTTCACAGGAAGAGATAGCGAGAGGCATCCATTTGAGCATCTTTCTCACACTGGACTCTGCTAAGACTTACACAATCGCCACCATGCCCGTCTGTGTTGACCTTATCTTCTCCTTTCAGCTGAAGGCAGAGTGCTATCGCAGTCTCTTGGGCAAATCCCCGGACATCGGCAGGGATGAAAGAAAATGAATATCAAGGATGTTTGTTTCCTAATAGCTGGAGAGTCGGTCCTCTTGGGGCTGAGGCTCGCACCAGGAACAGAGGGAGGGACGGAGAGAGGATATTTTAGATGGCTGAGCTGGGCCTTGTCAAAACAGAAGTAGGAGTTTGTCCGAAACACTCAAGAGCAGAGTGAACCCCAGAGAATGGCGGTCCACACACACGCACACACACACACACACACACACAAGATCCCGTAGGGGAGGAGGAGGCATACATGACTGGAGGGGAAATGCCAAGCAGAAGTTAAACCTGCATCCACAGATTTTTTTCAAAAATAGACATTTTTAAGGAAACCTAATTTATCTCAGATTCTGGTTTATTAAAACGTTCAGTTTCTTTAAACACTGTTGCACTTTGAGTTGACTTGGCTTTTTCAATATTTACCACTAACCCAGATCTTTAACCACTTGTTTTAGTTACTAACCCTCAACGGCATGTTGGGCATCCAACCTGACATCCTCATTGTACAGATTGAAAAGGTCACACTTGCTCACTTGGCTTGGAAAACATGTTGCCACTAAACATAACTCAGACAACAATTATGTTTTTGCCTAAATGTATTTGGCAAAGCAGTTTACTAGCAGGCCTATATAGCTTGATCTGTTTTCAGTTAAGTGTACCTTCAAGCGAAAGGACCATTTAGTCATCTGTCAAGGCTATGTACAATTAATACAGCATATTTTATTTGATCATATTTTGTATCTAGCTCAGGGTAAAGGTTGTCTGTGTAAAATAAAGTTTGTACATAACTGTTGATGCTCAGCACTGCGGTGATTCACTTCAGTAAATCTGTAATGGCCTACAGTCAGCACAAGTGTGATGCATTGGGTCTGATCTTGGCTGTGCATCCTCATTAAGTGGCTGCGGAGCCAGAGGGAGGGTACGCAGGAAGGGGTGAAAGAAGGATAGTGAAAGAGTTGAAAACTAAACAGTAAATGAAAGATTTCCAAAAACAAGGAAACACTTGTCCGTCCCTGAGACATTTCATGGAGGGATTAGTGCTCGCTCACGTCCGTACAGGCTTACCCTACCTAACAGATACCAGCCATTTCCCCGAGGTGTAACCCAATGATATACCAGGTAAAATAATCCCCCCTGCTGCTGCATTAAAAAAGTCTTGACACAGTGCACATAAACGTTGCATTTAGCCTAATCCTAAGCCTCACCCATAGACTGTATAAAATATGGACGTAGTGTCCGTGACGTCACCCATAGGTTTCTGAAGAGCAAAAATGAAGCAAATCGTAGTGCGCAGCCATCTTGGTAGCCTACCTCCAGTTACTCCAAATATGGACAAAAAGGTGGAGCGAGGGCGGAGCTGAGGCGGGTCGAATGAACGCTATTGGCTGAAAAAAGCCGCTTTATTCGAAATAATCAAACTAGCTACGGCTAACCAGCTAGGTTAAATGCTAAATATCGTTGCTAGCCGGCTAACCCCACGACGATCTCTTTCCCAAACTCAGTGACTAGAATTAGCCGGGGTGACGCCGTTTAGACTGTCAGTGGCTAGTTTTCAATCAAAGTGGCGCCACTTAGATTGACAGCTATGAATTGTGCATAATGATGTATACTGTATATTTTAAACGAACGCCTTATAAAAAAATTCGCCCCCCCCAGAGTTGTCATGGAGTAGAAGAACAGCGTATGAGACTAGAGCCATGTTTTGAACCAGGCTGTAAATATGTTTTTTTTCTGTCGTAAAATCTGACATTTTAACATGGGGCTCAAATGTAATTGACTCCCTTCTGCAGCCTGCTCTAGCGGTTATTCGAGGAACTGCAGCTTTTTTGCACTTCCGCATTGGCTTCATTTTTCAGCGGCGGAGGTTGCCGCTTGGCCTCACCCAGACACAAGCGCTACAAGAGTTTCTCATCGATTTCAACAAGCACAAGAAAAAAACTTAATTTGCTCATCGGCTTTTCAGGCCGGAGGAGGACGCTGCGTTCGCCTAATCAGCCAAAGATCTTTATCAATATCCATCTTCCATCCTGTAAATCTTCACTGCATCTGCAGAAAGTCCGTGGTGATTTAGCGGGGTGGCCCACGCTGGCCCAGCCGGCAGGCCCAGGTCTCACACTGGGCCATAAAGCATCGCGAGCCATTGATTGGCGCTCCTGTAGGGCAGATAACAGTCAGAATATGGGGCGATAATGCTTGAATGTTGCTGATGGTGGTCAGTCCAAATGGGCCCATTATGCAGCCTCCGTTATATGATACAGCCGGCATCCTGCTCTTTCCTCTTGAAATGCTTCACAGATTCTTCTTCCATTACAGCAAGTCACACTTGGGGGGAAATTAGAGAGGCTGGCCGAGATACTTTGAGGAAGTACTTTCAGGTTTTTTGCTGAACTAATTTGCCTTTGGATTGTGTCTGCCACTGAGTGTGCTAAGAAAGATTTTCCAAAAACACAAAGGCTGTGTTTATTAGCTGGATTTCTTCATTAGATTTATTAGATTTTCTGGAGTCTGTTCCCCCTCTCTACGATGCAACGACTCTCTTGTGGACCTGTTATAGCTACTTGCAGAATATAAATGTTTTCAAGCTCAATATGGATTTTTCCTGACATGCTTCTAAATGCATTGCTTCTGCCAGACTTATTCAGAATCAGCTCTATTTAAGCTGCTGGCCCTGCAGAACCTTCCTTTCTTCCTCGTAGCATAACATCACTGAGCCAAAGAGCAGAGAGAGTGATGGGTAGCCAGCAAAGGTCGGCCCCCTCGCACTGACTACACAGCACACAAGTTCAGAAAAAGCTGTTTTACCTCAGCAATGTGAGACGTCTCCGCGCTGAGCCTCGACCATTTAGATTGGATTACGAGCCAGTTCACAGAACCGCGGTGAACAGATTGCCCCTTCTTACACATAACGCCATACTTCTCATGCTGGCTGCGCTCATTTACATTTGGACATCCATCACCCAGACTGTCTGCGCAGATGGATGTTGTGTGGCTGGGGACATAAATATTTTTTGCATTTTATTCATCAGGAGGAATTATGCTGAACGACTGTTTTTCAGCACCGCCCTGCTTTACATTCACGTAGCTTCACATAAAGAATACGTGCACCAGTTCAGAGTCAGTAAGGCTGCAGTGTTGTACCGTAGGCCCCTGAACAGCATCACTGGAGTAATAAGTAGTGTAATGCCTTGATCAAGGACACTTCAGTGGTGGAAGCAACAACTGTTTTCCCTCCAGATTTCACAAATATGTCCAGGGATTTGAACCACGAGAACATTTAGTCACACACACTTTCACACACTTGTTGTAACTGATCCCACTTGTTTTTTGTTCTTTTTTTTTTTTGGTTTGGCAAGACTTTGAAAACAATTTACTGGCATTTAGAAAATTGCATTCAGTAATAAAATCACCTTTTATTGAGTACTGATTCTCATGATTCCTATAGTTGTCTAATAGTGTGATCCTCTTGTGAAGAGAGATGTAAAAGATTTAGCCCTTTAATATGTAGTGACACAAGGGCGAAAATGTGATCATGATCATTTCTTTCCATATTAATAGATATTTATCACAATGCATAATTTGAGTATAAAGTAAAGAATATCCTGATAATGACTGAAGCCTGAAGAAATCCGATCTTTGAATAGAGTTTAACATTAAAAAGATGATACAAACATAACAAACATGGCTTAATTTAGAACATACTGTGTGATGAAAGAACATATTGAGTAACATTAAACCTTGCAAACATGCTTCAGCAGCCTTAATAAAAGTTGACTTGCCTTGTATCTTATTAAAGCAATGCTGTGCTCGCAGGGATTTTCATCTGATCAGGTGATGTCAGCTGAAATATTTGTTGTGTCCCTTCTTGGTTGCCACTGCCTGATGGCAAGTTTGCAGACTTAATATGCACTCCCACATTTTTGAGAAATCACTTCCATATAATTGATGTCACATTAGCGTTTTGTCACACATTTCCTCGGCTTTGGAGGATAATGTGAGCTCACACTTTTGGCATGTCAAATTTCTGCAGGTTTGTGTTCCGCTTGTTCAACAGGTGCTTGACAAATTGATCATCCTGTCGACCAAAAGTTTCCCTTCCCTCTGCTCTGAAGTGCAGCTGCTGTCCACTCTGTGTGTGGAGGAGCTCAGACCCTGGATTCATGCGCACACAGAGCAGAGGCAGACGTTCCACTCATTACTTTTCCTCTTTTCCATCCATGTTCACATCCACTTTCTTCAGTGAGATTCAAACAGTGCTGTGAGATAGAAATGGCCATGTGCTATGATGCTCAAGCCAAAAACTGCAGATTGACTGGGTGTTGTCGTGTTTATTTCTGCTGTGTGATCAACTCATACTGAGTAAAAATGTCCAAAACGTATAATCGTTATCGATGGAAATTTTATCATGATCTCCTATAATTTTTATACTGAGCACTATTAATCCATTGTGTGCAGTAATGTGGGACTACTTTATGCACTTTTAAATTCACATGGATTCATGGATAATCAATAAATGGTTGGGGTCAATTTGACCCCAATCAATGTTTATCATTCAAAAAATAATTGTTGCCTTTTTTTGTTTGACTTCATATTTCATGACTTTTCCTAATTTGATTGGTCCAATTGATTAAGCATAAAATTATCATGATGATATATTTTTTTAATGTGCTAATCACATATTGCACACTTTGGTGCTCCTCTGGGGTCAATTTGACCCCAAGCTATTTTAGCTGTGTAAAACTTGTCTGTCTGTGTGTGACCCATCTGTGACCTAACATCCCCACACCTGTAGGTGCAGAGTTGATACTTTTGAGTTGATACATGCTATGGGGGAGGGCCAACAATATTCTCTCACCATAGTATGGTCCCTTTCCCCACTTCAACAGCAGACTAGACTTAGCGCTGCTAATATTATCAAAATGGTTCAAGGCCCCAACAGATATGCAGTCAGCCATGTTGAAGACATCAAGTCATCATTTGAGCACTTCATAACGCCATTGGTTGAAAATATTGTTCTTGGGATGACAAATTTAGAGGGGACGTGTTTGTATGGGGACAGTTGGAAAGACTTGGATGTATTTGACTTGGTAGCCTACATAGGCTTGCTCATTTTGGCAGGAGTTTCCAAATGGGGGTGGGGGGTCACCAGCATCAGCCAATATAGATCATTCTGTGAGAATCATGAATGTGCACCCCAAATTAGAAAAGATTTGGATGAAAGATTTTCAATATACACTAACTCTAAAACCGAAAGTTTGACCTGATGGTGGCGCTGCAGGAAAGGTCATATCATCACCAAAACCGATAGGGTTCATACTCTTGTGGTCACTAAGGTTGTCAGTAAATTTGAGAAGATTTGGAAGAAAACTTTTCAAGATAAATTAATTCCAGTTTTGGCCTGTTGGACCTGTTTGTCCCGATGGTGTCGCTAGAGGACAGGTCAAGATTTCATTATCAAGGGGTTATTTATGTATTCAACATATACACAAAGTGGCTGACACAAAAAATTGGTTAATAATTTTCTGCAAATCATTTTTTTGGAGGGAAATATCAAATTGACCCCAAGGGTCAAAGGTGTTTGTAATATTTGAGGAGAATAGGAGGGTTAATTGCATTTTTGGAAAATATACAAAATGCATGACAATCATGGCATACTGTACAGTATATTAATACTGTGACATAAAATTACACATAGCATAATGATGACCATGTCAATTCCACCGCACAAAGTTTCCTGCTTAATACGTATTCTTGTCACAAATAATAAAGGGTTAAATTGAAAATATTTTCATCAAACATTTTGAAAAAATATTTTATAGATGATCAAATTCTCTGTGTGAAAAAAGTGTGTTTTTTCCGTACAAACTGAATTTAATTACAATTATGCACACACACACTTTCTTAACTGCAGGGGAGCATGAATGTTTTATTGTTACACCCTAAAAAACAAATAATTTTCTTCTTGTTTTAGTGTCTTGGAGGAGAGAAATACAAAAAAAAAAATCTCTTCCCTGGAAACACAGAAATAGCAACTCTAACTAAACTGACAATAAAACCTTTAATTCTCAGAAAAAAACAAAACAAACCCGTAATAAAGTTGCGAAGGCTGGTCTCAAATTTCACTCCATGCTGTTTGAGAGAGGCACAGAGAGGCTGCACCGCAGTTAGGTGTTGGAGTGTTGACGCAGAGCTGGTAAAGCACTTTAATTCCTCTCGGAGTCCTGGTGCGCTGTGCCTGTAATTGCTGGCTCCCTTTCTTGATTGGAAATGCTTCACTTGTTGCTGGGCTCCCGGACCGTATTAGCCGCTGCTCCTTCTGCTCCCTGACCCCTATGGTTTGCACCTTTCACCCCACAGAGAAGCACCGGTACATTCAGTCCGGACGTCTCTGTGAAAACATTCCCCTCACTGTTTTATTAGTCATATAAGTTAGATATTAGCATAAAATTGAGCCTGTGCAGCAGATCCCACTATGGCTCGGCCCTTTATTAATGCAGGATCATGAAAGGCTCTTTTACAGTAAGTGAGACAATTCTGTGCATTGATACTGCCCCTGGTGGCTCTTTAGCTCTCACACTTTTGAAAGGCTTTCTCAGCATTATGGAAGTAGTTCTTTATGACTGAGGGAGGGAGGCCACAGTTTTTGCCAACTCATCATTCAGTGTAATAATATGGCACAGTGTGATGCCACATTGAAGAGAAATGATCCAGGTGGGACACCAGGAAAACAATAGAAGATAGATTGAAGAAGGTGTTATCTCTCTTTTTATTCAATTCATTCTCTCCCTCTTCTGTCTCTCTTTGTGTTTCTCTTATTACAGGTCAGGAGTGGCCATGCCATTTGGCTGTTTAACAATCGGGGAGAAGAAGGATTATAACAATCCTTCGGACGTGACAGATAAATATGACCTGGGTCAGATTGTTAAATCGTAAGTATCTCGACAGACTTTTGAATGATGCTTTATCTTTTCTCAGGAAGGTCCCGTGATCTGCGCTTACATCCCTGTAATTGCTTCTTTTCAGGGAGGAGTTCTGTGAGATATTCAGGGCCAAGGACAAAACTACATTGAAAATGTACACGTGTAAAAAGTTCCTGAAAAAGGATGGAAGGAAAGTCCGCAAAGCTGCGAAAAACGAGATCCTCATCTTAAAGATGTGAGTTATTCATTGTGGTTAATGTCCTCTGGAGTCTGCCTGTGTTAAATAGTGCATGAGTAATTTTGTGATGAGACTGTTTTTCTTGTTCTCCTTATTTAATTCTCTTAAATACCATTTTCACTAACAACGATTTCAGAGAAGAAAAACAAAACAGAGAACGAATCTCAATGGTTGCATTAATGACAAAATTCAAGCCAACCTCATTTTGCTGAGTGATCACACGCAGCCACTGTTTCTATGAGCCTGAGACACACTTTCTCATCTTCTCTGTGATTATCTCATTTGCCAGTAAAACCTAATCATCAACCTAATCAAAAGTGATGACACTGTCAAAGGCTGGGCATAATTGCTGGCAAAACATCAAATGCTGCCATGGAATGAACATTTTTTTGCATACTCTTGATTCTGGATTTTTTTCATGATGGAGCAGAGTAGATGTAATTTTAAGAATTTTTAATGAGGTAATTGAACTTTTTTTTATGGAAAAGCCATATCAGACAAATTCTTTTTCCAAGGAGGGTCATTTCACATGTCTTAAAGTATGTCTGGAGGGCATATTTAATGGTGTGCAAGAAATGCTTGTATGGGTAATATTTAATGAATAGAGCAATCCTATGGAAGGAAAAAAAACATGTATCAGAGGTGTAGGCCGATACATGTAGTGAAAATGACTCCCCTCTCTCATGATATCTGCTGGACTACATTCACTGTCTGCCATTTTATTTCAGTTTTCTTTTCTATGTATGTGTATGTGCTTTTAAATCCCCACACTGGAATAAAACTATCCAAAGGACGTGCACTACTTTTTTGCAGAAAAAAAAAAATCCCATAATGCAATGCTTTCCTTGGCTCCTGATGTAACAGACATGTTAATTACGGTTATGCAACATTGTCACCACCTGTTAGTGGTGACGCAAAATCATAATGACGCATAGATTTTCAGCAATAGGACCAAGAATAAGTTGCCAGCTTCCTGGGGGGATTGACAGGCAAGAACAACATTCTGTAGCCTCAAATAGTGTAGCTTTATTGGCCAAATTTGCCGTGAAGTTTCCCATCTGGCGCTGTGGTTGTCGAGGGCATGGTCATCTGCTCGGCACCGTGCTGCTACATGGTTGTCTTCATGCCCACATGGATGCACCGGATTACATAAATCTGGTTAGCTATGGATGGGCACTTGAGCATGCAGCTCCTTCACTTGGTCTGCTGTAGTGTGTTATTCATGAGCATTAAAGAAGGTCTTTACATTATTCCTCCAACTGAATGACAACTTCTGACATCATTCTCTCTCTCTGTCTCTTTGTGTTTGTGTCTCTGTCTTGGGCTTTGTGAAACACCTCAGGGTGAAACATACCAATATTCTTCAACTGGTGGATGTCTTCGAGACCAAAAAAGAGTACTTCCTCTTCCTTGAACTGTAAGTTGAGATGTCTGATGGGAAAAAGGCTCTCTGCTTGTCTCTGCCTTCGCTCGGGCATGCTGTACTAGATGTGTTGATTATACACTTGTGGGGAATGAGCTGTTGTAGCCTGAGACCTGCTGGATATGAAAACAGCTCTGAACTCCACTCATTTGGTATTCAGATATGATTGCTTGCTAGCTGCTCCATTCTCATCAGCATGTGTTCTTGGGGAATTTGATATATTTACATGGATATGCTAAATGTGCAATACTCGTCTCATCCTTTAACAACGTTTCATTAATGAGCTTAGAAAGAAAATGATCAAACACAAAAGAAAAAAATCTATAGGGGAATGATTTAAAATATTTTTTCTTTAACAGGTGTGGTGTGTGGTTTACTATTGTACCAATGTAATTAACATTCACTGTAAATACACAATGTAAAATTACAATCAGAGGTTTCTATAGATCATTTTTTTGACCTTGCCTGAATAGTTGAGAGCAGATGGAAAATGGGGAAGAGAATGGAGGATGACAAAAAGGTTCAAAGTCAGATCTTAATTGATAACATTGCAGTTACATGTTGCACATTTTCCAAAGACAAAATCACATTCATAACTTTCAACAACAAACATGTGACACGTTACGGACCTTCTTTTTCCTCAGTGCGACAGGCAGAGAGGTATTTGACTGGATCCTGGACCAAGGTTACTACTCAGAGCGAGACACCAGCAATGTGGTGCGCCAGGTGTTGGAGGCTGTGGCCTACCTTCACTCCCTGCGTATTGTTCACAGAAACCTCAAGGTAACCCCCCCCACACTAGTACAGGACTTAGAAGGTTAATCCTGTTTGTAGGCCGAAGTAAACAAGAAGCTATAACGGTGGCATCTCACTGTTATCACAAGACATGAAACTGTGATCTTTGCATTTAACTTTTCAGACACTTTTATTGAGAAAAATGTCCAGAAGATTCTGTAGAATCAGTCATATGCTGAAAATATAGCAAATGAAAAATGTGTGATCAGAATGTTGTTGAAACAAAGACGATAAACTTTTCAATTAAATTTAATCCCTTCACCTGCAAAGCAACAAAACCAGACTTCAGTGTTCTGTGCTGTTATCAGCTGCTCCAGAAATAAACCTCAGTAGGCTCCGCCAGCCTCTGCTCCATGAAATTAATTTCACTTTAATTCAACCAGGCAACCTGCTTAGACTGCATATGGCTGATGGTATAGATCAGCAGAGCAAAGCCGGTGTCACACTGTGATGGCTGCCTGTGCTGTTGGCTCGCAGATGTCTTGCTGGCTGGACCAAAATTTCACATCTGTAGCTTAATGCATTTCAGATGTTTTTGCTCAGTTGTTTTTTTTTTTTTTTTAAATGACGTGCTTAATCTGATTACTTTAGCTGCTGTATTCATATTGAAACTCGTAGCAGACAACAATAAGATTTCTCTGAGGGAAACTCTCCACAGTCTCGAACTGTCAGTGTGTCATGAAGGGGACAACCCTGTCTTTAAATGGATTGAAAGTATGTGGGCTACTTGTAATGTTTTATTATAGAATCTCTTGGCGACCAAGTGTCCCACAGGTTCACAAAAACGGAGCCCTTAGTCAAACCATTAGTAGAGGAAAAGGTGGTTGCCCAATGATTTTTATTTCTAGCAACAACTTCTCCACCTTAATAACTCCCAAATCTCCCTGTGTGGGACATCAGCTTAAATGAAAATCAGTGCATTTCTTTAGTGGAAATACGTCAAATACGTCAGCATTTAGCTTTAATCCAATCATAATGAAATGATGAAAATTAAACTGAAAAACTCTCATTTGATTCCATTCGTTTTAATCTGCACTGGATAATTAAAGTTTTAGATGTTTTCAGTCTGCTCATTATATTTCTGTCAGAAAAGGCTCTCAGAACTCAAATTCAACTTCCTTAACTTTCAATTGATGATTAACTATGAAAATTAAAGGCCTTAAACATGAATATTACATTAACTGTTGTCATTGTAATGTGCTGTTCTTTAGTTGGAGAACTTGGTTTATTACAACCGTCTGAAGCACTCTAAAATAGTCATCAGCGACTTCCATCTTGCGAAGTTGGAGAACGGACTAATCAAGGACCCCTGTGGGACGCCAGAATACCTGGGTGAGAATACAAATCCACCAAGTGGCAAATAAGGCATTGTTGTAAAGGCAGCTCAGCGGTGAATGTGATGTGGATGATGAACTCTCTTTGCTCTTGTACAGCTCCAGAGGTGGTGGGCAGACAGCGGTATGGCAGGCCCGTGGACTGCTGGGCAACAGGTGTCATTATGTACATACTGTAAGTAGTGGGAAGATTATCATTGAATAATTATTACTCTGTTTTTATAGCTCTACATTTGATTTGAAGGTCTTTCCTTCCTGCAGCTGTTAGACTGTATAACCAGCACTGCTCCCAATAGACCATGGACCATATACTGTTTTTCAGTACATTCAGTACACCTGTGCAATACTTGTTCTTTATGTTACTCCACTCACTGTGCAATACTTGACCAAGTCAATGTGCAATATTCTGTATTTAGTACTTAATATTTAATATTCCGTATCTAGGCTGTCATTTCTTACCTCAGTTTAGGCCCATTGTGTATTTTTACTGGTCATATATTTTATACTGGTCATATATTTTTATATTTCAGATTTTATATTTCATATCCATACTCAAAAGTGTAAATAAGTAATGCGAACTTGTGTATATCTCCTTTTTTTAGACTGTTATTTGTTCTTAATATTTAACTGCTGCTATCCCCTGTGCTGCTGTAACGTGAATTTCCCCACTGTGAGACGAATAAAGGCTTATCTTATCTTATCTTATTTAAAGTCACTGAGTGGCATATTGAATAATTTGATGACTGTACATTATGTAGAATTAAATAATTGGCATTTTTTAGAATATGGTATGTTGGTGGGTTTTTTTTGACTTTTTGATGCTCTTTTCTGTCTCAGGTTGTCAGGCAACCCTCCTTTCTACGATGAGACTGATGATGACGATTATGAAAACCACGACAAGAACCTGTTTCGAAAGATCCTAGCGGGAGATTATGAGTTTGACTCTCCGTACTGGGATGACATCTCTGATTCAGGTACCTTTAGGATAAAGTTAACACTGTGAAAGAGCACAAAGACAGCTTGCTGGGTAAACATTTCAAACTCAAGAGAGTTTCTCCTTTCTTACCTCAAGAGTGGTCAAACACACATGGCATGTTTATGTTCCCATCCATCAAGGGAACAAACCCTTTTTTGTTGAGTTTCTTCTGTGTGATTTTCCTCTGACAGCCAAGAGCCTGGTTGCTCGTCTGATGGAGGTGGATCAAGACCAGAGACTGACAGCCCAGGAGGCTATAAACCATGAATGGTAGGCAGCAGCGCTTTGATATACTGTGAAGACCTTTTATTAATGTGATCTGAGCAGCTGCAAAAGAGCAGACTTTCTTTCTTGTTTGACGTGTCCCTTAAAATCACTTTGAGAACTTCAAAGATCAGAAATCACTGTTCTCATTGAGGGCTCAATGTTTGTTAGACTGCAAGTTACTGTAGTAACAATATTGATTTATATAATAGCAGTCTGAAATATCTGAAACATACTTTATATTAAATGGATGGGCAAAGTAAAGAGATTCATAGCTCCCAATGTATTCAAAGTTTTCTACTGACTTTGGTGATCCAGTGACCTTTACTTTAATGCCACTGGCAGGTTGAAATGTCCTGACAAATAATGGATGAATTTCCATTGAATTTGCTACAGACATTCATGTTCCCCTCAGGGTGAATGGTAATAACTCTGATTCCCTGACTTTTTATCCAGTGCCATCATTAGGTTAAAAATTCCCTTTGTCCTATATTTTGGATTATGAACAAATATAAATGACATTCCATCACATCCATTGTTTAATTCATGCACTGTTAAGTAGCAAATGTTAGCATGCTCACACAGTTAACCCTGCAATAACTGATTTTTTTGGTCTCTTGGGAAAAAGAAGAAGCGAACGCAGCGTTGACATGTCATCGACTTTTAGGATGATATAGTGAGCTTGTTAGTTTGTTATCCAGATTTTCTTATAAAAGGGCACCTCATTGTGCATTGTCTCTTAAATGTTTTGTTGGTTGTTCAATTTCAACTGTTTGAAGACATTCATTGTTGTGTTAAAAAACAATGTGTTAGTCACTTTCTCAGTTAGACTGTTGGCTCTGCTTAGGTGCATCTCACAAACACACTTCCACCGAACGACACATTTTGTACACAAATTGACAGTCACAGTGGCAAAAAGGAAAGAGCTGAAAAAAATTATCACAATAATCCCAAAAAGGGTTTAACAGTTCCTGCAAAAGTTTGCCAGTCAATAAAATGAAGAACAAATTGAGTAATAGTGTGTGCAGTAGCCTGTGGCATCCAAAGATAGGGGAAGAATAAAGCTCTGTTGTGAAGTTGTGTGTTTCCTACTTTGTACAACAGGATCTCTGGCGGTGCAGCTTCAGATAAGAACATCAAGGAAAATGTGTGTGCACAAATAGAGAAGAACTTTGCCAGAGCTAAATGGAAGGTAAGCCCTGTTGTTCTCTCTTGCAAGAAGTTCAACAATAGTCGTTCGGTCTTGGAATAAGGAAATATAGCAGTGCTGTACTGTTTAAGAGTCAAAGCAGTCAGATGAGAGCTGATGTTCTCTGAGCAAGCCGACAGTACTTGAGTTCAGTTTGTTCTCCCTCCTCCTATAGAAAGCCGTGCGGGTCACCACCATCATGAAGAGACTGAGAGCACCTGAGCAGAGCGACTCGAGGGCGACCAGTCCTGCAGCCGGCACCCCAACGGACGCCGCAGCTCCCCAGGGTGCTGCCGACCCCTCATCCGCCGTGACACCCGAGGGAGCGCCTGTCGCCGTCACGGGGCCCCCTGCCGGAGCGGAGATAAGTCAACCGGCGCCTGAGGCCGGAGCCGGGGTGGAAGCGTCGGCCGCGGAGCCACAGCAGCCGAACCCGGCGCCGCAGGAGGCCGAGCCCACATCGCGCTGTAACGGAGAAGCCTCGGCTGCTCTTCGTGCAGCCAGCGAGGCCGGGGACGAGCAGGGTTAGATGTCCCCCCCCCTCCTCCTCACCCCTGTGTGACCTCTGCAGTCCCCACCAACTCCTGCACACTGTACATTAGCTGCTAGCATGGTGACACTGACTCTGCTTCTCTCTCACTTGCAGCATTAGTATCATCTCATGGAGGCTGTGTGCTACCTTTTTCCCGAGTGCTGCGTTGCTTCTTTTTACATGTATCGTGTCTTTTTTCACTGACCCTCCGGTGTTTTATGTCAGATTATATAAACCGCGTCTATCTCCGCACAACTTGAGTTTTAGGGGCAAAAACAGATTTGCTGTCAAACTGTGGCTTACAGCTAAAGTCTTCTTTCTGATTCTTCTCTTAGTGATGAGAGAATATAGGAAGACATAAATGCGCTGAAAATGGCTTTGATTCCTTTTTAATGAGCCAACTTGGGAAACTTCTCTCTGCCAGTCTTGCCATTACAGTATTTGTTCTTAGAATCAGTAGGAAAGTTTTGCTTCTGAAATTTTGACCTTGTACCGTAATACTCAGTAAGTGCTGGTCCTCACACATGGAGAAGATCACATATTCCTGACACAGGAAATGTGATTATCTTTCTTATCTGTTATTGTCTACACTAAGCAGTTATTGTGCGTTGAACAATGCTGAGATTGGTGACTGGGAGTTATTATGCCCAGTACTGTATTTTGAACTAGGCAGCTTCACACATAAGCACACACACACAAACACTATGTTCCTTTGCTAAGTTCCTGCTCAGGAAAGAACCTCATAGCTGTAAGTGTAAAGATTCTGTATATAGAGACCTTTGTAGAAGTAGCCAAAACAGCATGCATTCTCACTTTTTGCTGTTCATTTTACATTCACAGCCACTTGGTGGATAAAGATGCGCTACTGCCACCCTCACCTCTTGCCACAAGCCATGTCGGGGATGTTCTTTTCAAAAGCACACTACACGTGATACTGTCTATTACCAGTGTTCATTCAGCGCCTATTAGCGTCAATGTATGTTACACGGGAAAATGATCTGTCTTCATCACATAGCAGTTCTATGCATCCAAATTAATTTGTAGCTTTCCTTTTTTAGAAACATCACTTCATGACATCTTTATCCATCATGTGACAGAAAGTCTTTTTTTTCTTGGCTATATCTCAATCTACATGTATCTACTCTGGTTTAATCATGACCTCTGTGTTAGGATACGGACTCAAATGCCATATATGTCTTAATATTTGGTTGTAACTGTAAAACGAAACGTGCATTAACTGACCACATGCGGCTTTCAAGGGAAGACATGCATCATTCTGACTTTGTGGTAACTAGGGTCATCTTCACCAAATCAGCTTTGCTGACCTGTAATGTACCAAATCATACGTTTGGCATTTCAGACCTTATTGTTTTTTTTAATTTACAGTTTTGTTATTTTCATATCTATTTTTGCCTTGTTTTTTAAAAACTATTTCCGTCATTTGTTTAATCCATAGATTTTTCAGCTTATACTTGATAAACAGTAATAATGATCTATCCTTTACTGTCACTGGTCCCCTCGAGCATTAATAATGATCTACAGAAGGAATTCTCTGTAATCACTCTGGAGGAAATTGAGCAATATTCGACTGGCTGCAGAAACTGTGATTCCTGGTGTCCTTTCGATACAGTCCATGTACCTGTAAGTAGAAGTCTATAGTCCTTGCCAGCTGTCAGGCCCATCAGGGCCACTTAACTACCACAAGGCTGCTGTCAGATAAGTGTGTGTGGGGAAGGATGAATAAGGCCATATTTGCTCCCCTGGCCTGCGAGTGGTCACATGATTTCCTGTGCTAACACACACTGAACCATGGGCTTTCATTCCCTGTTCACACAAGACAGCAGCCGCACTGTCACGATGATGAAATGAGATTATATAATTAAAGTATAATGTGTTACGGCTCGTGCACAGCCACTTTGTCTGACTCCACCCAGTCTGTCGTCAAGAGTATTTACTGTTAAAAACCTGTGACTTTATATGAAAACGTCCATTTCAGATAAAAAGGGGCTCTGGAGAAAACTGATCACATTTATTAGAGGTAGAATATCAAGTTTGACTTTGTTGCTGCAGAGTCTTTTATTTCTACATGTATCTCCTTTTGATTTGTGCTATGGTCGATTGGTAGACAAGCCAATCATTCAGATGAAACCACTATATTATTTCTTACATTGTTTAAGATAAATATTTAGATTTTAACAAGAGGCTTAAACATAAGAATATCAGAGATTTTTTTTATGTGAATAGATTATTTCATGTAGTCCGTTCTCTTTGTTTAGATGGCAAATAAATACTGTTTAAACACTGTTACACAGTTTAAAACAATGCTTTTTCCAATACATTTCTCACTGTATTTAGTATTCCATGTCTGTTCATTTTGCCATGCACTTACAGGTGTATTTGTAGATGTGATGTTTGCCAGGACCAGTGGTCACCTGTGGGTCCTGTCTTGCATTTGTGAGCTCTGTACTGTACTCCTTGACTGAGTTGATGACTTTGATGGTAATAAAATCCTAATTCATCTGTTACATTCGGCTGTGATCCTCATTTCTCTTTCTAAACCAGTGGACAGAGGGAGCTTTCAAAACCGACGGCTCTGTCGAAGATCTGCAGGATTATTTAGAGAAAATGTGGGAAACAGCCTGCGTCATCGCACTCTGCTTTCCCCCTAACTCAGAGGAGAGCATCTGTGTTACACGCTCTCAATTAGCACAAGCTTAGCGCCCATCCTGGTGGGGTGTGAACTCGTGTTTGAAAAATCCCAGCAGTGCCATTTGGTGACACTTTCCAGGATACTTGAATTGCATCACGTTGGAATAATAATGCAGAGAGCTCACTTTCTAGGCCCTCTGGGGTTTCAATAGGCTTCCTCTTGGGAGATTTGCTCTTTTTCATGCCCATTGTACAATGGTATGCAGCCATCCATACACTCGTCAGGCTCAGGGGGATCCTAACTCTGTATCGCTCTGCGTCATTGGATGGCTTCATTAAAAGCAGTAGGCTGAGAGAAGTGTCAGTTTCCTGTTTGCCTCAACTAGCAACGTAGAGATGAAAGGCTGACTGATAAGAGTCTGTCCTTGCCGAGAGGGAAAGAGAATTTTACAAGGAATACTCAAATATGGCATCCTCTGGGCAAAATCTAACTTACATACTAACTAAACTAAAAAAGGAGCTAAAAGAGAAACTGCTCATTGTGGAGTTATGTGGTGCAATCAATACGGAAATACTGGAATAACAAGCGAGAATGAATCTACTCATACAGCTGATTGGGTTTAACACATCTCTGCTTGTTGTTCCCTACACTTCTATTGATGTTTCAGGCATCAGATTCAAACTGACGACAATAGTCCAAGTGAAGGATTATGACAGTGATGAATGGACACAGTGCAGATCATTGATTTATTAACATGTAGAAGTCGAAAAGCAATCAATCACATTGACTCCCGCGCATGTCCTGCAGAAAACACATGCCTATTATGTTGCAGTTTCTCGAGTGATTAACTGTAATTAATGTCATTGACTGTGTAGAACAGAGCTTCACCTGTGATGAAAATTGTCAAGAATTCAAAGACATCAATGCCAAGACCTACAGTAATTAAGTTTTGTATTATAAGACAAGGTTGGTTAAATGAGGTGTATGATGAGCATATACTACTGTGATATTTTTGGTTTGTGGCGCCTTACAAAAAAGGTGGGCCACTTGTCATGTTTCAGACGACTGAGTTGTTAGCAGTTCAATGAAAGAGACATTTCTAAGATGGTTTCTTTTATATAACGGTTAAATGCCCAAAGAGGTAAATGATCTAAAATAAGATTAAAGATAACATATGTTTTTTGTATATAGTCTTCTTTCCTGTCTCATAAACCATCTCATTAAATTCATCTTGTGACACTTGGGAGGATGCCAACCCTTAGGTTTGGAACCACAGGATAATCCAGTTAACTGTATATCAGGTAGTTAAAACTATAGTTCCACCTCAACTAGCTCCAACAGTAAATTGCTACTAACACATTGTTGCATCACCACTGATCTCATGAGGACTATATAATAAAGATATATAATACATCTGTCACTCAAGCTATTTTTCTGCAGGACGAGTGCTTTAAATAATTCAAGTACATTTTGTTACATTTTTTTCTTAAGTAGGATTTTTAATGCAGGACTTTACTTGTAATGGAGCATTTTACATAAGTAAAATATCATTTCTTCCAGTACATGCTTAGTGAACATATAGTTAGCAATATGACATCATGGTACAAATTGGCATAATTTAACCCTCATGGGTTTGTTTTTGATCCACATTTTAAATAGGAGATTTTGTAAGCTCTGTACATTTGCTCTCAATAGTCAAGGCTTATCGGTGCATATGAAGAAATCAGTAGACACTATAGCATCCTGCCATCTGCTGGTTGACAGCATGTAATGCAGTTGTGAGCAGGGACTCCTGTTGTGATCATGTAGAAGCAGCAGAGAGCAGTGGTGCTCCCTCTTTCTCTGCTTTACTTTGCACTGTTGTTCGACAATGGTTATTCCACACTTTCCCCAGGGTCTGATCTGCATGAGAAAGTTTGACAATTTTAGAACTCAGAGTTCATCAAGGCCAAAATGTGGTGTGATGCGTAAAAAGAAAACACACAGTCACTTAAAGGGCGAAACTCTTTTGTAGCAAATCCCAGGTTGTGGCATTAAATTAAGGTCAGCTCATCAAGCCTTTAATGGACTGAGCTTAGTTTTCAACAGTTGCCAAGTCTGTAGGTCTTCAGAAGGAGGCTTGTGAACAAAGAAGCAGCTTCATGGCATGCCAAACGTCTGCCCCTCACTGTCCAACTTCTGAGTCCCTCCGCTCGAACAAGGCAGTAAGTGTCCGGCAGCTCTCACTGTGAGAGAGACAGAGCAGATAACCAGAGAATGCCACGGCCGCCTGTGAGCCACCGAGCACCAGATCAGACTGGACGATAAGACGGAGCTGGACCGCACATTT
This sequence comes from Centropyge bicolor, assembly GCA_037975185.1. Taxonomy (NCBI): domain Eukaryota; kingdom Metazoa; phylum Chordata; class Actinopteri; family Pomacanthidae; genus Centropyge; species Centropyge bicolor. Next base: position 1,848,835 of record JBBMOC010000051.1, on the reverse strand, counting down.
GAAAAGTCAATTGAATGATGTTAGTGATGCCATGGCCTTGGCTTGATGTCATGTGATATGCCACTGTGGAGATAATGCGCCCACAGAAATACATCTCTGTTGTGTTGTGAAGAATGGTGCACAGAAAAGTCTGATCAGATTCTGATGCTCAACCTTTGTTGTGGGTTGAATTCTTCTTGGTTTGAAGCCAGTTTCTGATTCAGAGGCGGCGGTGGATGGATTTGAAGTGATGTGGTGATGATACAGATATAATTTTAACAGCCAGTGTGGGGGAGGCTGACCCTGAATATTGGTGTCTTCTATTCATGACTGTCAAACTCCCACCCTGAATTTCCTCGTCTGCTCTGCTGCTCCTTGGCGGGGATCAGATAAGCGAAGGGAACAGAGCTCAGTCTATGTAAAGGAATGAAAATGGGGACAACAGAGTTCTCTAAAGCCCAAATGTCATCTGATGCCTGGAATGCCCCGTGATGGTTTTTAAAACCATCTCATCTATTGTCTGGCTTGTCCTGAAACAAACCCATGCTCGGGTGAAAAAGTGACTCCAGACGTGTTCTCATCTCCACGTTTTCCAATATGTCATCGCGGTTAAATTGAGCAGATGAAGTTCTTTTTGTGGGATGGCCTTTGTGACATACACAATGCATCATATGTAACATGGCTACGTCATGCACGTTTGTGAAGTGTCAGTCAAATACAAGAAGAGAACACCTCCAAACAAGGAACAAATGTTATCTTCACTCTGATCCTTTTTCACTCATAATGAATGCAAGTAAAAACAAGAATACATGCTTTGCATCACTGCTTCTTCTGGTTTGCTCATTATTTTTTTAAAGTACATGAATTGTGAACCACCTGAGTTGGTTCGAGACTTCAGCAAACATTTATTCAGAGATAACTATTTCACATTCCAGTTTGTTATTCTATTCTATACTGGCCTAACATACCTGAAGGTGCCATTATGGCACAATAGAGACACTAACACATGCATCTCTATTGTGCCATAATGGCATCGCAATTAATGTGAAATTATGTTGCGTCTACCATTCCAGTAGCAGACAGCTCAGTTGAAAATGGTTTCATCTGAAAAATATTTAGACATCTGAAGAGGTATTATTGCTTTTCACATGGAAAAAAACAAAGATTAGAGAAAATTTTGAAAATCATTTAATGACCTCTTAAGACTTCAGCATTCTTCAAACAGAGTGTTTCATCTGACAGGACTGTGGAGATTCAGCAAATTTTGTACAAACATGGTAATTCAGTAAGCATCACACTTAATGCAGCTTGTGTTCAGATGTGTGATGTTTGCATTGTGTCATTTGGAATAACCTGAATAACATCTCAATATTATTATACAGTACATCCTTAAATGCGACACCGTGACGGTCCTTGAAGACAGACTGACTAACATTGTGTGCAATATTCCCACTGGTGTGATTCATTGAATTTTGCCTCTCTTCGTCAAGGCAGGCTTTTTGCTTTTATGCGATCATTTGGAAAAAGCATAAACATTTGCCTTTTCAAGCATACTCTGGCCTTTTTTGACCCCATGTTGAGGTCCCACCTACTGGTTGGGCAACCACTGTTTTAGAGGCTAAAGGTGTTGCACATATTCACATATTTTTTGGTATATTAATTACACTAAGGTGTTTCAGTTAATGCTGTACATCATCACCTTTTATTACAGGTGCTGATATAAGGTTATCTTCCTACATCCTTGTACTCTGTGTACTCTCCCCTCCTGTGCTCTTCCCCAATGGCCTTCTCTTTCTTTCCTCTTCTCTGCCACTTTGCTCCTGACCTAGATTATCGTTGGGGGAATGTGAGTCACTCTTGGGCTGATCAGGGGTCAGCTCCGCACATCAAGGCTTTTATGAGGTGAAGAAACCCTGATGGGTTTGAATGTAGCACACTTCTCTGACCTGACAGCAGCCTGTTTCCCTCGGGTGCTTTGAGCCAGACTCGCCTTCATGTGCTCCCATCACACATTCCTTATGACTCATTTGGGGATGGAAACAATATTGCTGATAGTTGGACACACAGAGCTTCATGGCCATTGATGAACATAGAATAAGAATTGTAAGCCATAATAATAAATAGTAAAGCCCTCATTCAAGCATACGTCTGTGTGGGAGAGGTTTTACATTTTAAGTGTGCTTTTCAGATATGTTATTATCAAGAGATACTATTATCAACCTCATTCAGTAACCAAAGGCTTGCCTCAACATTTACCTGCATTTCTTGCCATCATGTTCTTTGAAGTCACATGACTTGAGAGATTGAGCACCTGATGCATAAAGGGTCCAGAAATGAGGTGTGTGATTTCTGCGATTTCTGTGTAAAGGCAAATATATATATTTTTTACAGTTAATATGAATATTTCTTATTGTCCAGAATATAAAGGTAAAAGTACTCCTGAGTAAAAAATATATTACAGGTATGTTAAGATTAAATGTTCAATTTCTACTGGGAAAATATAACTTCATCTACTACGAAATTAGCAAGATGTGAAAAAAAGTTCAATTTTTTATGCTTATATAAACTGTTAACCAGCTAATGTGCCATTAAAGATTAGTTTGCTGTACACAGTGATATTGATTTGCCAGCACAGTTACATTACAGTTCTCAGAAGAGGAGGCGCTATAAAAACAGCAAAATATGTTTATTTTAATTTTTGAGGTAGTTTTAAGGCGATGTGAGTTTAGACACATATAGTAATAACATATATATTAATTCTAAAATTAAAATCAAACACTAACACTGACAACACAAGAAAGGTTTGTTTTTCCAGTTTTCTTCCAGAGGACTTACTATGTCTAAAATCTGTTTGATATGCTTTCATAGTCCTGGACTGATGTAAACATGAACGTCTCACCTGTACTTTAGTCTACCTAACCTCATCCAGGTAGCATTTATAGGTAACATAGCGTCAACACAAGAAATAACATTTACCTAATGTTTGCTACCTGACAAACATGAACATGTTAATGATACTTTCTGGTTAAATAAAGTTTCATGAAAACCAGTGCACGAACTGAAGTTAGACACCTCATGGTTGGAGAACCTACTCTCATTGGTCGGCAGACCTGCGGTCAGCAGCACAAGAGTGACTGAGATATAGGCCTCTCACAACAGACTTGTCATAGAAGGACAAGCACAGGTTTTACTAACAACAATAATATCAAGTCTCACTATGGCACCTAAATGGATCATCATTAATTTATTCCGACTGTGTCGACATGTTTTCTATGAAAAAGTATATTGACTGCCATTTGGCTCAGCTTATAGTTGCCTATAGGACAGATATCAATGAGATTTGTTTTTAAAAGTAATTAATTTAGTCTAATGAAGACAGCGTGATTCACAATAGCTCAATAGCTCTGTCATGACTTGTTACACTATACTTTATCAGTGAACAGTTGAAAATGTGTGTTTGTAGGGATGTTTCAAAGGCAGACTGTCTGGTCAACACATTAAGAAATGAGTTGATTAATTGATTAACAATCAGTCTCCCAAAGGCATATTTTGATTTTCTTGCACTATTCAACACACACATTCAGAGTTAATGAGCCTTTCAGTACTGACCAAGCTTCATCTCAACATATTAAGTTATGGGGATTAGGAGCTTGCATCATCCATACCCACTAGGCCCTGAGGTGAGACACTGATGGAAATAGACAGCAGAGAGTGTCCTTTCCCAATAGTTTCATTACAAACACAAATGCAGTGTATATATTTTATACAAATGTGCATACATGTCTCTTTAACAGGTACAACTTTATTCCAAGGATCCAGAGGATTCTGGGCAGAACATGGAAAAAACATCCAGTATCAAGCCAATCACAATGAAGGGGGGGAGCATTCCATTCTTATAAAATATAGAGCTTTAATTTATTAGTCAGCAACAACAATGGAAAGGGAAGATAGAGTAATTTACACAAGTCATTACAATAACATCACCTCTGTGCATTTAGTTTTTTTCTTTTTCTCCATAAAGTCTGATGATGCAAAAATACAAAACAAACAAAAACACTCAAAAACTACAGACACATTTTTAAAAATACCAACAAATTGTACAACCTTTCTTTGCATTTTTTTTTTTTTTTGCTGTATAACCCCCGGTCTCATTTGAAGGAGACGATCAGGAGGTGCGATTGATTCTGGGAATGCAGACAGGCATCCCAAAATGAGGAGCAGACACAGATACCCCCTGTATGAATTATGGATGCGTCTTCCCAGAGGCATTCAAGACGACTTCTATACAGCCTGAATACACGCTAGACGAGGTGCATTAAATGTCTTGAAATGTCAGAATGATATGAAGAGTAATTTGCACCCTGTTCCAGTAGCACAATATACTAGGGATGAGCATAAAAGTTCTAATGAATAGAAATATCACTCATCTTTCAATAACAGCCCTCTAGTCAAATTCAAACTGTCTTATTCTACATAATTAATATGCCACTGCATGATTTTTAAATGATACTTTCCCATATTATGTGCTATCCAAACACATAACCAAGATAATTTTACTGAATACTGTGTCGATTGAAAGAGGCATCATGCTTCATACAGGGTATATCTGAAATGGGGGCAACTTTAAAGCATTTGTTTTCCACATGTTCCTGTACTGAGAACGTCCCTCAGAGACCATACTGTACACCCCTAGAGATGAAAAACGGAAATAAAAAGAAAGACCACACAGTATCTTATCAGAATTACAGTACAAATACAGGTTCATGCACACAATGAAAGCCAGCTTCCCAATATTTTGGTTAGTGTCACAACATTGTTACGATGCTCTGTTGTGTATATGGGCAATTATTTTTTTTTTCCACGTATGAATGTCAAAAGGAAGAAAGAACAAAAGATGTCTCGTGTGCTCAGAGCTAACAACTACTGCCTGATCTGGACACCTCTTTCATCTTACCAGTAAATTGGATTTGTTTTTTTCACAGAAGTCGACTATAAATTGCCCAAGTGTGTGTGTTGCATTTGGCCCCAGCCAATGTCCCTTGAAAGTAAAAGAATAATGCCCTTTGTGCAGAACCTTGACCCTGTATTGCACCTCCAATCTCAGTTCAAAGGATGTTTATACTTAAAAAGAACCTAACCATTATATTTCCTATTAGATTTCATAAAATCTGATCTGATGCTTTATTCTTTCACGTAATCTTTTTAAAACTTGAGTTCATGGCCAGAAGAAGCCATCGGTTACTTGCAAGTACAATTGAGATTTTAATAATCATAATTAGTATCTGGGCTGAAAAGTAGCAAAGATGCTGGATCATTTTACAATCAATTGTCCATTTAGAAAGGGAATAGCAGATAAAGAAAAATAATGGTTGCTATTCAAAGGCCCAATTACACCAGTGAGAATATTTGAACAGACACCTGAAGATCTGGGTTCCCACGGAGAAAGGACTGTATCCCCACAATAACTGGGACCATGTGTTGATGGTCCCTTTGTAATATTAAGTCTCTGTCTGCATGCAGCCACAGGCGTTTCCTGGAGCGTCCAGAAATAAAAGAGTCCTGGCGTCGAAGTCAAAGCAAGCACGAAACAACAGAGATCCCATCACCTCTTATCAACATCTCATTTCCCCCGTCGTAGAGAGCTTCTCGGAGCTCGCTCCTAACAGCTTACATGCCTGATAACACATTCCAAACAGTCGCCAAGGTCATATGATGCTGACAGATGAGTTTTGTAATGACAGTAACAGCAACAATAAAATTAACAACATCAATAATAACAATAATATTTGCCCCAAAGGTACCTATACACAAAGAGCATGTTTTTTTCTATAAGTACAAAGAAATCCACAGAATGATACTATATACAACCTACAATAAATACTGTGTATCATATATCTTACTGTTTGAGAGGATGTATGTGGGGTTTTGTTTGTAAGCCTATTTTTTCTCAGTTTGCTTTTTTTTTGGTTTGTGGATTTTTTTTCACGTTGCTACTCTCAATGAGTCTCTCCCAGTTTTCACAGGGTCGGGGTGGGGGGAAGGGTGGTTGAGGGTGTTTCAGATACAAAGCTGGGCTCCTCATGTCTCTACCTCCTCCTGCTCCATTTTCTCCTCCCCCTCCCCATGATGCCGGCGGTTGCGAGGCTTCTTTTGCTCCTTGAGCTCCTTCAGGTCTTTGGCCTTGAGGGCACCCAGCAGCGGGTCTCCGAACTGCCAGTAGTCCTGGCAGTACTGATTGATCAGGGTCATCTCTGGTTGGCTCAGGATGGTCAGCAGGTCCTTGTACTGGCCTGCGCTCGGGGTCCACTGGGTGCTGCTGGAGTGCAGAGAAGACGGCACCAGCCCCCCAGCTCCCTCCACCAGGACGTTGTTAACAGCCCGGCTTGACAGCACCACCAACTGCAGCTTGACCAGCGAGTGTTTGAAGTTCTTCTCCGTGGCTGTGCACTGGTACATGCCAGAGTCAGAGGGCTGCAGAGACCGCAGGAGTAGACCTTGCTCTGTTTTCAAAACCCGCCCATCAGAACGCATCTGCAGAAACAAAGTAAAAAACAGCTCATGAAACACCTGTGATGTGACATTGTGTGCCTTAGGGGTATAATGCAAAAAGTTACTGTCAGAATGTTAAATTCACAAAAATATTTTTAATATACAATCTATATGTACAGTACAAAGACAATATATTGAATGTTTGACCTCATCAACTTCATTGATTTTTGAAAATTTTGTTCTGACTTTGATGGCAGCAACATGATCCAAACAAGTTGGGACAGGAACAACGAAAGATAAACAGGTGATAGTATCATGATTGGGTGGGAAAGGTGCATCCTTGAAAGGCTCAGTCATTCACAAGCAAGGATGGGACAAGCTACTTTGTGAAAAACTACATGGGCAAAGGGAATTCTAACAATGGGAAAGTAAAAGTCAGAACTGCATTGGGCCATGTTGCATGATCTTTCTATATAATCTGGAGGTTGTGTATATAATTAGAAGAGGTCTAGATCAAAGTACATTTTATTTAAAGTGCCTATGAAAATGAGAACACTATTGACAAAAAAATTGGGCCATGATCGGTAACTGGGCAATACATTGTGTGATGGTATGATGTGCATGCAACAGGAAAAGGTGAAAATAAAAATACATTTGGTTTGAAATAAAAAACAATAAACAAAACAATTATTGACAAAAGTCTTAAAAGGTCTTTTGGCCAATGTGAGAGACCGTTCCTAACTTCGTTTCATCTGCTGTCACGCCAGGCTTCAATATTAGATCAGGAAATAGATAGATCAAGATTAGATCAAAATAACAGCTGCGCAACATCAGTCAACCTTTATCCTGAACTGTAAAACAAATCTGGTGAAATTGATGAAACATGGATGTGAATGAACCTGGCTGAATGAATATCCGACTGCCTCAATATTACCAGCTTGTTCATTCATTTTCAGTCCATTTGTTTACATTTGGCCCTGATACTGAAGAAAAGCCTGAATCTGATGACTGTGAGCCAAGATCAAAAATCTGTTTGCTGGCTGGAGGTGCTCATATCCAAATAATGTATTGTATTCATTTACATCCCTAATGTCTTGGGCTGTATGATGGATTAATGTCCTCAAAATCATTTAATCCAAATTAAATCAATAACTCAGGGTGCAACTCTATTAATCCGTCTCTTTCTGTACAACCACACCCAGAGTCTGATTAGGCGATGACAGCTTTTTTGCTCAGATTCAGATGTGCGAGGCAGCAGCAAAGTCGGCTCTGCCTGTGGGAATAAAGACCATCCAACAGAATAGTCAATAAAAGAGAGGCAGCGACACTACATAGCTTCACAATAAAACTTTAACTAGTGCCTCAGGGTTATATATCATAGCGGAGGGCTTTTTCACAGCTCCCCTTTCTATGTCCTTCCCTTGGGCCTGAGGACAGTCGGAGGTCTGTGTGAGAAATCAGGCATCATTCAATCAGAGCCTGAATCACTTAATCGTGTTAACAGATAACCGGAAAAGAATTACACCGGGGTCATTTTTCAAATGTGTCATACTGCATATAAATCTCCACCTCTGCGTGACAAAAAAATAACAAAATGAAATGAAATACTGTGGTTGTAAAATGTCCCCCACCCCCATATGGATATGTCCAAAAGAAATCTGTGGAAATGCTCATCTGCCACTAACCCATGTCAGTAAAGTTAAAGCCAGTTCAGTACTTCAGGAAGTTTATACTGTGCTTTATATGCATTTGAGTAAAGTACCCACAAATACAACATGCTTATATAATCAGCATCTTTGAAAACTACACTGTGTGGCAGCTCACCTCTTTCCTGCGGTCGCTGTTATCTCTCTGCAGATGCCATTTGATGACAGCGTGTGGAGAGCGGGCCTGACACTCCAGGAAGGTACTGCTTCCCTCCACCCCATACTGCACCATCTCCAGAGTGTTCTTATTGGCTGCAGGGCAGAGAGAGAGAGACGGATTTCCATGGTAACCAAAACACTCATTACCATGAAGTCCTCACAACCAAAATCTCAGTTGTGGCAAATCAAAGTCCTTTTAGTGATATGGCTTTCACAGATTACCATAAAGCTGCCAGAATTACAGTCGTTACAGTATATGACAATGGAAACCACAAGCTGTTTGGAGCAGCAATAATGAGATATGTCATTATTTCAGAGTTCATTAGTAAACAAATAGAAGCAAGAGAGGCAGATAAGGAAACTCGTGAGGTTGGGGCATCTTACCATTCGAGTTGAAGCCTCGGCATTGGCGGATGGGGTTCCCGTACTTGACGTCCTGCCTCCGGCTACGTCTAAAGGGGTCAGACCAGTGTTGCCGAATAAGGAGAGAAAAACATCATAAAGCAACCGCAAGCCATTCAAAGCCATTCAACAATACATCAAGCCAATACAGTAACAAATACCACAAACCACCACCCGTTATGTTATCGTTTCATTGCATTACAGGGATGTGAATTTGCAAAATTCACTTGATAATAACACAAGTATACACTTTATTAGTACAGTGTTAACCACCTTCACCCAAAGACTAGGATCAATATGCTTTTGAAAACAGACTACAATGCCATTCAAACAGCCATTCAGCCATCCAGGCAGTCTAATCTGAGAATTGTTCACCACACCAATTAAAGCCAGTCAGTTCGTTATGAAGTTAGTGCACCTCATGCTAACACTGCTTTTGGTGCTCACCTCTTCTGCGAGGCCGAGTACCGGGAGCAGGACTTGCCGTCCCAGGCGCAGTAAGGGTCTCTGGCCAGGCAGCAGTCGGCGCAGGCCTCGCCGTACACATCGCACCGGTGGAGAGCCAACTGGGTCAGTCCTACCGCGGACGACACGTACAGCTGTTGCTGTTGATGAAAGGTGATGGATATGGTGTTATAGAGAACGCTGGAGAGCACACTGAAAGTTAAATAAGGGAAAGAGAAAACAGTGCAGTGCAGCTGACCTGAACTACCTCTGTATGAGATTAGTAGTAATAATGTTATATATAGTAGTAATATATGAAGGCAAATAATTATTGACTATGTATTAGGGTTAAGAAATTCAGAAAGAAAATTCTACATTTAAATTGCTATTATTTATTAAACCTAATATAAGATTTATAAATGCTCAAGCCAAAAAAATCTAATGGCTCAAATTCAGGCACTAAAGTTCATGATATGAGATTCAGACTTCAACATCAAGGATGCAAAGGATGACCAATTAAGCCTGGGTATTTCAATGTTCTATCTGAATTTATGAACCCTAAACAAAGCACAGTATTCAGTGGCTTATATGTAGGATTGAAACATCCATAGTCACAACTTAATTCCACACGAAGACTTCACAAACCCAGACGGATGTAATGAGATAAGTGTAAAATCTTGTCTTGCGTTGTGCTGAAACAGCAGGAGGCTCTGGATCATCTGGGAAAATACTGAGCTCATCTCTCTCAGGTTGCCATCATAATTTTACGATCAGCTGTTTGAAATTTGTCAGTCTGGCAGGCTGCGTGTAACACAAACTCTCTGTCTGCGAAATGATGTCATAGCGTGTGGACGAGGCCAAGTATTTTAATCACACTGAAAGACAACACTAAACGTTTAGTGTCTTTTCCATATTTCTTTCTTATTTGTCTCCCTCAGACTTACAGCCATTCTATAAATTATGAAGGGAAGCAACAGTGAAGCACAGCTGCATGTACGTGAGGCTTGTGACCTTTCTTTGGCTTTCTTGCCTTTATGTGAGCAAAGTTTAAGAAAATCAGTTGCGCAGACACACTTACTCTTTTAGATGAGATCTTCATTGTTGTAATCGGAGTAGGGACCTTGATAGAGAAAACAATTTATTGTGAGTACAGTGTGTTATCTTTATAGAAGATGAAAATGGGTACACATAGAAACAAGAACAAAGGGAAGAGAAGATAGGAAAGGACAAGAAAATTAAGGCAAATGGGCAAATATGAGGAGGGATGAGCGAGTACACCACTATCTGTATCTGTATCTGTTTAACCATCTACATAATCTGTATCTGTATCCGTATTCGGAGTGGGCGGGGCCTAAACCGGAAGTGAGTGCAGAAATGGGTGAGGCTTAAAACTGTACATTATTTTAATTCTGAAATTGATATGGATTGATCAGAAGTCGCTAATCTACTGTATTCAAAGCCTAAATACAGTATATCTCAATAATATTTATAATATTATTTTCATTAACTGCAGAGAGAAAGTGTCAGATACTGCATGCACCCATATGCAATAACAATATTAATATAGGCTAGTGATGTGTCGGTCGCGAACGAACCGGTACAAAGAGCCGGCTCTTTGAAGTGAACGGCTCGAGCCGATACATGTCATTGAGTGAGCCGTTCTTCCCGCCTCGCTCAAGCGCTGGCAACAATGAGTGATTATACATAGTGATTGAGTAGTCTCTGCACCAATGGGCGGTCGCTGAGAACCATGACGCAATCAAACTGGGACTCCACACACACACACACACACACACGCGCGCGCGCGTGCGCGCGCAATTCAGTTTGCTGAATGCGAAGTGAGCAACTAGCATGCGATCGGTGGACAGACAGCTCGCAGGAGGAAAACTAACGGTGAGAAAGATTTAAAATGAAAAGAAGCAGTATTTGGTCACACTTCAGTCATGTTGATCATGCGAAGGCAGAATGCTTATTTCAACACACAGTAGGCTATTGTTATTATTACCGTGAGGACACATTTGTTAAGACTGTGATTGAATAAAAAGACAAACTAAATGAGAAAAAAACATTGATAAACCCTGGTGCTTTGTAAAACATAAATAATGTGTAGGTTGTTAATTAGTTCTTTGGATGGCGTTAGATTGGCCTATCAATTGATTGCAATTACTTTAAATCAATACTACACAATTAATTGTGTGCCCTGCTAATTTTCCTCCATGGGGCCATGGTAGGATCACGTCGTTGCCAATGCAATGTCACAAGCCAAAATAGTGCAAATTACACTGGGTGGGAACTTATAGGCCTAGTTTAAAAAAGAGCCGTTTCAGAGCCAAAAGAGCCGGCTCAGTAAGGTGAGCCGAGCCAAATGTACCGGATCACCAAGAAGAGCCGAAATTCCCATCACTAATATAGGCTACTTTGTGTGTTCAGCTATATGTGTGTAAATGGTCTGTGAGACTGTTTATTTTTTAATGATCTGTGTGAACTTCATGATTCATGCAAACATCCAGTGATGGCAAACAGGGAAATAATATGTCAGCCTTGTTCACTTCTTCTCAAAAGCACCGCGTTCAGTACGAGCAAAGTTTTTCAATTGACTTCATATCACCAGCCAAACTAAGAGCAAGCAGACGGTTAAAAAAAAAAGCGGAGGCATTTACCGACGCGACGCGAGCCGTTTTCAGCTCTGTCTTGTCAAATGCACCGGCGCGTTCGTTATGAGAGACGTGCAGAGGCCATACAGTCTATGGCAGAGACGTGTCTGTGTAGGGAGGGGCGGGCGCTGCGTGTGACTGGCCAATCACAGAGCGCGAAGACAGTCAGTTCCACAATGAGGATTTTCCTTCAGCACGAGCACAGATGTTGACGGATTTTACTCGTATCATAATCGTATTCGTCAAAAATGCTTTATCCGTAACGGATACTCCTCTGAAACGAGTATCCGGCTCATCCCTACATATGAGAGTGCAAGGAAGGTGAGATATAGTAGGAGGAGAGTAAATAAAAACTCACCTTGAAAACCTCCACCTCCTCCAGGACCAGCTCCTCAGTCTGCAGGTCATCTCTGGGCAGAACGATGACTTTCTGAACTGTTCCCTTGTCTGTGGACCAAAACACACACCTGTGAGCTACACACCTGCAACCTCACACCCCTCCGCCTGTCAACAGCCCCTTGGATTCCCATTTTAGTCTCTCAGCAGCCTCCAACAAGGGATAATCCTTATATCAACAGGTTCCACTGTACTCTTCACCTCTGTCACGTGGTTTCTCTTCACTTCAAAATTTACTTAACAATGTGAAGCTCAGCTCCACTTCTGCGTGACAAACCCCTTCTCTCATCCTCATCTGGATACAGTAAGACATTCTCTGGCCTTCCCTGGCATGTTTGATTTCTGTGCACAGTTAGACATTCCTGTAAGCACGACACCTGAGATTTACTGTGACTCCTTCATTGAGCCTCAGCGCTGGGTTGAATGGCTGCCTCTGACAGCAGCTGAAAAGGACATGCATTCCTACACAGCGGCCGCCATCGCACACAAACCCATTAGTCTCCTCCCCGTAATGCACGCATGAACAAAGAGGCCAGTAAAGATGGCGTCATGTGCAACATGTGACGGCTTCGTACTGTGTTGTGGCTGTGGCTGTCATACTGGGGCCTATTAAAGGTTGAAGGCATGCAGACAAACAGAAAATCTCTCTTACACCAGTGGGCAAGATTAAGGTGATGGATGTCCTAACTGTACCCCCCCCCCCCACACACACACACACACACACACCTCCTCCTACCCCCTGTTTCTTTTCTCTCCCTCCTGTTGATCTGTTGAGCCACCCCTGCCCTCCAGGTACAAATCTCCTGTTGTTTACTCCATGTGAATAGAACGAGGTACAAACCCTTTGATTGGTTAAATTTCCACTCACACACAAAAGGCAAGAATGCTTTTCTTCTTAATGATAAATGATTGCAGGGCAGACAAGCCCTCCACTTACATGGGATTTATTTCCAAGGGGGGGATTTTTTTTTTCCATTATTCAACTTCTCTGACACTGTCATTCTCTATTCTGACTGTGATCAAAGGGTTCACAGGTTCAGACTGACTTCACATACACGTTAGTCACTTTAAAATAACCTGTAATAAGCTGTGATGATTTTAAGAAGCTGGGAAAAAAAAATTTCTCCTATCAAATTACATCAAATTTGCAGTTTATAACTCACCGGTTCCAAGGAAGAGCACTTCATAGTTGCCATCTGCAGCTGTCACCTGGTCCACAGTGATGGTGGTGAACTCATAGTCCACGTTGGTCCTAACCACCAGGGGGCGCTTGTGTACTGGGTACACGGCATTGTACATGGCAGGGTGATTCCTCATGAAGTTAATCACTTCATCTGGATAGTCCTTAGTGGACTTCATGTTGGGGGTGAACGTACCTCCAGGGCACTGAAAGACAAACAGAAGCATTAACATTCAAACTCATAAAAAAAATGGACATAAAAAGCATATTCGAGAGTCTGTTTTTTAATAATATTGAGTCATTCAATGCTGATGTCTGCATCTTTTTCGAACGATTTCTAATCAGAGAGAAGTTGTTATTATGCCAGCTTGCTGCGGGATTTTGTGTGGGGTCAGGGTGGATTTGAAACTCACCGTGCCGGGTCGAGGGTAGGGGATCTTCCCGGTGTAGGCCACCCACTGGTAATTGGGACCCTCCTTGTGAGCGAAGGGTCCATTGAACACCATGCGGATGTCAGCCATGGAGTAGACACAAACTGCTGAGCCTTTGAAGACAGAGCTGTGAAGAAAAAAGCATCAGGAAAATTTATCTCACAATATAAATAGTAATAATAATATAATATAATAAAAATAAAATCTGATCAACTTTTCTCAAAACAGAACCAATTACACGTGCTGTGCATATACAGTATCTGCTATAGTGCACTAACCCAGAGACAGAGAAGACTCCATATATCACAGGATTCTTTGTGTCCTGTGTCGGCTGTATGTAAACATCTCCTGTAAGAGAAAAGAGAGAATCACGTCAGTACAAACAGAGCGAGTGAAGGAAACATCACGCTCCACAGCACAAGCACTCTTCTTTACTAATATTTACACAGCTTTCAGTCAATCCAGCCTCTCTTTAAGCAACACATCCCTGAAAGGACTGATGCACTAACAAAGAAGCTGGAACGTCATCTTTGCTGAAAACACATGGAACCCACTGCTGGATCTTGGGTAATAAGCAAAGGGAGGTGTTGTGTTGTTTCTTCACGCTTCTGTGAGAGTCCCTGAAATCCATAATTGCGCCAAAGGAATAAAGGTCAGGGATTCATGTGAGAATTTTTATGCTGCTCATTTTGTGTCGGCATTGGCGAGCACTAACTACAACGTGCAGCTGAAGCTGTTTTTTATTCATTTTGCCGGTATTCGGTCAGTATTGCGCAAATTAAAATCTTGACTCAAGGGTCGAACAAAATTAAAAAAAATATTAACATTCACCCTGAGAGAGGCATGAATGTGAACGACAAATTTCATGGGCATTAACATATTTCACTAAAATTAAAAATGGACCAACACATTTGAGCTGACATTGGGATCCCTTGAGTTATACTGCTCGTGTAGCTCAAAAAAAAAAACATGAAACATTCATCTAATAGAAATAATAAGAAACTTTATTGAACTTCTGTTTTAATGTTAAACTGCATTTTCGTTGTTTCATTCCTTGTACTCAGAGCAAATGCAATAAAGTTGAATCAAAGCTAATGTAAAAAAAGAAAAAAAGAAACTCAGACAAGAGTGTGTGTTTCACCCAAACAGCCCTCCTATCTTTCTCAAAACATGCAGATGGAAACAGTCGGTGTAAAACTACAGCAATCGACTTTGTGCAACAGGAAGCCCAACAACGACCTCAGGAAGGACACGTGAGGTGAAGGTTTTATTGACAACATAACAAACTGAAACTGAACCCTGAGAGGCTTTATCGCCTAACCTTCCAAAACGAGGCAATTCAACTCAAGCACCAGAGCAACGATATTTAACAGCAGAGCTGTAAAATCAAACCGCTAAAGTCCAGACTGGAACAACACGATTGCTGAACCGCCTGAGACTGCTCCTTAGGAGACAGAACATTTAAACACGAAGTGGTGAGATTCACCTCTTCCTGCATCCATACTTCATGTCTTCCACTTCGAAGGCAAAGGAAATATCTCTTCTCTCCCAAAGGAGAACTGCATCATACACTCTTAAGCCAATCGTAGAGGTCTCTAAATCATGAACGCCGTCCTACAGGGCTCTGACATCGGACGCTGCCTGATTTAGATGATCCTTTTGTTGATACTGAGGAAAGGTCCACAGCAACAAATAAAGAGGAGCTAAACATGTGATGGGTGATAAGTCTCTCTCCTGTTCGGTACCTGACCTAAATACTAGTCCCAGGAGGCATGTTCACTGCCAACAATAGGACGAGGGCCGTCGGCACAAATCGGAGAATGTGCTCCCAACCTATTTGTGCAGAGAAATGGCCGCAGAGTAAAGATGTGATTGGCGAGAAGGAAGTGAAAGACGGAGGGGGTGTCGAGGTAAAAATGTGACGAGCAGAGGTCAGAAGTGTAAAAACAGAGGAAGAACTGATTGATGCAAAAAAAAAAAAGTGCACTGCAACAAGCCAGATTTATGCACTTGCAGTCACATTTAGACCAGCATGAGGAATTACGTGTCAGGCTGCCATGCAGGTACATGATACATGGAGGAGCATCGTGTCTGAATCTGAACTACTGGGCTCTGGTCCTGCTCACATTAGTGAGACTTCCTCTGGGGAGTGTCTACAGCCGTGAGCTCATTCCTGGACAAAAGGATGAAGCTGAGAGATAGCAGGCATGTCGTCCTTATTTCTCAGTAGCTACCAAATTCCCAAAAGTCACACCCATTCACACACACACACACACACACCACCATGCCATCTTCCACAGCTGCCACAGCCGGAGCAGTGGAACGGTCATGGGTTAGCATGGATGCAGCACAACGGGCTGTCATGGGTGTCACACAACAGATGATCCCTGTCATGACATACAGCTGTTGTACTGCAGAAATGTGCGATTTGCACGCAAGAAAACACAAGTGTGCGCACCGTATATGCAGACAAGATACCTCTGAGGCCAAGATAGAGCTATCATGGACAGTTGCTAAAAACAGATCAAGGCTTCAAAAAAAACATGATGTGATTTGCAATAAAAACTGTCCTGACAGGGCAGTGATGACTTAGCTCCAGGGGATGTTGTGTGTTAATAACAGCTAGAAAGGATCCAGATTCTGCTTGTATGGCTTTAAAATGTCAGCTGCCATATGTCCCAAATTCATTTTCTACTTGGTCAAAAATTCCTCTTAGTGTCTCTGCTTCTTTCTTTGTTCAGATTTTTCCTTTATATTTCCAGCTATTGTTTGCATTTTAAAAACCAATTCAAACAACAACTCAAGCAAAATCATTGTGGGTCATTTAGGTACAAGTCCTGAGGCACAGCCAATGAGTGCTACATATTCCAACTGTAAAAACTCCCCAGGTCTCAGGCGCACTTTGCCATAACGCCTTTCTACAAAAGACAACCACGCGGGGAATACAGCTGGTCTGGACATTTCGACAAACTTCTCAGCAATGATTCGTATAGTCATTTTTATTAAAGCTCTTTTAAAAAAGTGGGAAAGTTTAAGAATCTTCTCGCTCATGCATGGCTCAGTGATCTTCCTGAACTTGTCCTGGCTTGAAAGAATCTGTGCAGCGTAATGGATCTACAATGCTTCCTTACTACATGCTCTATGTATGTAGACCTTTTAAAGAAGTATTGGGACATTTTGGGAAATATGCTTATGAGTTTTCTTGCCAACAGTTCAAAGAGAAGATTGATATTAGTCTCATGTCATCATGATTTGTGGTTTTGTAGGATGATATGCAGGAATATATCTTGGTTGGGTGCATTTTTACAACCTGGTTTTTGCACAGATTAAACAAACCACATAAAATATGTTAATTAGTGAATGTTGGATATACTGATAGGCAGACTTTGTTACCTTTGGATGGACTAACTCTTTCCCCTGTGTCCAGTTTCTTGTATCTAAATCTCAGTAAAAAAGTGAAATAAGCTGATTTCTTGAAATGTGCAACTATTCCTTTGTCAACCTACACTCAATGTGCATTCAAGTGTGCAATAGTGAAAGACCAATTTGCCCTTGTGAAATCCTGAAATCTCCACTTCCCTCTTTAAAGACAAACTCTCCAGCAAGAGAGCTGTATAAACATTCAAACTAGGCAGTAAAAGCCATTAGCATGAAACTCAGTCATATCCAATTTACTGTCCCCTCTAGGAGTCCCTGGCAGGGATGGCTGCTCTTCAAGCCGATATGTGCAGTCTTTCCCTCTCTGTGGGCATGTCTACCCTGTCATGCCTGTCCTTGGTCACTCACCAGCCTGCTCCACTACACATTTACAGCCTTATTCAAGCAATCGCCTTAAAATCATCATCAGACACTGACGACTTTACAGCTCTCTCACAGAACCACTCTGCACATCACGTCTGTGTCAGCGCTGACCTGACCGTCAAAGACAGCACCCTCATTTGTAAAAGCAAAGCGAGCCCATTTCCCACTCAGAACTGCTTTCACATCATTTAGGTGAAGTGGCTGTACACACAAAAAGGCCGCAGAGTTTTCAAGTGTGTGTCACTTTTTCAGGTGTTCAAAGAGGGATGAAATAAATGTCACCTGTAACAACAAAAGCGGCGCTTTTAGAACTGCAGGTAGGTTGAGATGAAAGATGGGGATGTGTCAGCCAGATAAAAAGATGAAAGATTATCATCAGATCCAACAGGCCCGGCACCTTTAATTCTTAAGATTAGTTTGAGAGCAACAGTAGCCTTGTGCATCAGTCCCCTATCACTCAGGCTCTATTTTAAACCTGTGAGACAGAAAGAGAAAGAGCCTCCCCTGGAGAGGAAAACAGTCTCACAGTCACAGACATTCCTGCTCGGTGATGGGATCCGCCTGCCACCAGGCCACCCCCTTACACACGCATAAAACAGACACTTTTGTTTAAGACATCTTGAAAGAAAATGACAACTACAGTAGTGGGACTGTGTGTGTCATTCCCATTACAGTGTGCTGTATGGGCCATATGATGGGAGTGGGCTGCCATATGGGCGAAAAACTGAGGTCTGGAGTATGTTTGCACAAGTAGACTCTTGGCAGGTGCTGCAGTAGAAACTGAAGTAGACTGTTCTCTACTTAATATTTCAGATGTGATCATACATGACAGGAACCTGAAAAAAAAAGAATAGCGTAGGTCTGATATTAATCCAGTCATGTCATTTTGGTCTTTTTCCTTTGCCATTTGAAACCTACGGTCAAGATGATTAACTGCACAAAGAGGAGATTGAAGTTCTTTAAAAAAAAAAAAAAAATGGGCGTAACAAAAGTTGCACATTAAAAAGTTAAGTTAAAACATTTAGAGGATGTGTTAGAAATATTAATCTTTCTGGAAAAGATTCTTGGAATTTCACTACCCCATGTCACAGATTGACACAATAATGTTTTTTATACATATAAGCTTTGACATTTTCTGCTCTAAATATCGTATCAGTCTCATAAAATAGATCTCTTCATGTGCAGCAGGAAATGATTTGTTTAAAGTTGTACTGATTGGTTGATAATCAGCAACTATCTTGATAATGATAACACGTTTTTCATTTATGTGTTTTACTTTATAGACCAAATGGTTACAAAATTAACAGCTAAAATAATCTGTAGCTTAATCAAAAATAAAGGAAAAATCATTAGCTGAAGCCCTTGATGTGTAGGATGTAATCTGGCAAAAGACCAGCGAAGCACCACTTAAGAGAAAATTCAGAGGAAAAAGACATCACCAGGCTGACAGCATGTTTGAGAAGTCTATACAACACCCCCACCAAGCAACCTAGAGATTACCATTTCAACTAAAAATAGTGAAAGGAACCACAGCATAAACTCCAGGTCTTGTACTCACGGAGCTCATCGAAGTGCGTCTCCATGCCGTCGGCCCCTGGCACCGAGCAGATGAGCCTGGCCTTCAGGAAGGTGCTCCACTTGTTAACCAGACAGCAGTGGCCTCCATCATCATTCTGTATTTGAGAGGGTGGAGACACAGAACAGTTTCTCCATCACTCAAACTCACATCCTCTTCTGTCTTCCTACTGAAAACAAACCCAGGTGGAGCCACCCACACACACACACACTATACAGTACATGTTGGTTTACAAAGCCAGGAAGCTAAAAGGAGGGAGGGGTGAGGGAGATGGTAAACACTGTCTCCTCCTATTTAGACTCTTCCATCTGTGGTGGAGCGAGGCCAGAATCTCTCCCAGTAAGAAAGAGCTGAGACCAGTATGTGCTTCAGAGTCCTCCTCCATAATCAGCATCTTTAGAAGATGTGGCAGTTTGATGAGGAAGCATGTATAAAAACTAGCATTTCATTTTAAAGGATAGCTGTGAGCTTCACATTCTTCATGCACTTCTGATGAATCCCATTTTGGGAATTGAAATGTTTTCGTAATTTCCAGTGTAATTACAGTATATGGGCTGAGTGTATTTTTGGTGGTTTGCAGGCGGCAGAGAAAGGCAGTAAGAGTATCCAGATGTGTGTCGAACTAAGAATGACAGGACTGGGTCTCTGGAGGTCGTGGCAGAGCCCACTGAGAGGGGGATGAGTGTTTGTGTGCCGGGTCAGCGCCTGACCCCCTCAAATAAATACAATGGTGAACAGCTGAGGCGACGAGCACACGTACGCCACATTTTCTCACTCATACCCGTGCTCACACACCCACTGTAGTGTTCAAACATGCACGCAAGCCCATAAGGGACACACACACTCACACGGTATGAACACTGTAAATGCTGGGGTGGGGAACGTCTGGCCTCGGGATTGTACACGACCCATGAGGCAATTCAGAGACACAAAAAAATTCTCTAGACATTAATTACTTTTTCTCTGGGATAAAATGAAATGACTTAAAAAAGGACAACATGCATCATGGTGACAGTCAAAAAAAAAAGTAGACGGGGAATATCAGGCTTTCCGAGAGAAATGGACAAGCAATTATTTTTTTGTCAAAAAAAAGGAAAGCTACTTTGCCTAGTATAATTTGTGGGGAAGCGCTCGCAGTGACAAAAAAGGCCAATGTCAAGCGTCATTGCAGTTCAGAACAAGCTAAACTGGATGAGTTGCTTGGATAAGTTAACTGTCTTTGAGTTTTGTGGTGAGCAAGCTAAATAGGTGAAACGTCATGCAGAAGGAGAATTTGTTTTTATGGTTTTGTAAAATTGCTCCAAGGTGTTTGTTTGTCTGGAAGATTTCATTGAGGTGAAGGGGAAACCTGTGGCTTAGTGATTTGGCCTTCATGGTGGACTTTACCAAGTACCTCTCAGAGCTGAACCTTACGCTCCAAGGTCCCAACCAGCTTCTCAGCTCTCCGCTTTCAAATATGAAATCATCTGAAACAAAAATAAAGCTGTGGCAAGTGCAACTGTGCATTTTCCTATTCCACGAGAACAAAAGCCTGCTCTGACACCTGAATACACTCGTGAGTGTGCACCCTTTGCACATTTAAGAGTAGGCTTAAAATCTTCCTCTTTGACAAAGCTTATAGTTAGGGTTGGTCCAGGTGAGCCCTGAGGCATCCCTTAGTTATGCTGCTATAGGCTTAGACTGCTGGGGGACTTCCCACAATTTACTGAGGTTCATTCTCCTCTCTCTGTCCTCCACCTGCATCCATTCATAACCCATCAATGCATCGTACTAATCCAACTTCTTCCCTCTCTCCGAGTTTTGTGCTCTTCTCTCCTGTCGATTTCCGCAGGTTCTTGTGTCACTGGATCTGCAGAGTCCGGACCCATGTTTACAAGCCTCTGACTGACAATGGGTCCCCGTTCAATACTGCTGTTTGCTATGTACACGCCTGTGGATTATATTGCTGCTTGTCATACCCCCCCACCCCCACCCCCCTCTCTGTCCCTCTCTCTCTCTCTCTCTCTCTCTCTCTCTGTCTCTGTCTCTGTCTCAACCCAACCAGTCGTGGCAGATGGCTGCCCATCACTGAGCCTGGTTCTGTCCGAGGTTTCTGCCTGTTAAAAGGAAGTTTTTCCTCGCCACTGTCGCATCATATGCTTGCTCATGATGGGAACTGTTGGGTCTCTATATGTTGTCGGGTCTCCCGACCTCCTCTGTATGTAAAGTGCCTTGAGATAACTGTTGTTGTGATTTGGCGCTATACAAATAAAATTGAATTGAATTGAATCCAGCTGATGTATCTGACAACCTGTGACACGAAATCGAGGAGACTAAAGTTTGCATCTTTGTTTTGGACAACCTGCTGCTGTGAACAGTTCTTTTCAAGACTCTTGTAAAGACTCGATTCGACTCAAGACTGACTGGTCCAGACATGTAAAAGCAGCTGCTAGTGGCATCGTCATCACTACCATCTGACATCCGACGCCTCGCAAAAGAGAAGCAGTTCCAGCAATTGCATCTGAGGTTAGTCTGATAAATGTGTTTAATAATTTGGTATTGCCCTCAAAGGATGCTATGAAAACAGAAATGGCAGAAATGTTCCCCACCTCTGTGCTGTCAGCTTTCCAAAGGCATTTGTTCTTATTTGTTGTTGTTGCTCAGCTCACTTTGTATTTGTAGGGCACGCAGGCTTCTGTGGAGGAAGTCTCTAAATGAGAGTTGTTTTTTTTTTAAAGCGGTGAGTTATTCGCTGCCATGTACACTAAAAGCACTAAAAGTGTTTTGTGACTACCAGGGAGAAGAGGTCAGAAGATCACAGGGTCAGAGGTCAGAGGTCAATCTCACAGACAGAGGGATGCATTGTAGACAGGAAGGTTAAAGACACATGTGGATTCCAGCACATCAGCGTTGGCCAAATACTATGTTCTGCGCCCGTAAACATTCAAACACAGCGGGCGACTGGCCTCAGGAGTCTCCAGCCTGTTTTTCATATCGATGCAGGTTTTCTTTTCATTATGTTTACACCGCAAAACAAACACGCCTCTCACTGTGTACACACCAGGCAGATGCGTCCTATACGGGACTGGGTCACAGGACTCTGGCCCATCTCTGACGACTTCTCCCGGAAGAAGAAATACAGCTTGTCGTCATTTCTCTCTGCGCTGTCGGGGATGAGGTGTACGTGGATGAACGTGGGGTCTGTGGAGAGAAGAGGTGGTGAGATGAATCATCTAGCTGGAATCTTTTATAAGCTGTCAACATTTCCTGTTTATCACTTGTTGAGGGATTCTAAACATATGCAAACACCAGAAACTTTACATTTCAGCTATAAACATATGGAGCCATGTTTGGATTGTATATTGAAATATCATGAAGGGAGGCTGCACATGCAGGATGAATGCTGCATGTATCATTTATAGTCTAAATAGGACAGTTACCATTTAACCATCTGGAGTTGTACTGATCTGTTCGCATGGCAGTCTTTGTCCCCAAAGTACGGAAAATGGCAGAGTCTGTTCCCATAAAATCAACATAGACCCCAGCATACAGTTCACCATCTGAGAAAGAGAGAAAACAGTTCAGTTCAGTGAAATTCCTTGACTCTGACATTATTCCAGCACCACCCTTGGCTAAAAAACCCACCAAGGCATTTATTTCAAAATTTATATTTAGAACATCTCAGGACTTATTCCACAGTAAAGAAGCTCAGCATAGCAAATCATCATCTACACATTTGTCTTCATTTGAACAGAAGGTGGATGATAGTTGGATGATATTGTAACTCAAGACGCAAGTGATCAATTCTGGAAAAGGCTGAAAAGCAGGATAATACTTAATTTCACATGTCCAATAGTTTCTTAAAATGTATTAGGAAGTAAGTGACCATGTATTCATCTATGCATTTTTTTAGTAATCACAGCAAAAATGTAAACAGTGTCCAACTGACTATTCGCCAAGCCACATCCCCCCGATGCCTCTGCCTGCCAAGTTTTACATTCTCGCATGGCACATGACGCAGTTTACAATGACAACAGGGGCACATTTACAACGATATTCGCAGTAATTCTGGAAACAATTACTCTTCAAGTGAACTAAAACAAGCTTCTTATTTCAAACCAACTACCATTTTATACCAACTGTCACGTAATTAAAGTTATTTCTAACAAAGCCTGTGACACCCCAAAGTAATGTTTGTAAAGCCCTCACAACTACTAATCACTATAACATTTTCTTTTTGTAGTTATCTTCTTAAAACTTAAAATAAATATATGGGTATTTATTTTATTTACTGCCCGTATTCTCCTTGAAATTAGTATCAACTCATATTGTTCATTCCAGGAAACTAGTAAGTCATTAGAGGACATGTAAAATAAATCAGTGCCGGAACCAGTGTTAAAACTTCCTCAAACAGCCTTCACTCCATGAAGACATAAAATATGAGCACATCCATGTGTGCAGCCTGACAAATCTATACAATGGCCTTGTTAAGCCGCAGGAAGGCAAGGTGTTGGTTCTCCAGCTGCTGTAAGGGCCCCACTGGAGAGCAGGTGTGACTGTCAGAGCTCCAAGAGACGGAGTGAAGAGACAGCAGGAGGTGGAGCAGAGGAAACAAAAAACACTGTCCTACCACCATTATACTCAATGTCATGGTCCTCAGCAGCGCTATATGGAGATTGATGATATATCATTAAAACGTCCACGGATGATGGGATGTCTAATGTGGTGGAGAGCTGAGCAGTCCGTGGTCAATGGTGGATCTATTGTTGTGGTACAGGGTTCTTAATCCTTATCAACACTAACTACAGTGTCCCTTGTATGATGCTAACTGGTGGAAGTGGGAGGTAAATCCATCTTGGATGACAGTACTGGTTCCATACTGGTCAGCTGGCACTGTGCTAATGTGGGAAAGCAGTGGCGGTGATTTACACCCGCTGTCTCACCCCACAGAGAGAAGATCGCCTTTCACTAGTGGCAACTGTGTGGTCTGGACCTGACTAAGTGACCTTGGGCAAAGGGACAGAGGACAGTGCCTTCATGAATGCCACAACAGATGAAAAGCTGCAGTACCTAAAAGATAGTGAATGAAAGTGGGAATACACATGTCTTCACTAAAGTCAGGTAGATAACATCAACTATTTTTGATATTTTGGTACAATGACTTTCTTCGACATTATACTGATGTTGTGACACAGACCACATACAAATAGGTGACAAACTAAAGGAAAACCAGCAGAAGTGTCTTAAGACCTTAGCCCACCATTAACCTCCAGAACACCTTCCTTGTTATTGAGTCTCCAACCATTCCTCGAAAAAATATTCCCTCATTTAATGTTTTGAAGTTGATGGTGGTGGTGAATACTTTCTAATACGACAATCCAAAATCTCCCATAGGTGTTCCATTGGGTTAAGATCCGGTAAATACACAAGCAATACCATATGATTCACATCATTTTCATACCTATCAAACCGTTCAGTGGCCCCGCTCAATTTTCCTGGTTTTCCATTTAATTTGCCACTTGTCTGTAAATATGGTTCGCAAGTGAATGATTGACCATTAACACATGTGCAAACACTTTACTTTTCATGTAAAGATGGGAATAAAGGACTTTTCACTTTTCAGATGTTCCCAAACATATTTTGTGTTTTCATTGGAAACCGCTAATTCCCAAGTGAGGGATTCATTATCAACAGACACATATTATTGTGGCCATATCCCCCTAACAAGGAAAAATTCCTTAGGATATAATGATCAGGCTGATTAGACTAAGCAGCTCACAGTGGGAAATAGTAACAGGATGGAAAGGACACTTGGCCTGACAGATAGACGATAAATATTTCTGTTAATAAAGTTCACGAAAAATATAAATTTTGAGCAGAGTGACGGCCATATAAAGAAAGAGGAGATGAAAGATGAAGAATCCATATGGGACAACACTGCTATTGCTATGAAGACCGCTGGGCCAGACTGTGCCCGTGCATACGCCCTCATGTGACCAAACCCAGATGATACTCACTGATCAAAGCTGACACGCTGTTGAGCTTCGGGTCATAAGAGCACTTTCCCTTCCCAGATTCCACTTTGCCCGGCTCCAAATGGAAGATTTCTTCCTGAAATGGAAAAATCATATGGAGACGGCAATAAATTCAGCTCTCTTCATCTTGTCACTGTAATTCTCTTGCGTAGGGAAAATGAGGCAGTGAATGTGCTCCCTCTGACTCCTGTGGGACCTATACGGCCTGTTGGGGGATGAAGTATTAGAATAATGAGCGTGCGTTCATACAGAAAAATACATGCGGGGACAGCAAGGAATTTCTAATCCATCTCTGTGCCACTCTACTGCGGAAAACAATGTGTCGTGAGCCGCTTCTCTCGGCATAATAAGCTGCATGCCAAATGCCTCTCAGCCTCGTGGTGCCTGTGGTTGTGCAGGGCTACTGCTGACACCTGTAATCCAGCACAATGAAAACAAACCTGGGATGGAGGCTGGATGACTGATGCTCACTGCTCGTGGCATCCCTGCACGCAAGCACTGAAAGGTGATTGGCAGGAATTTGCGTATGAGAGTGGGGGAAAATGAATCAGTGGCATGCGATGACATGTCCTGTAGCTCCGCCTCACAGACCAGAGCATGTCCAATCCCCATTTTTCACTCCCAATGGATACAGTGATGAAGACATCTCTGTCATTGTCCATCAGCGCTAAAGCAGGGGAGAGAATATGGCACTGTGCCAAACTCACTTCATTGGATCATACGCGCGCCCTTGTGCAATTCCCTACTCATCTTTGATTAAAATCACCACTCGTGCAAATAAGGAGGTGCCGGCAGCTCACTCCCAGCCATGCCAGATGTTGACGTGTAAAAAAGGTCACAAACATTTATGTGTACCAGAGGGAAACTGTGCCCTGAACATGTTTTTACAACCCTGTTGTAAAATATGACCCTTCAGAAAAGTTGCAAGATATTTAAAAAAAAAAAATCACACTAGAAAAAACCTGCAACATTTTCAAAGTGTCCCACTTCACCTAAAGCCCTTACATCCTTCAAAAGTCTCTTTCAATGTTTCAAAGTGCTTGGAGAGCTCAAACAGTGGAGACATGTTCAAGTATGCGGCTCTTTTATTTCCTATACTGCACAGCTAGTTGACTACAGATGGCTGGTGTTTGCTCTGGGCTAACAGGGCCTGCTGTGGGAGTGGGTCAGATGCCGACTAGTCCTGCCGCCTCTGTGGGAGCGACTGCACCACATTCCTACAGAAGGTGGAGGGCTCGGTGGGGTGAGGGACTGATGGCTGGGACATCCTGCATTGTCTCAGATAAGCGGGATGAATGATTCGGTTATCCGCCATTAAATAAATGTTAAATATATGCTTAATAAAAATGAATATGCCATGCATTGAACAGCAGTGAAAGCCTGTTTAATTAAATTTGCGCCTAGCAAAAGTCAACAGATTTTTCTAGCAGCCTGAGAAGCCATTTCCACTTGATAAACCAACTCTCATGCAAAATATGACATTCAACACAAATGCAAAGCACAAAAAGGACAAAGACGGATATGAAAGGGTGCTCAGACAATGAGGCTTACACAAAGAAAATATGGGTGAAACATGGGGAACACGAAATGACATGAAATTAATTGAATTCCACATTAAACAAGATTGTGCACGGACTGGAAAAGATGCATGCCAAATGTTATTACGGAGATAAAAAAAAAAAAAAGATGGCCAAGTTAAAGATGGCGTTGACAAAATGTGCTCAGACACAAAGAGAGGGAGCATGCTGCTGGTGACCACGAGCCCAGGCAGTACGCAGGGCTGCGGTGCAGACAGGGCCCACATCGCACCTTTAGTCCGAGAGTCTCGTGCACCGCACTGGGTTCAGCTGCGCGGCTAGCCCTTCCTCTGGCCTGGGCCATCTGCAGATACATGGACGTCTAAAACAGGAGACAGCAACACAGTCTGGATGTTACGCCACTGATGAGGAAGGATCATGGACCTTCCTGACCTCCATTTGCATCGCTTGAATCTGTCCTGACTTCCAGACACGATGAGAACCTCCCCAAACTAATACTATTGAAATGAATCTAATGCAAGTGCATGAGGAAAATATATGTGAGTGTGCACGACTGTTAAGGGAATGTGTGTGGCTTTATTTGACCAGATGGTGGAAAAGGCAACAATAGTTCTCTATCCTGTGGTTGAGTCAATAAAGGCTCACAGTATGCTACATACATTCCCCTCAAAGCTGCTGCCAAAGTAAAACATTTGGCTATTACAGGTTACAAAAGCTACAAGGCTCCTTCTTACAGCACTGGAGACCTTAAGAATATACCCTGCAGTGGTGTAATCAAATGACAAACCATCTAAAATAAATTAAACTGAATTAATAATGACAATAAAAAGTGTTCTTATGTGTGTCAGGATACGTGTGCATGCATCTGTGTGGAGAGTATCATTTCATGTTTTTGCAGTCATAGTTAACTCCCCAGCCCAGCTGAGAAAGGTGCTCATGGGGGGGACGACTCAGACCTGTCCGTTCAACGTGGCGGAGAAAAAAACAGCCCTCTCATTAATGGACTAGAACTGGAACATTCCACTGGCACCCCATAATGGGAGCTCCCACTCCCAATTACCCAACGTCTCACATGGTGGAGGCTGGCGGGTGGCCTAGATGGATGCATGAAGGGGTGGATGGATAGGTGAGTGAATGGATGGAAGCCCTTCGTTAGTAAAGGGTCACGTAGGAATCTGGATGCAACAAGGGACTCGTGCAAGCCGTGTTTGACGCTGCAAGTTCCCTGCCCCGTACTCTATATCTCAAGGGAGAGTCCGATGGGAAATTTACTTTTTATTTATCCTATTTTAAAAAGTCCCCCGGTGATCATTAGGGAACAAGTGTGATATTTAAAGAAGAGTGAGGTGTTAAAGGGGAGTATGGGGAGGTAGTGATGCCTGGCTTGGTTTAGGAAATTCAAGAGGTCCCATTAAAAGCTGAGACTAAACAGAGTAGCTTTAACAGCTCACTGGGGATGACAGCTGTGTGCTGGTGAAGCTGTGCCGGCTGCTTTGCCAGACGCCGACACATAGTACCACAAGCAGGCTTAATGATAGAGGAGCGTAAGGTGGATGGAGAGCAAGAACCTGGGATAGGAGAGAGAAAAAGGCGAGGCCGAGCTGCCATTTATGATGCAGGTGGAGAAAGCTGTTTGAGAGATCATCTTCTTGGTTTGCAAGTTTCTCAAGTCTTTAATTCTAACCTGAGGTTTGCGTCCGCGGTTGACAAAGGTACAGACTGGGTTGTAAGCTCCTGTCCCACAGACGTACAGTTGAGTCCGGTTCCATGGCTCGATCAGACGGATGAAGTTTGCACACTCCTCCTGGAGACATGTAAAGACCAGAGTCAATCAAACTGCACTAGACATCTAAATGAAAGGCCATTCATACTCTTATTTACTGGTACACCTCCTACTGATTTACTATATACTAAAGTGACAAGAAACAAACCACTAACACTGTGTTTTTACATATGTGTATATGTTTGGACAATATATATGAAACTATTGGTGGTGTTGTGTTCCCCACCCTGGCCTGGCAGAGAGGAGGAAGGTGAGATTGAGTGGGCTTCCCTGCTCTAATCCATTCCTGTCTCCTTGGCTAGACAGAAGGGAACCAGTGCTTTTACTGTGCCAAGTCCGAACCCCACAGGTGAGCGCCATTTTTACAGGCTCCTCACGTTAAAACCAAAATGCACAATGGAGGCAGCTGTAACATTATGCAGTTAATGCTATGCATTTGAAAAACATATTCTCTTTTTTAGTCTATGAAGCTGATGGAAATCACCTCTGCTGAACAACCCTGCTGAGGTTATGAGTGCTGTCAACAGGCATACTTACATTGGCGTCCTTCCCACTCACAAGGCACTCCATCCTTCTTCGTTCGGACACTGGCCAGTGGATCTGCCAGGGGGAGCAGAGGACATTTTATAGTTACAATCCAACCTGTTATACATCACTGGCATTTATGAGATTTCTTGGTAAAAAAGCAAAAGGGATATCCACCCAGGCTAATACTGGTCCTGTTGGGATTGCCATAACCCAATTATAGTGTTTTAATGACCTGACACTAGAAAACGTGCACTCCAACAAAAACTTGATGTGAGCTAACCAAAATGGCTGCTGCTGGGGCAATAGAGCAGAACATTTTGCCCTGGGGACAGTTGTTGTAGCGCTGAGGTGAAGGCGCTTGCTTCATCTCAGTGTAACAGCTCATTTGAGGGGCCAGAGTTTGGGGTGAGGGGAGGCGAGGCATGGTCTTACGATATGCGGGTCCTTGTTGATGTCATGGAGGTCCAGGGACAGGATGTGGTCCTTGCTGCCAACGTACATGCGGTCATGGTCCTCATCCATACGCAGGATCCTGTAGTCGGATGTGTTGAGGAGGTAGGCGAAGTGATGAGCTGTACCGGTGGATCTCAGCTCTGTTTGGAGACAGAAATATATCCATTAATGACAGCTGTGGTGCACATGCACATTTTCACACACACATGTATGCACAACTGACACATTCCTCGTGCCACTCCTGCATACTCATGTGGAGTTATCTGATGGTTTTCCACCAACACTGCTGTAACTTAACACCGCACATTAGACACAAGTGCTACTGAGAGTCTGTCACACTGTGTTGATGGCTTAATACCGCCTGAGTAGATCAGAAGATCTAGAAAATCTCTCGTCATTGGCTGTCTCTGACGTCCAGACGGAAGTCAGAAAAGACAAATTAGTTTGACGGTTAGATTTGATGTTTACTGCAAACTCATACTATATATAAAGTAGGATAAGGTGGGTATAATGATTAAAGATGAGTTTAAAAATCACATATTGTGCTAAAGGCAATTTTAAAATGTTTTTAAAAAAAGAAAATGTGTCCTTATCTGACGTCTTATGGGGCTTCGCACCACCTTTAGATAAGTGACGTCCGTCAGCTAGGTGACTGTCCCAACCACTGAATACCATGTGAAGTTAATTGACAGTCACCATTGTTATGTCCTCACTAACACTAGTTCCAGTAACATTAAGATGTCAAAGGTACGAGCAAAGCATGTCCATTTCTTTGTTGTTGCACACAAGAGTCTTCATCTACTTTTACCATCTGAGGATATCAAGACCCAGCTTTACTTTTTGATATAAATGTGAAAAAAATGATCCGACCCAAGACTCAAAACTATGATATGATCTGAACTGTGAGTTTTGTGATCTGCTGGATGCCGGTACGGATGCCAGCTTTTATATTACTATTTGAGCAAGTTTATACTCTTTATTCTGTGGCACGAGCCCAGCTGGCATCAGCTTTGTTGTTATACAGATGTTATACAGATATGTTATTCTGGGCTATAAGGTACACCATATATCTACTTATGAAAAAGAAATGGTTAAAACTGCAGGAATTTTCATGACAACATTGTGTAACTTTGATCATCACAGCTAGCTTGCTCAGACAATGGTGGACTGAACTTTTCCAGAGGGTTCCAGGAGCTACAAGCAGAGCATTTTAGATAAAGGGTGAACGGCGGTGCTGCAGCAATGGACAGTATTTTCCAACATGAAATCTATTCTAGTAGACCCCCAAATAAAAGTATGAGCCTGACAATGAGCAAAATATGTCACCTTTAACACATAATAATATGTCACTAGTTGGATGAAAGGTCAGAGGAATGTGCCCCTTTGGTAACACAATACAGTCGACACGTTCTCTCATGTTGAGAGTAACCCAATCTTCATACAGCTCTGTGTTGGAGTGTTTGTTTGATATGTTCGTCTTGGTTCAGCAACCACGTCCAGGCAGGCCAGAGAGGCCACTGCTCAGACAGCAGAAAGCCCCATGCCACACCATAGGCAAACATACTCCTCCACAATCTATAGGGGAGAGGCATTAGAGGGGTGGCACTCATATATTGTTGGACAAACACACTCAAACAGCAGGAAAGTCCCGTTTCGCTGTTAAGCTTTATTCTATCTACAACCATCCGACCACAGAAAACTGCAACAGGGAACCACACTTTGAGGTTACCCCGCATTCTTTTGGGTTGTTTTAGCAGCTAAAAATGTGGTGAAGGGAAAACCAGAGCATAAACTGTCAAATACAGTTAACTTTGTTTTAATTTTTGCAAACGATACATCAGAACAGAGGTGTGCCAGCGCATAATAAAAGAAAGGAAGTGTGAAATGTGGTCAGCGTGGGGTGTCAGACCTTAAAAGCAACACCCCGGACTTATGAAAATAGGAATAATTTCAGGAATTGAAAATGTTTCAGGCAGTTGATAAATAACCACGTGCAAACTCTATATGTGAAGTCATGTCCAGTATGTTTGAAGTTACCAAGAAACATTCCTGTGGGGTTGTTAGGTGGTTCTGTGGAAGAGGTCTGGACACCAAAGCATGCAAAGCCATCAACATGTCCAGCATTGGGCCTTAAAATAAACACCATGTAGAGACCTTTTTAAACAGTCTCCCTATGGAATCTGATATTACCAGTATTTGCAGCCAGATCTAAATTTAACACAGGGTTACGTCAATAAGCAAAGATTAATAGCATTAGAATTGCTATATTTGTACAGTTTGATTTAATAACTATGCCTACCAAAGGAATGTTTACAGGTCAGCAGAGTGATTGACAGCTGTCAGAGCCCACAGCAGAGCAGCTGCAACATGTGGTCGGACCCTGTGATTATTTGTGTTGGAGACTTAAGTTGAATGATGAGTCCCCATACACTCGAGCTGTGTTTATGTGTGTGTGCGCATAGAGTGAAACACACCGGATAAGAGCGCATTGTACACACACACGCACATACACACACACATTCTGAGGGCCAGTCAAAGTCCTTCCTGTGGCAGGTTGTCAGCAACTCCTCTGTCTGTGTTTGCTGTCAGAGAGTAACTGGATGGGACCATCTGTCAGCTGAAGAGCGAATGTGAACAGTGCATAGTAACAACACACCCTATAGAGAGCCACACATTGAGAAACAAACACCTATGTAAGCTAATCTCATAATCATATGATAATGCACATGTAGTCTGGTCTGAATGCACTTGACAGCATGTTCACAGCAAAAACATGGCCCGCTGTAATGAATATCTTCCCCACGCCTTATCCTCCAAATCTAATTGTAATGTAGACTACATCACACTATTAGATAATGGTGATGTTGTAGAAATCAAACCCTGCAGAAAATCTTGGATTTTTGTTATGAAAGAATGAATCACAGCTGAAGTATCTTCAACTATGTAAGACTTCATTATGCTCTGTAGGAATAATGCTGCACAAGGTTTGCATATGGAGTTCATGCTAAAGCCAAAAACTGCCATTGGGTCTTCTGATACCATAAATATGAAAGTCCTAAAACCTGTCAACACGAGTTAAAAAACAGAAAGAAAAAATAGATTAAGAAATCTGGTACAAAATGTGTGAAGTCATTCCAGCTATTAGACATCACTCCCTATTCTGTCAGCCCTTTCTCAATTCAGTCCCAAAGTCAACCCTCGCCCCAGGCAGGGGCACGCAGCATTGTGCTCCTATGAAATGTTGATCAAGGACGTATAATGGCAGCAGACTGAGCTCAGCTGCTACGCTGCTCCGGAGGTCAGGCCGCCTGTGGAAACAAGCCCAGCAGGTCCCTGGACTGAGGCTGGTGCCAGGCAAACACTCAGTCACAATCAGCTTGGAAAGACATGCAGAGAGACTGTGCAATGTGCCAGATCAAGACCGATGCAGAGGAGTGGCTCTTGTGGTGCCTCCATTGAAAAGATGAAGAGGTTTTAGGTGTTAGAAGATAGCATGTTATTTTTTCTTTATTAATAACAAATGTGAAATTTCAAATGACCCTTAAATTTGCAAGTCACCAGCCACATATCACTGAACTCAGATTCAACTACCTGCTTGGTTCACTGCTTTCCCTGCAACACACAGCCACATACTCAGGGATTACAATTCAAACAGGAAAGGCTGAACTACTGTGCCCTTTGTCAGGCACATTAGGGCATGACAGTATTTTCCGCACACACAGACTTATCCTGAAGATTTAGAGGCTGGGAGCAGTGTACTACTGTGTCTATTAGAGCCAGATAAACTCTTAAAGTAGCCCATTACTGCGTGTACGGTTTAGGTTCACTCTGGGGGGTCTGCACACACACAGCGGGGGCTTTGTTTCGGGGGAACGCACCACTTCCCTCTGTGGAATGGCAATGGGTCTATTAGAGGTGAAAGTAAGCCGGTGAGGGAACCTGATCCACCCACTCAAAGTCTCTGCCTTTGCTCTCATTCACTTACTTTTTTATGCTCGTACCCCTGCACTTGCACGTAAATAAGAAGAGGTCAGTCTGTTTGACCCCTCTCATTTTTGTCTCATTTTCAATCTCAGTAGCGCACGTGTAGTAGTACACAGAAAGTTAAGTGATTACATAGGAGGGAGCTCAGACCTCTCGGTCCACTAGTGAGAGGCAATCCGGTCCACTCTCTTCAGTCTGCTGAACACAGACAATCCTCTCCTCTCTCCCAGCATCTCAAGGTGCTGCTGGCTGACACAGGCCGCTGCTGGTTCCCACAACTCAACACCCTGCTCTGACTGCAAGGGAGATTTCTGCCAGTGTTTGAGAACTAGGAGCTGAGTAAGATGAGCCTTGAACATATTCTAGTGTAATGTCTGCATCAGAGCCAATTACTTGTGAGAGAGTGAGACACTAACATGAAGTTTCTGAGGAGGTAGGTGCATAGCTCTTCTCATGTGTTTAAAAAAAAAAAAAAAATGTACTCAAGTACTGTACTTGAGGACACCCACAGTTTTCAGTTACTTGTAATTTAATTGAGTATTTCCATTGTTTCCTACTTCGTGCTTATACTCCACTACATCACAACATGTCAGAGCGAAATAAACTCCATTTGTTTCACAGCTGTTGTCACTTTATTGATAACCAACATATTGTAAGCTAAATCACAGAATGTTTCCCAATCTTGTTGGCGTGCGAGCCCCAAACAACATAAAAAGCTATGGCCCCTTGTCCTGTTCCAGATGTCCAGGAGGGATTAGCACTTCCACAAAAAGAGTGATTTCCCTTCCAAACTTCTTAGATGGTTTCGTTTAAATATCTGTCCTGAGGCCCAAAGAGGTAAAATTACATTCTTTTTTCCAAAAAAACACAAAAATTAGTAATTGTTTTTCCTTCTCTCAGACCCTCAGATTTATATTGTGAGCCTTTGGAGGGTGTTTGACCACTGGGTGGGAAACCACTGGACTAATCCATCTAAATGTACAGAAAGAAGTTAAAGACAGCTCCACCTTGACTTGCCACAGTATAATATATATAATATATTATATTAAATATAATATATAATATAGTATAACAGTATAATGCTAAATGCATATTAATGCGTTGATATGATCAATCTATTCATGTAGTTAATAATGTTAGTCATAGGGGGCGTGTTTCCTTATATTGATCTTGATATTTCAAGTAAATTTAGCTAATAATACTTCTACCTAAGACTTGCAGTATTTTTGTATGTACCATGGGTGCTTTCACTTTAGGATCTGAATACATCTTCGACTGACAATAATGTTCAGTTGAGTGAATTTGGCAAATGGGCTAAGCAGTAAGACCTTCCCTGAAGAAAATACTCAGATCAATTCTGATGATTAATGTGCGTCGCTTTTTATCAATAACACAATAAAAATTCAAAAGACTTTTGCAAAGTGGAACATTGCTACAAGCAGCAACATGAGGGTTAAGGTCCATTGCAAGCAAGAGCATTTGTATTTGCGCATCTGAGTTTGTTTGTTTTTTATAAAGTGATGGTTATTGAGTTTTCATCACAGACCAAATGCATCCATTATCTTACTTTATCCTTCACGGGGTCATGAGGGGGCTGGAGCCAATCCCTGCTTATTCAATGTTAAAGTCAAATTCACTGGCTCACGACTCGCTCGCTGTCCAATGTTTATGATTAGAAACATGGACTCTGTGCAACAACTTTAATTCTAATAGATGGTCTTTGGCATACATGCACATACATTTACGGAGGCTTCCTGGAAATACTCATAAGGCTCTTGAGTCCTTAGGCAGATCGTGCCTGAAACATCTCACACACACCATCACTACCTGTGCCGAATCAACTGCTTCATGTCTGAGGTTACTTGTTTTATCTCTGTGCCTGCACTTACAACTGCAAAAGCTCAACTACAAATATGGTCTTTGCACGAAAATGAAAAAAATGTGGGAAGTCTATCCAGTGGCACTGAAGCTGGGCCAACACTAAAAACAAGGAGCCAAATAGCTAAAAGTACACAGATGGTTTATTTTATTTATTGGCCAATATACTTTTATTGCATTCATTAGATTTATTTTTGGAGATTAAAAGCAGGTTATTGTGGCTGAGTACCTGGGTACCTATAAATTCTGCTTTGGTAATTGCAACACTGTCCTCCTGCGTGCATATTACTGTCACCCGTGCATGTTTGCAGACTTGTGTGAGCGTGCTTCCTGCTTAAGCCTTTGCTGCTGCGGTGGAGCTGGTCAGTCGCCAGTGCGACACAGTGGTTGTACTGGGAAGCACTGGATGTGTCCCACCATGCGATCGCAGCCCCTTGCTCAGACCATTATAAATAAGAATGTATTCTTGTCTGCTTGCCTGGTTAAATGAGGTACAGAAACACAGAAGAGAGACATGCCTCACTGTCAGACTGAGCCAGCCCTCCTCCTCCTGGGAGAATACTTGGCTGCTGACGGTGATCTCAGGGGCTGCAGGCCTGCATGTTATAGCATATCTCTCCATCTTAAATTAATAGCCAACGGGCCGAGTTTACTTTGGAAATATGTTTGGACAGGAAAAGTTCACTGGCATGCGGTGCACTCTCAAGATCACATCTCCAGAAATAAGAAAGCACGCTGGTTAATGCTGTCTTACATGAAATGATTTCCCACCATGCTGTCACACAAGGGAAAGAGGAGACTGGATTTTATGTATCATATTCAGCTGTTAATGCATCCTACTCTGCCGGTAAGATCAGAACTTCCTCTCATTAAGGAGCGATTACTGCACGCAGCGTGACTTAACAGTACACAGCCAACCCCACTCATAACTTTCCTGGCAAATTCACAAGAAGCATCGGGGAAGTGATTGGATCATGGAAAACTCTGGACTGTGTGTTTAAACAAAACACTGCAGAGAAAGAGAGAGAGAGAGAGAACTCAGGGGGAGTAAATACAGTACACATCCTGCCACTTGACAGCGCAGCGCACACTTGCGACATGACACTGATATGGGTGTTCCACCCCACTGCATATTTCTCCGGTTTCAAATTGGGTAAATTAAAAGCGCAGGCCGCTGCCAATGACAGTGCAGAGCATGTTGCTGCTTGAAGCCTGCACTGCTCCCTGTAGAGAACTGCTGAAGGTAAAGAGGATGGGGGATGGTGATGGGATGAGACAAAAGTTTTCGGCCGATTGCTTTGACACTGAAACAGGAAGGGAGCGATGAGCAATGTGGAGCAAGGCGTGCAGCAATCACCTGCTCCATTCACGGCTCTGTGGTTTTCTCTTGTGGAGCGTGTGGCTGATAATTAGAAATCAGCCCATCCTTTTGTCCACAGATCACAGCGAGGCACTAAAGCTGGAGCATATAAGCTATGATTTATT
Organism: Centropyge bicolor; assembly: GCA_037975185.1. Classification (NCBI taxonomy): domain Eukaryota; kingdom Metazoa; phylum Chordata; class Actinopteri; family Pomacanthidae; genus Centropyge; species Centropyge bicolor. The sequence continues at coordinate 1,811,955 of JBBMOC010000051.1, read as the reverse complement.
CTACTGAAATAACAATAAGTTGAAGAATCTTGTTTTCAATAGTCTTTAATTTAGTCTTCTAAGGTTGTGCAATAAAGCGACAGAAATACCGCTTTAGCCCCTGGCACATCACAAACAAGCTGCTCTACCTGAGCAGAGTCCTGAGGCACTTTCCAACCCGTCACAAAGAGGTGTGTTAGTTCACACACACCGGAGCGGCAGGAGTGATAATTGGGGTGTTTAAGAGGGGGCGGGCGAGGTGGCATGCTCTCGCACATCAAAGGCAGCTTGTCAGAAACCCTGGCCAAATATTTTGAATGCTGTCAATGCATTGGATGAAAACTCCAGTTAAGACTGTCTTATTAATCTTCAAAAGGCGCACTTCATTTCAACAGCAGTGATAGAGCTCTGCACAAAATAGCTTCTGAGACGTTTTTTGGGAAAATTACAAGGTTGCCTAGTTGGCAGTTGGGTCCACTTTTAACAAGGAGCAGTAATGAATTGAGACGCCACAGGCGACGGTGCCACAGGTTTAAGAGACTTGCTCGACATGACATGCATCACTTTATGGAAGTCTCAGACGTTCTCATTAATTCAGTCTTATAGTCAGCAAAATGCATTTTGGGAAGTGTCTGCTGTACCTGTACAAAGGTGCATTTGTTCTGTTGGGTTGTTTGTTGGTGTCAACCTGTCTTCATCATATTGTACCATGGCCTTGTAATGTTGCCTTAGCAGATTTCTGTCTACTTATTTATGAGAAACATACTGATCGTTCTCAGCAGGAGAATATTTTTGGCTTTTCTGTGAGTGGCACTTTGGTCTGATCTGAATAATTTGTGTGTCCTTTCAAAATTGTAAAAAGCAATAAAAACTATCCTCTTGCACAGAGTTATTTGAGTGCAGTTTGTTTATTCAAAAAAGTCCAAGAATTTACTGAATATACACAGTAAGAGAGGAGTTGGCTTACATCCAGATGCCCCTATCTGAGCACTCTCTCTTATCTTAATCTAACAAAACTTTCTCACAGTGATTTCCTGTATCTGCTGGATAAGAAAGTGCCTAATATAGGGGTGATCGCCGAGCTCACAATCATGAAGATGGAGATTAAATAACCCTCTCCTACACATGGACACATGTGTGGCTGCTGTAAGGCTGAACTAGCACCTGCAGTGCTATCTTGTTAGAGTCACATCTAATCAGCCACTCTTCTGGGCCCACAGCACCTTGCTTCACTCTCCTTCAACAGCTCCTTTCAACACAACTTCTCCTCGTGTCAAACATTTACAGGAGTTGGGTTTGTGTTGAAGCTGCACGCTTCAAAGCCAGTAGAGAAGTGACAGAGTTGTTAAAGAATGCCTGTGTGATTACTGGAGAGTGGGTACGAGGTTAGCTGCGCTGCTAAATGAAAAGGAACGATAACAGCATGTGAACGCAGCAGCTGCTCGCCTCGGCTTAGTCACTCTGTGGGATGGAGGATAATAAAAGCGGTCAGAGGCTTGGCCACTGTGTCACATCAGATAGGACGTGTCATTCAGCAGATAACAAATATGCAAGAGCACAGGATCCAGAGATATGATCTGACCCACTGGTAATGCCAAAGAGCCTGGCCCACAAAGGAATGGTAATCTTTTGTGATGTGCTCTCAGCGACGTTGTCAAGCTTGGCTGAATCCTCTGTGTTTGTGTGTGTGTGTGTGTGTGCATCTTAGGAGGAGAGGCGGGCTCTGCAGCTTGCTGCTAGAAGAGAAAACACAGACATAACAGCATGTCTGTACAAACACCTGCCCCATACATACAAAGCATCAACACAAGCAACTTTGCTCGCTATAAAGCAGGCTTTATACGAAGAACAGTGCGATTCTGTACAGTTAACTAAAAACACTATGGATCACTAGTCCTGATTATCTGTCTCTGTTTGAAGAGTTACTTTACACTAAATTGACTTTTGCCAGTTACAAGATTACAAGCATAGTTGCTTTATTACATATTTAGCTTATAAAAAAAATTGCCACAGAAAATCTAGTAAATCTGAACGGGCACAAGCCGAAAAAAGGTGTTACGTTGTTCTTTAAGAAGTATATATTTTGGAATTAATGTTAGAAACCGTGTCATATGAACACATGCTGGCTATGCTTAATGATGATGTTGTTAATTTTAAGAGGTCATGGGACCGTTTTCTTACTTGTAACACTGCTGGAACACTGTGATGATCTAGCTGGCTGCAATTTTGTTAGTATTAGTGTTGAATGTCTACTTTGGTTGTTTTATATTGTGTATCTATGACAGGCCTTTAGACGTGTTGTAATTGAAAACCATACTGTCTGTTTATATATGTTTAGAGAAATAAAAACTTTAATGATAAAAAAAGAAGTATATATTTTGAATGAAAAAAGTCTAGTCTTTCACAATGAAGGCAGAATTTTAAAAAAGGTTTTAAATAAGTCTAATTATTCCAAAAGGCCGGGACAGGGCTGGAGGCTGGTGGACTCAGCTCACCTGGTCCAGCTGCAAGACCATATGAGCTGCTGACATTCAGCCAGTCTTTCTCTCTCCTGGCTTCCACCCTGTTTGGTTTTGTTGAACTTTGCTATCAAAATAGTTTTTTTTAATCTTATTTTTAGTTACAACTTATGTGTGGCTTCTCCTCTTTTGCCCAGTCTTGAGGCAGGTCGTGACACTTCCAGAAGCCATCATAGTGCTGCGCTCACTTGAAAGTATTAAAAGTGTGAAGCAGTTGTGAGCATATGAGACATTCCAAACCTGTGTCCTTTTTCGCCTCCACGCACCTGGTCAATCAACACATGAAGTCAGTATAATTGTCGGATTGTCGGTTTTGGAAAGCTACAAAAATTGTCAGAAGAAGCCCCAGTTCCAATGTAAGGTATTGGGCGAGTTGGTTTCAGACACTATTTCACCATCTGGAAAGCACTTTGGCTGACAAACTGTTTTTTTTTTGCACTCAAAGGCTGTCGTTTTACTGGAAACACCTGATGCTACATCCAGAGTCCACATACTGTAACAGCAAGTTAATCCTCAAAATCCCCCAAAATCATAAAATCATCAAATGTGCTCCTCCCATTTGACTGTACATTAAATTATGATTGTAATTTAGAATATAAGTGACTTGACTCCTGCTGGGCTTTCTCAACTGTCAAACCACAATAAAGTGAAGCAACTTAGCTATTCATGGCATGTTGTTTGTTTTATGTTGCTGTGAGCTGCCTCGCTCGGGAAAAGGTGTGACCCTCTCTTGTCTCAACACATGGTGAATGTGATCCGTCATAATGGATACCCACTTAAAAGTGCTCCCATATCACACATCATTAAGCACCACACTGTGTCTAGAGGTGGCACCATGATGCTCTGTGAGACATGACACCTCACTGTTTACCACCATCGTCACCTCGTTACCGCCGCGCCCCCACACCCGCCCACTCCCCTTCGACCTGGGGAGCACAGCCGCTCTATAATTAGGAGCCACTGTAGTGCCCCACTCCTCCCCTGTCCAACCAACCCCCCTTTGCTAATGGCACCAATTTGTATTCACTGTCAGCTCTGATGAGCTCTCATGCGGAGAGATGGCCTTATCACAGGGCCTCTGGCTCCCATCACCTAAGCCCCTCTCCTGCTGCCTGCCAAGCCCAGCACGTTGACGGACAGGCAGAGAGGGTGCGGGAGCGGGGGTCAGTGTGGGGGAGGAGGTACACATTTGTCTCCATTTCCATGTAAACTTTTGTAACACCAGACAGATGTGCTCTGGTACAGAATCAGCTGAACAACAGAAACAAGAGGCAATGAGGAATCTATGACCAAAACTTAAATCACACAAACCATCAGTGTCTTTTAATCATCCCCTTCCTCACACCTCAAACTAAAGCCCTTAATACATTTAAAGCCAGTAATGTGCACTGTTAGGCCTGAGTTCTTTCTCCGAAGAAATGAACACCTTTCTTCCACACATCTAGCAGAAACATATAAAGGTGGAGATCCAGCTGAGGAGGATGTGAAATGTGAAGAACTAGTAGGGAAGGAGATCCTCCCATGAGGGTCTTGATCTAATCGCACACATCTGCACAAACATGGCTGTGTTTTAACTGACATGTGTTTTATTAACAGTCTCCAGCTCAACAGTGACACATCTTGCCCCATTCCCATCCCACATGTCAACTCAATGCAATCCATCTCCAACCTCTACATACCAACTGTTGTTGTGAATCAACTGCAAGTTTTCGGTCACATGATATTTTACTGAAATGTTACTGGTTGCTGTCTCCATGTAAAGCAATCTGAACCCTTTAGATTATTTCAAATGTTACAAATGCTGCGTTTGCAAGTGCAGCAGCCTGGGCCAGGAGACGTGAGGAGGTCAGAGGTCGCCGGGCAGCAGTAGCAGTGGTTTATGCTCTGGTTTAATCTGGGATTAGCTCAGGGTCAGGGTTATCTCTCCTCAGCCTGAGCGGAATCAGGAAACAGGGATTGCCTGGGGTAAAGTGGCATTACTGAATGGCCTGTCCAGAATTGCAATGAGCCTGTGTTGAACAGGGGTAATAGAAAGAACACGGGACATAGAGAGTGCATGTCCAGGTTGACTCACTGGGCTCAGGGTTGTAACCTCTCTGCCATCGCTCCAACACTTCCCAGCCCTGAGTTCCAGCTCAGCAGAGATCCACATGCACCAAGACTGTGAATTACTACACCCTGTGAACCAATGAATCACTGGTATATGGTATCTGTCTCGCCACAGTTATGTGCATACCTTCTGGTTTCCTGAGTACATTTAGCATGGTGAATTCATTTCAATGCTGATTTAGTACAGAGGCCACCAGAGGCAGGCGAGCATGCGCTCAAGTGTTTGTCTCGGAGGAACAAAGGAGCAGCTAGCAGAAGAAGTTTGATGGAGCAGCCACGAAGACTAAACATGAGTGAAAGAGCCCTTTAGTCTGCCTTATCTTAACCTGGCACGTCTCAGCTTCATGTCAGACTATAATCCCCACGTACTGGACACACTCTGAGGCAGAGACACACTCCACCATCTCTGCTTCTGCTGTCTGGATCCTGAGGGTGGTGCACCTGGGATCTTTGTCAGCTGTGAGACCAGCGCAGCCTCGTCGTAATGAAGACAGATCTCACTCTCTGTTAAATGTTAAAGCAAGTGGAAATGGAGAGGTTTTAAATTCTATGGGAATTAAGAAAGAAAAAACTCTGCTGTGCTTAACCTAAAACAGAACAAGAACAGACACACAGAGACAGAAAGATTGTTTACTGACAGTAAAGCTGAATGAATGCACTGTCTCATAAATTCAGCCTTCAGTTCAGCTGTATTCAAACTTGCAAAATTTGCTGTCACATTTCAGCACCAAACTATTTTAGTAGCTGAATCAACAGTGGATCTGTCATTTTTGTAAGAATCATGGAAAAAATATTTGCTTTTCATCATGAATGACATTGCCTTGTGTTGATCTCTGTGATATTTCTGGTATGACAGAGAGTATTTTATGCTAATGTCAACTGCCACACACAATAAAGTGCATCACAAGGGATCAAAAAGGCAGGTTTCAGCTGCCACAGGCTGACTCCCGCCTGAGGTTTTCAATTTTCTTTTTTTTGTTATTAGCTTCATGTCTGTTTTCCACACTGTGCTCTGGTAAAGTAAGTCTACATCCTCTGCAGTTCAATTCGGTTCCATCCAAAAGAAGGAAAGTACCTGAAAGTTTTATTTGCATCAATGGAGCAACATCTTCTCCTTTAGTGAATTTAAAGAAAAAAGGCTTTCTTGGCAGCTTGAATCCACCGCTGAGAAAACTACGTCAGGAAAAGCGAAGGCTGAAAAATGTCTCACTGCGACAATACATCCTTGTGTCTCTCAGGTGCATCCTGACAGGCCAGTGAAAGATTTACAAATGAACAGACACAGGATATGGCAACCCAATGTATGTGACACCAGTGACCCGCTATCATGCCCTTTGGTTATGAATGCCTTATTTGTTGAAGCAGTGTGGGGTCACAGTGTGGGAGGCCAGTTGTTGTCCCTGTTCTTCCTGAGAATGACAGGAAGGCAGGATAGATTGTGACAGCAGCCATTGTGGCTCCAGTCCAGGTCTCTTCCTCCCAGCAGGCTCCCGCCGCTCCTCCACCCTGGGTAAGTGCACGTGGTGCCACCTCAGCACTTATAACCCAGTTTCTGAGGGGGCAGGGTGAAAGAGAAGTTGAGGGTTGGGGCAGGAAAGCCTTCACTATTTTATTTGCCATGTCGAGTTTAGTGGCCTACAATCATACATAACAAGAGGCAGCTGATGTTGATGGAAGCAGGAGGCTGATGGGACATCCCTCTCATTTATCCCCTCTTTGAACAGAGGCGGTCAGTTGAGTTCCGATGCGTCCCTGATTCCCAGGCCTTTGGGACAGGAAGTGGGATTAGAAGACAAATCCCATTTTTCCAGGCCTATGTCAGCGGCATTTTGCCTCATCACTTACTTTCTCTATTCAAAGGGCGCTCATCTGAAATGAAGGTGATTAGCCTTTTATAAACATCATTGTGTTCTCAGCTGCCGCCACATCGCTGGGTGCTGGGTCAGCCAGGGGAATCCCAAACTGGTCTACATCTCTAACACATGCCCTCATGGGAATGGAGGGGTCACAAGGCTAAAGCTGCCAGTATATTTCTATGACTTTCCAAAAACCAACAATCCAGCATTCATACCCACTTCAGGAGCCTGTCCATGACTCCACCCTTCAAGCGTGGCCGTTCAGAAGAGCTATAAACACATCTGATTTAGACGAACTGCTTCTTTTCAAGCAGAATCCACCCCGAGCCCTTCTGAACCAGCACAGTTCTGCAGTCATTAAAGGAGACATGTTCGGAGGTCACAAGACAGCGAAGAGCAAAAGTCTCTGATTCCACTGTGCTCTCTGATGCCATAAGCCTGCTGTTCGTAAACCACGGTCGTTTTAAAGGGCCTTCTAAGGCTCTGTGCTCTTATCCTCTTTCTGAGTTAGAACGAGATAATAGGTTCCCTTAAGACGTGAGGAATCAATCTGGTGGGAGAGGCTGTCCTGAGCTGACCAATTTATGTTTCTGGGTCTTTTCAGCTATTCTATTTTGGTTGATGTAAAACATTGCTTTGGAACATTTACAAATTAATAACTGCATGTTGTCCATAACCCTAACTCTTAATCGTATTAAGAAATTGCAATTGTTCATTTCATCAATTGTTCAAGTCCATTTCCTCTACTCAACAAAATAATTTGCAGCAAATGAGTGCATTACATTGACCTGATTTTTAGGATGTTCATTCTTTAAATTCAGTCTTCACCTAGATAGTTGCGTCAACCTTTATCTGTGTTAAGACTGTTATTTTGGCTGGCCACACTCTACGCCCATGTAAGGTGGTGTTAAGGAGATAGTGGCGCAGGGGGTTGGAGGTTTGCGGGGTCAGTGAGTTTACCAAGCCGATTTAGCCATCCCAGTTTGTCACTGGTAATCTCCCTGCAGCTAACAGGGAGGTAAAATCAGCCTGATAACTGCAGGAGATGGATAAAGAGAGAAGCAGACAGAGTGGGTGAGAGAGAGCTGTGTGTGTGTGCATGACTTCTTGGACCTCATCCCTCAGTCTCTCGCACACACACGTACAGATAATATGCATAGCATGCACATATACACACGCAAGTTAAGCACCTCACACACAACAAGTGTGACTCATTATGGTTTAGACATGCGGCAGCTGCAGAAATTTAAACACAATGTAATCATGAGATGCGGCAAGGCTATAATGAATACTAATTGAAAATGTCCATCACAGCAGTTCCTCAACGCATGCAAAACCAGCAAGCAAACTAAGTATGAGGTAAGTCCAGATGGAAGACACAGAACAGGCGAAAGCAAGAAGCGTGTGAAAGGTTCACAGTGGTTCCTCTGAGGTGGAATATGGAGGTGTTTGCTTTGGCAATGTTGACCAAAACCTCAGCCCTCAGAGAGAAAAAGAGAGAGACAGCCAAAGCATCCTCGCTCTCCTCTCTTCAGCCCCCTCACTACGGCCTCCTTTTGCCCCACCATAAACACTTCATTTCTTTCCCGACTCAGGCAATGTGCTTTCTAAATCAGGGGAGACATGTCCTTTTTTTCCTCACCTACCCAGCCAAACAGAATTAATCTGAAGAAGTGGGACCTTTATAAACAAAACTCTGTTGCCTGTCCGCGCCAGGAGCAATGCAAACATGTAATCCTGAATAAGAAGCTCATAAGTGGCGGACTTGATGGGTCTTACTTTGCACTGACGGCCCAACCTCATTTAGTCGCTTTTATTTCAACACATTAAGAGGAAATGTGCTTGTCAAAATGTATTTAGTGACTTCGATTACAAGCATGTTAAACAGTAATATGTCGTAACTTTTTGGCTGAAATGCCACTCCACAGGTTGTCTTGGCCTCCAGCTACATGGCTGTACATTTTCTTTTCAACAATGTGTATATATTACAGGAATCACATCCCTTAGAATAACACTCTCTAAAGTGTGATTTTACTCATTGTGACTGCACAAAAACTGCACTGTGGTTGTGTCCCAGTTCAATCAGCTATAGCTGTAATGGTCGAGTGAAACAGCACATCCCAGCAGCATTATGTCTAGCCGGGTTGAAGATATATGCTGGTGGCACAAAGATCGATTTTCCTCGCTTCTCCTTTCAGCCGCGTTCTGTCCTGCTCTCGGAGCTGAAGCACTGCTGTGATTGAAAGTCCTTCTCTCAGCTCAACCTCCCTCTGGTACAGCAAAATCCAAAGAGACAAAACAAACCCTCTCTCTCACTCATCGCTTGATTGCCCTGCAGCTCTTCTACACGCCGAAATTGGCAAAGTGACCTTGATGAGGGAAATACCAACTGTCAATCATTGATTACCAGGACTTTTTACACATTCACTTAAGGGCTCCCCTTTCATGTTTGATCAATATCAGCCAAAAAGTAGTCAGAGAGTAACACAGAGGAGTGGGTATTGAGGGAGCATTGAGCCTCAGGGAAGATAGGGCATTTTAAATGGGCAGCCAATGCTGGAGAATGGGATGAGGGAGGGGTCTCAAGTACACCACCCATCGAACTGCACCAACTAAAATGAAGACACCCTTGATCCTGTAACTATCTTGCTGTTGTCTGCCAACATGTGGACACAACAGACCAGCTTTTAAGGATAACGTTGGTCATGCATGTGACCACAAACAAGCGGCAATTGTCTGCTCATTTGGTTAAATGTTCTATTCATTATGAGCACTAAACAAATTGTCAGGACCATTAGGAGCCAGAGAAGCCAGAGGCAGATCCTGACAAAGGATCATTTATCTGTTACAACTACTGAGTCTCATTTCAGTCTCAAGTTCAAAATGGGCAACAGACACAAGCAGTCAGACGATCAGACAGGTTGTAATCAAACTTGTTAGCCTGACTTATTTGGAAAAGAAAATGAAAGCTAAGCTAAATTTTTTACCTCAGCTGCCTGTTGTAAACATCAATTATAGTTTGTAGACCGACTTCCTGCTTCTAATTTGACCTACTGCACACTCACAATTTTCTGCACAATGAGAGATTATTAGTATTATATAACAAACCCGGAATTATCCTTTTATACCCTTTAACAGAGATCTCAGCCAGTTGAAAACACCTGTTAAGTATCTATCTTTTACCAGCCAGTTTTCTTTTCAATGGAAGGTAAATCCTCTTTTCACATGAAAGAACACCTGAGACTATGAGAGCCAAGCTTTACAGGTCACCGCTGCATTCCACTGAAAAGCAGAATCCATAAATGGGAATTAAGCTAAACAACGTCAGGGTAATAAACCTATTGGCTGCTCTGGCAACCTGAAAAAGTGTCAGGTGAAAAGGTTGATGTCCTGTCTCATTATTCCTGGATAGCATATTTGACATGGAATCAACTGTTAATCCAGAGAAAATCCTGCTGGGTTTTTCTACCAGGATGGCCTCGCTGCAGGTTGGTGGGAAGCGGCTGAGGGATTGCCGGGCTGCGTTGCCACTAAGCCACTACTATAAGCATCCAGCTCTGGCAGCGTTTGTGGCCAGAGCTCTGCACTCCCCGTAATGACTCATTGATCTGAGCTTCTCAATCCCTGCCTGCCTTATCTCAGCTAATGGGGCTGCATCATGGCCTGTCACAGGCTGCAATCTCTCCGAGAGACCGAGTGCACTTAGAGGTCAGTGCAGCCGCTTACCAGTAGAGTTGCACCACAACCAGGTGGGAAAAAAAAAAAAAAAAAGCTTTACGCATCTTTCCGAACACTTGCTCTTCTTATTTGACAGGTCCACACTCCCTCTAACAACCATTCTGTTGTTTTTTGGAGTGGGATGATATAGTATCCCTCCAGGACCTCCTTTTATCATTTCAATAACAAACTCGCACTTCTCACATCCATGATTCTTCTGGGTGCATGATAGCCTCGCTTTGACCCCAAACATTTGAAGCTTACAAAGGGACTCCCCTACACAAACCCATGAAAGGCTCCCAAATCCACAGTCATTTATAACGTTTGAGGCTGGCATGACAGCAGAACGCAGCATGTGGGAAGGAGGCCAATGGGGAGAGGAGAGTGGAAAGTCTATATGAAGCAAACAAGTTCAGTGCAGTACAAAACATGTCCCTCCACGGGCTCACTTTGCTTGCTCTCCCTATTGGCCAGTGCTACTGAGAGTATAGGTAGAAAGCACTTTGATGAATGGAGTCAAAGAACCAAAACTACAAACACTGGAGACTATATGATGTGTGTTTTCAATACTATATTCCTTCAGGGTCTGGACCAAGAGGAAGAGTGGTGTAGCCCCAGCATGCATTTCTTTAAAAAACACTCTACGTCCTGTGGTGCATCTACCCTGCATCCATCCACTTGCCGGAGTATTAATCCCATATGACCCGGGGTCAACGCTGGCTCTACATAAAGAAAACACTTTTAGAAAGAAAGAGCCGATCACAATCCGCAATATTCCTCGTCTCTGTCCCTCCATCATCATCCCTCTTCCTCATTAACCCGAAGGAAAGCTGTCTCTCTCCATTCAGTCGTGCCTGAGGTGGCATCCGCATGGCAGCAGACATACAGACAGCTTGACAGCTGTGGAAATACACTGAGCTCTGGCAAAAATCAAAACTGCCTCCCTGCGAGATTTTAATGACTAGTCAGTCTTTCCCCACTTGGGTTTAAATCTGCAACAGCGAGACACACCTGACAGCCCTGACATTTGACTGACAGGCAGGATATCCTCCGCTGTGACCCTGCAGCCCTCCTCTTGAGCAGTTCTGGCACCGGGTAATGAGCTACGGGAGAGGTCGGAAGTATAGATTGCAAAATACAGCTTTTGTTCAGGGTGAATTCCTAGATGGTGCAGACAAGAAACCAGTAGGGAGGAGGCATCCCAGGCCCCAAAATTTTTTTTTTCCAGTGGGAGACAAGTGTAACTGAGATAATTGCCGTTATCTCTGCTTTATCCCAGTTTGAGGCAATGTTGGGCTTTGATGGACCTTGAGGGCTCCTCTTTGGAGCTAAGACCTTAGTGGGTGTTCAGACCAAACATAGCGTGGTGTTGAAAAAAGACACTGGTCTGTGTGGCGGGGGCACGTCCCTACAGGTATGGGGAAGATTAAATATGATCTCGGAGGTTCAGTTTGAGTAATAGATCCATGAGTGTGAAGGCTTATCAGTCGCCAAAACACTGCACAGTGGTTTACAATACTATTAAGAAGTATCTTATAGCGTATAATTCATTTCATCTTCCTCCTTATCTTTCATGAAGTTAATGGTAGAATATGCCAGGAATGTGTGCTTGTACCTATTCAACTGGCCGATGCAGAGAGCTGCTGGAGGATGGAGCTTGAGGTTGTGGCATTCCTCTCCTGTATCGTGCTTTAATTATATTCCTCAAAGTGACTGTGTTTATTCTTTCATTCACAGTAGGAGGATCAGCCTGCCTTTAGCAATTTGGTTATAAAGGCATTTGCTGTACACTTTCCTTGTGTTCATCCATTCTATTCATGATCAATTTGCCAAAAATTCTTCCTAAAAAATTCCATTTTACTTGACAGTGGATCTAGACTTCCTAAATCAACAGCACACGAGCCAGGCTTTATCTCACATCTCCTCGCATTTACATCTTGATAAAGCCGCCTCTCCGTTACAGCTATCTTAGAACTATATGTTAATCTGATTTGGACAGGAAAACACGACTAATGCTTGTTTTTGGCTGCTCACCGCTTCGGTTCCTCTGCAAGCCAACCTCAATTTCTCTCATTCTCTCTGCATCGACACTGCAGGCGACGCACAGCTGTGAACAAGACACAGCCTCTCGCAATCCTCCCGGCCCCTGTCCCGCCTGCATGATCTCTCTGAAAAATATTTTAATTGACGCAGCAATTAAGCAAAACAAGTCGAAACAGCGCTCCTCTGGAACCTCTGTGCGAAGGGAGAGCAATCTGCCTCCCCGGGCAAGTTTATCTTGAGAATGTGGAGTATTCATCCGAGAAGTATGGCTTGTGTCTCAGCCAGAGAGCTCACTGCAAAGAAAATATTTGGGAATAGTGTGTGATTAACTGCAGTACATCACCACGGAGAGCAGTGGGAGATTAATTGGAGTGCATCGCCATTAAAGGGTCAAACCAGTGCTCTTGCATATTTAAGCCCATTTACTACAAATTATGTATGTGTTTGATAAGTGTCACATTTTTTTTGACAAACAGGTTATTAGATCTTTATGCTGTCGTCTACTTTCAATAAGCTTTTCATTCAATTCTGTACAGAAAATCTGTTTACATAGGCTTGAAACTTGCTGGAGCAATTACAGTCGAGATAATGTTCAGTTTTCATAAAACTTCCAGACCAAATAGTAACATGCAGATGCAAATTGAGCATGAATTTCTGTGGTACAAAGGTTGCTATTCAGAAAAGAGTTCACATCTCTCAACTGTATTTGAGATGTGGAGGACTAATTTTTGAATAAAATCACGTTCAGGTTGACTTGTACACCACACTGACGTTGGTGGTTTTCATGCAGTTACAACATGACATATGCGGTTTGGGTTGTGGTCAGTTGTAAAATCCATGCAATTTGCTGTTAAGGGAGTAAGACATGCATTATTGAAATGGCTCTTTAAAGAACTGCAGTATACGGTATTATCCATTTCACTTCACTTTGCATAAACCACACTTGGTTTGGCTGCAACAAAATGTGGGTGAGCTGTTATGTACAACAGGAAGAAGAGATCTGGGAACATTTATTGTAGTATTACGATGCAGACAATGAGTTAAAAGACATTTGGACATGTGCACATCAGTGTGTATTCACTTTACTCTATGTTCCCAAGATAATGCAACACATAGCTTTTATAGCAGCAGTTGTTCCAAGTAGTTTCCCTAGCATGAAGGAAATATAGGTCATAAATAAATATCTACTCCCTCCATAGCCCAGTGAGGTTAAAAATGATGTATTGCTGGCAAGGGCCTGTGTTTTCAGGTGATATTTATCACAATCAAGCTGAAGGCCTTTTTATTTTCTAACAACCATTTGCAGGATGAACCAAGGCTGCAGCTTCAAGTTGCACTGAAACGGAGCATTTAACAGTCGTGCTTCCCTTCATAACATTGATCTCTTGCCAATCCTAGTTTCTGATTAAATCATGTGCCACATTAGTGAGAATAAAGATTTAACACTGGCGTAGTCTGGCATCTTACTGCTCCTGTGGAAACAGTATTTAATCAAAATAGAATGCTTTGAGATTGATCATAGACTTCATGTGAGACACGCAAACCATTGGCAAAAGAATGATAATGTCCACAGGCGTATCAACACACATCTAATATCACATGAAAGCACCCATCACAATAAACTCTAATTATAAAGGAGAATTAAAAAGGAGAGGAAACTCTCTGACAGGTAAACTATCAGGTGCGTCAGTGTTTGTCCGGGGACATGACAGGTCTTTTCAGAGCTAGTTCGCACTTCCCCTCTGTTAAACCCATGAAAGTGATTTTTCTTGACATCTCAAGAGGCAACCATTGCCAAGCAGCTGAAGCATGTGGCTGAGCAGGGGCGTCGTGACAAGACTTTGGTGGGATTATTTTAAAACTTCACTAAATCAGTTTCCGTAGCTCAGTAATATCACACTGGATATTTATTTTGAGATTTCAAAGTCAGTTTTATTCTCTTCATTCTATTTTCATCCTTATTTTAACTCCATCTTCTCCATCTTATTTTACATTAACTATAGCATTCAATCCCTATTTATATGTTTATTCCTTGTTTTTCTTTATGTGAAGCAGTGTGTGCATGCAAGTTCTGTGTTGTAAAGCACATTGTAGCTGGTATAATTAATGATCATAAATAATAAATGACTGATAAAATGATCATAACTACAGGTTAGAAAAAACGAGCATGATGCATCTGTTGCTAAGAGAGAGAGCTGGGGACGTGTTAAACTGAGGAGTCAGAGGTTGGCCCCAGCTGTGAAGAGTCACAGCTGCACCGATCAGCAAGTCTGGTGTCTGCAAGGTAAAGCTATTCTAGAACTTAATGCAACTTGGATTCTATAAACAGTTTTTCTTCCTTCCATGTTTGGACAAGGTGAAAACAGCAAGCTGATATTATGCAATTCAAACAGCATATAATTAAAAAATCCCACGGTTTCTGCTGCCGTGTTGATTCAATTTAAGTGAGCTTCTTGTACTGTTGCTTTAGCTCCAGCCAGAAGACACTCTTTTTCCTTCACCCATGCAAATCAAAATAAATGGAGTCATCATATGATTACATCTGAGTTATGGGTGTATTTTGATAGAGCGATGATCATGGTATTGAAATAAAAGAAAAACTGTGTCAGTGGACACTGATGCACACTAGCATTGTTTCTGTGTCAAAGCTGATGACCACAATCAGCAGGATTACACACTGTCACGTGCAACAAGTGTCTGTATTTAAACTGGAAACACCTGCCACATTCCTGGAAAAGCACACACAAAACAGACACTCCCTCAACACTAGTTTATTTTTCCAGTGCAATATTTTAACGAAAAATCTTTCGTCTCAGGGCTCAAGAACAACTCAAAAGTCATGTCGGAAAAATTCACTTGATTTACGTATAATTTCCACCAGCTCCAGCAAAGCCAGCGAGTCCTCAGGTACCTTGGAGATTAACCCACAAACACAAACACATGACTGAGCTTTACTGTGGGCTCGCAGCCTCGGCAGACTCACTGAAGAGTTAATTCCACAGTGCATTCCATCCCCACAGTGCATCATTAAAAGCGCCGCATTTCACCTAACCATCATTTATCTCTCCACCGCTAATTAGTTCTGATCAATTACCTTTACTCAATGCTGCTTCCACATTTAAGAAAACAGGAAGAGCCGCTTATTCATCGCTGCTCTTTTTGCCAGTCTTTTAAATATTCCCTCGGGTTGGTTCCACTAGCTAGGGTCCTTTTTTCCTGCTGGGAGCCCTCCATTAAAAAGCCATCGCTCACCACTGGGTCTAACACGTGACAGAGGTGGGACCCCCTGGCACCCCTCTCTGGTTGTGCATTATGACACAAAAAAAAGGGGATGAACAGACTTAATTAGAGGCTTTAAAATAGCAAACACTCGTCACAGTTGAGCTGCTTTACTGAGCTTCATCTGAGTTATGAGCTGAAGAGGAGAAACACTGCAAAGGTGGGTGATGATATCAGTCATTACCCACCTGAGGTGCAGTTGGGAAGTTTGTTCTAGCACTGAAGGGAGAAATACGACCACAATGGTGACACATGTATGGATGGCTGCCTGATTACACACCAGTGGAGCTCAGCTCAAGTTAAGTGACAGAATATGGATGCGTCCAACAGTGTACAAGATTTTCTGTGCGTGCAACTTTCTACCCTGGAAAGCTCATCCAACAAACTTCATCTATACTTTCTGCAACTCCATCCATCACTGAGCGCCTCTGCTGTCTGTCTTTTATTTCCACCCTGGAAGGTAAAACATAAGCATGTCAAAACTGGGAAGGTAGGAGAGAACAAGTGGGGGTAAAACTTGATCCACACTGTAGCCCACGAGAGAGACTTTGGACGGACTCAGAGCTCGGAGGGAAAGAAGTAGGAGTGAAATCCTAGCCTTCCTCTCTCTGTCCCCTTTTCTCTGTCTCACCCTCCCTCTGTTGGAGTGGTTCATCTTGGACTCCAGGCCCGTTTGTCTTCTCACAGAAAGGAAATGCAAAGTAGGCTGCTCCGAAACTCTGGGAAACGCCACAGGACGTCCCCGGGGGGAAATTAAATACGGCCACTAAGATCCACACAGTAAAGTGGCAATAAAGTATTCATTAACCCTCCATTGAGGGGCTAAGCAGGAAAACAAGCAACTGAGTTAGGAAGTCAAACAGGGATTTAGCACACACAGTAACATCACCACCCCCCTCTCTCATTTTAAGATTTACAAAACAATGAGAGGACTCACGGAGCTAAAGAGCATGTACATCCCTCTCAGACAAGCAGGGAGATCAGAGACTCAAAGACGGGGGGGGTGAGTTACTGAACAAACTGAGCAACATTAGGGCATTACCAAATAGTTTCACAAACATTATCCCTGATACTCATAATCCTCTTTCCTTTCATATCGCAACACATCGCCCACTACTGGTTTGGCAGCGTGCCAGGCTGGAGTGGAGGATGTAAACAATGCCCTCCGCTCCTCTTGACTTTCATTATCCCTCCATCCGAGCATCTCATTTTTCACCTCCATTCTAAACCGCTGTCCTCCCTTTGCAGCTCCACAGCGGTGCTCCTTGGACCTGGACTGATGAATCTATAGGCAGCGCAGAGAAAGGCCTGCGGGATGCTGTGCGCCGCATTCATTGACAAAAAAGGCCTGATGCCAGTTTGACGCCCACCCCCAGGTCTCCCAGAATGTGAATGAACTTCTGTGAATAAGAGGCAAACCTACACAAACACCCCTGCAGCTATAGGACCTTCACAGGGGGAAGAGTGTGTGGGCGACGCCAAACAACAACAACAACAACAAGGGGGAACTGCATGCCAGGGTTCCTCTTTTTCACTCCTTCAACCATCAAGAGGAGGCACCGCCGCAGGACGGGGCTTGAAAGGACGGGGTCGTTGACAAAAACGGTCTGTCGGGGGGTCACCGCCGGCCCCCGGCCTCGGCCTCAATGGATGTGAATGAGTGTCCATCCCCACACATTGCAATTAACACCTACTCCACCAACAGACAGGATGCAGCAAAAGGCAAATCTCCAAATCAGCATTTCAAAACCACGCCACCACAAAGGCATCAAAGTGCACGCATTGTAATATGCCTGAGTGCTCTTATGGGCTGAACTCTTCAGTGTGTCTTCCAAACAGCCTCATTTCCCCTTACAAAAGTGCAATAGTATATGACCTCATCAGTGACCAGATGAGGAGGTGGGAAGCAGGGACAAACACGCTGAAAGGATGGGATAAGAGGGTTTGGTGAAATGCTGACTGCAATTTACTTTTAACATGCTTGAGTGAACCTAATCTGAAAACTACATTTCCCCTGACTTTCTCATATGAGTATGGCTTCATACTGAGTCCATGTTCTGAAATGTAACTTGAGTAGAAACTGTGACTATATCTTATGACGTAGGTAAAACTTTTCTGAACTTGTGATATAAAGCCAAATTACCCCGTGTCTGGCTCCAATCAGTCTCTGTTTCACCTTTTGATTTGATACATAAACCAACCGGAGTCAATGAAGCCACAGCACTGATTAACTACAGATTAACAGCAGACTATAAAAGAGCAACCAGACACATCATCGACGGAGAACAAGTTGCAGATCTGGCGTTTATTTATATGTGGCTTCTATTCTTGCATACTACGCATTTATAGCTCTGTGCTTTGAACATACTCAGCCATTTTAATACTCACTTAATCCACATGTCAGCAAATTACTTCACTATAATGTTAACGCAGCTTTCGCAATCAGCATTTGTGCATCTATTGACGCAGATAAGCGACATTATTATTTCAAGCTTGTGAAATGATGCCTCGCAAATAATGTCACAGCCTGCAGTTGTACATCACCTTTCGTGTGTATGTCAAAAAAAAAATCTTACAAATTCAAGTTGCTGAATGTGTAATACAGTTTTGCTGTTGTAGAAATATTTGCGTACGTGTCATTCAAGTTTGAGCAGGAATATTTTGAAACTTCAAGTCTGAGAGTCCGGACACACAAGTTTCTTATCTGTCTATGCATCAGATTTGCTCCCATACGCAACCTTTATCAGGATGATCATGAAAGAAAGATTAAGTGTGAGTGAACTGTAAACAATTTATCAGCTGTTTCATCCCGTGAATAGCTTTGGTTCACTACAAATCTTGTAACGCTGTCTTTTGATGCCTGAAAACTCCTCCTGTTATGATGGAATCTATATGTTTCATAGTGCCATATTGTACATTGTGCAAATTCAAACATGAAAAACACCAAAGTGTGCCAATATGCTGGGAACAGATTATTAAAAATTATAATTCTGAAAACTGAGAACTGGACATTTTGCAGGGCTTTATGCACAATCCATTAATAAGTGCAACATTCCTGCCACAGCTATTAACAGCTACTGTCAAACTGTGCAACACTTAGCTCTGCTTGCAAAATGCAAAGTCTATCAGCGGCGTCTAATCTGTAAATCACACACAATTATTTTCCGCTTCATTCTGAGGTTACAAATTAGTGCCCTGCCTCAGTCATGGTGTATTTACTGTAGGCCTCAAAGAAGAGCAGCCACATTAATGGGCCCAAGTCTCAACTCGGAGGCAGCGAGCCGCATCTGAAACTCAATCCCCCACTGACAGAGGGTGAGAAATTATGTTGAGGTTGTAGATCAGAGGAGGGGGGGGGGGGGCAGTGGCCTTGACCTCCCAAGTCAGAGTCATGCCCTCCCACTTGACCCTTCTCAGAAACTCCCATGTACTTAACGTCTTCTGGGATCTACACATGCATGGAGACAAGCTTTGAGCAAACCTCCACTTGAACTCCTACTGGCCTGGAAGTGCACCATCCTTGAGTATATGTAGATACTGATGTTATATGTACATTTATTAATTTGGCAGATGTCCAAAGTAATGTACAAACGAGGTACCATCCAAGCCACAGCCGATCAATCATTAATCTAGACCCTTAAAATGATCTATATTTACATGAAATGACAACACTTATTTCTTTATGCCTGTGACCACAGAATGTCCACGCAAGAAAAAAGCCTGATGCAAAACAATGTAAGAATAAAATCAGAACTACAGACGCAGTAGCAAAGTCTTTCCAGAGTGATTAGTGTGACCAAAATTGTTGAGAGCAAATATGATTCAGATTCAAGGTGATATGAGGTACTTCTGGAGATGAGGACTTCAAAGCCTACAGCCGCAGAAAGGGAGTGACTCTGCTGTTCAAACTGAAGTGCTGTAACCATTCGAGAGCCGGAAGGAGGGGACAAGCGCGAACAAGTGATGGCTTGGTTTGTGTAGCAATGAGCAGGTACCTTAACGCAGAGCAGGGAGGGGGTGGTGTGGTTTGTAGGACTGGAGCTACAGGTCTGAAAGAACGGGGTTGCAGATGCCTTCAAAGACTGGTATGCCAGCATTGGGCTTTGAATATGATATGAGCTACAGAAAGCCAGGGAGGGAGTTTATACGGGAGATTTTGCGGAGGTTGAACACAAGACAGTTTGCAGCGTTCTGGATGAGTTGTACAAGGACTGAAGGGAGTACTTTGATGGGGTGGCTACAAGTGAACTGCCGAAGCCCAGACGGAAGATGACTAAAGATTGAATATCATCCATATTTTCATGCACCAAATATCGAGCACATTCTCTCATCTGCTGACAAGATAACACCATTTTTCGACGATGACGATGACGGTTAAATCGCCCCTGCGTCCAGACAACAGAATAAAGAAGCACTTCATAGTAGGGGCTTGATTTAGAGCGACCATGAAATTAATTTGCCCATGCATATTCTTACCCCACCTCTTCTGACTCCTTCCCTTCTTTTCTGCTAATCCATTTTTCTTACGTAACACATTTAGAAAAAATATCACACTAGATAACACTCTAAAGTGTAAACCCTTTATGAAAGTTGGGCGCAGGTTTGAGCTGGATCCACAAACACGTCTAATCCGTCTGGACCATTATTCTACCTGACACCTTAATCTGCCACAAGAGAAACACCAGCGCTAAGAATATACAGTGTTCAGCCCCAGCGGCGTTACAGAGACAAAGCCAGTCTGAGTCCTCAACCTGTTTATCCAGTCTCCACTAATGCCCTGTTTCACAGGTGAGAAAAGACACAAAATCCCACAGGAAGTCTTAATTATGCCACCTAGAAAAAGAGCCAACCTTGACGCTTGGCGGTTGTGCTAGATAGAAGTCGCAGACTCAGATGAACTTCAACCAATGTGTCAAGCCTGGGAATGCTACATCATTGTCTGTTCACAGTTTTCCCAACAAAAGAGGTCGTGCGATAACAAAAGATAGTGAGTGACAGTTTTCTCCGCATCACTGAAAAGTTTCATAACGTTTAATCACACCTGACAGGGCTCCCACGATGTGACTGACACGGTCTGCGGCTACCACAGTGAGAGGAAAGCCTCGCCCTGGCAGGTTTTGTGATTACAGGAAATAACCAAGTGCTGTCTTATTGCTCGTTTTGACCATGTGGGATCATTTACTGCTCCAATATTTTTGGCCATATTCTGCATAGACATAAAAGACATAACTCCATCAGTTTCGCTCTGTTTGTAATAGTTGCTCTAATTCTGCAGTTCTGGCCTTTTCATGTAAAGCTGGAGAAAAAAAAAGCACAATTGAAGTTCCATAAATAAAAACACATGGGAGGAGATGCTGAGGAGAAAGTGATTCACAGTATCTGGACAATTTGGCTGGTATTTTCCAGTCTGGTGGGGAGGGGTCGGGGTTGGGGGTAACAGATGCAACAACATGCCTGTGAAAGACAAGACGGACAGACAACACTGGGTCTTCAGTCTTTTCAGGAGACGGTCTTGGTTTCACTAGAGGCAAGGCCCTGACAGAGCCTGTAATCCGACTCAGGAGGCTGTTCCACAGGTGAAACCCTGTCCTAAGAGGGAACACCAGGCTCTATACACAACATATCCCTCCTCCTGCAGATACTAAAAGAGAGCGAGCTTTTCATGCCAGGAATCCCAAACACCCCTGTGCGTTTATTGCAACTCCCATGCCAGGTGAAGAGAAGTGAGTAGGAGAGGGAAGCCGGGGAGAGAACTGCAGCAGGAAACTGAACATTCAAAGATGAGTCTGACTATATTTAGACGACACTCTGTCACCTTCATTTTTCCCTGCCCACAATAATCCCCTGGAGATGTATAAGAACCTTGTTACCTACTAACACTTCTGCACCAAGCGGCAACCTCCGCTGCTGAAAAATGAAGCCAATGCGGAAGTGCAAAAAAGCTGCAGTTCCTCGAATAACCGCTAGAGCAGGCTGCAGAAGGGAGTCAATTACATTTGAGCCCCATGTTAAAATGTCCGATTTTACGACAGAAAAAAAACATATTTACAGCCTGGTTCAAAACATGGCTCTAGTCTCATAAGCTGTTTTTCTACTCCATGACAACTCTGGGGGGGGGGCGAATTTTTTTATAAGGCGTTTAAAATATACAGCATTCATCATTATGCACAATTCATAGCTGTCAATCTAAGTGTCGCCATTTTGATTGACAACTAGCCACTGACAGTCTAAATGGCGTCACCCCGGCTAATTCTAGTCACTGAGTTTGGGAAAGAGATCGTCGTGGGGTTAGCCGGCTAGCAACGATATTTAGCATTTAACCTAGCTGGTTAGCCGTAGCTAGTTTGATTATTTCGAATAAAGCGGCTTTTTTCAGCCAATAGCGTTCATTCGACCCGCCTCAGCTCCGCCCTCGCTCCACCTCTTTGTCCATATTTGGAGTAACCGGAGGTAGGCTACCAAGATGGCTACGCACTACGATTTGCTTCATTTTTGCTCTTCAGAAACCTATGGGTGACGTCACGGACACTACGTTCATATTTTATACAGTCTATGTTCTGCACCTGTGCACAATATACGAGCAACCACTGGCCAGATGTTGGAGAACCCAGACAAAAGCACTGATGCTGTTTCCTCTTCTATCAAACATTAGGACCACCCAAGCTGCCAGCGATGCACTTTACAAACTTGCAGCCATATGGCATGAGAATCAAGCAGAGCAAGGTGCCAAGCGGCTATATTCTATAACACTCAAACACAATGACTCGATTCATTGGCCGTCATAAAGAAAGGCTTGTGTGCGTTTAACGGCCATGGGAAGGAGAGAATAAAACAGATATTCCAGGAGCTGCAGCATCAGTGGCGGGTGGGAGGCGCAGACAGCACTAATGGTTG
This sequence comes from Centropyge bicolor, assembly GCA_037975185.1. Classification (NCBI taxonomy): domain Eukaryota; kingdom Metazoa; phylum Chordata; class Actinopteri; family Pomacanthidae; genus Centropyge; species Centropyge bicolor. Next base: position 1,789,559 of record JBBMOC010000051.1, on the reverse strand, counting down.
GCTGACACAGCTATGGGATGACACTATGACCACGTTTTTATCTGCAGAGGGAAGCTGGCACCATCGGAGACGGACACGAGATTACTGCTGGATTCAGGGGCAATGTGCTGAAAGGTGCCAACATGCTCATCTTATTTTTTATTTTTTTATTTTTTTTGAGGAATATCACACGTCTGTCCCACACACACACCTGACAAGGAGAGGGGTGAGAATAGGAGCAGTACTGTCTTCTGTAATACTGATGCACATGGCTGGCAGATTTGTTGGGTTAATTGCAAAGCTTTATGTAGATGGAATTGTGTCACATAACATTACTTTTACTTATTGATTGACATGCTAAAATGATCATTATTTTATGTTGATTAATCTCTCCACCAACAAGCAGAGGCAAGCAGTAAATCGCAGAATCTGTGCCAGATGAAACTCGCATTGAAACAGCCAACACACAGAACTGAACAGATTGAACTGAATTCCATTGTGTTGTGCTTTAAAGGCGGTCAAACCTCATGTAAAGTGCTCTGCTGTTGTTTTTTTCTCCAGCTGTCACCATCATCTTCATTGTATTCCAATGACAACAATGCACCAATTGGTCCGGAAATAAGTGTAAACATGGTCCGATCAGTCATCCACCAAATAGGGGGCGTAGTTCAGGTAACAGGGGCTCACAGGCGGACAGCTAATCAATGTCTGATTCCTGACCTGTCAACCTGAGGCCACTGGACATATATGCATTTAACGATTACCTCTGACAGGATAATCATCCATGCCTCGATTTTGGACGAGGTCAGTCAGCAATCATATTTCATTTTAGGATTACTGTTGTATGATTTTGGTCAATGAAGAGTAGCAAGACAGTTTGAGATGTACAACTACGTGCTCAGAATACAGCTTCAAGTCAAGGAGATAACTGCACTTCAAAGTGGTCAAAATTCAACTTTGACATGAATTCAGCATGTAATTCTTCGAAAACAAATCGCCGCTTATTGCTTTTCAGCAGCAGGACTAAAAACTGATATATTGATGATTGTGATCGGGGTGATCCGATTGGCCACCCCGTGTGCTAAAAGAGATCTGGTTGCTAAAAGTACATAATATTGTTTCATATTTTATGTGTGATAATTGGCAGTAAACATTAATTCACATAAACAAGGAAACATGTCCATCATAATTTTAATGTTAACAGTCCAAAATGAAAAGGTCATATATTCATTTTTTTAATAACTTTTCAGTGCCCCCCCAAAATATCTGTTGTACCTTCCGTGCCCCCCGACTAAAATTAATCTGGATCCGCCCCTGTTCCACAGTGATGGATAAATGCCAATGTGACACAAATTCCTCTCCATAAAGTTTGAGGAGCTGCTGTTGGGTAACCTCCCAGATACAAAACCTCCACCTCCACGTGCATTGGGAAGAGGGGATCGCACATCTGAAGTCATGCGCACCACAGAGCAGGATTAACACTGTTTCTCGGACTAGACCTCACACCACAGCCTCCTTTAGCTTCAACTGTCCTCCCCACACCCACTCAATCAAATTTCAAATGTTTTACACAGTTAACGATGGCTCCCAGCCAACCAGGACCTAACAATAAAGTGACAGTCCCGACAGCCGAATCACAGCAGAGTGCAAGTTGCGCCGGACCAAGCTGCGTTTGCACTTAAACCGCCGTCACCACCCTGCGGACTGTGTTCAATGGTTAACCACGGTGCTACAAATGACTGCTGTGTGCCTGCTGAGGGGGAAGAGTTTTACACTAAATATAACCTGGCTTAGCCACTGTGGAGAGAAGCTGAGGTCTGGGACGTGGCCAGAGTAATAGTGGTTTTCAATGCTTTGTCAGTCATTACTTTGCTGCCATGGGATATGGACTCAGCCCTCGCAAACAGTAATTAGACTTCACAGCCAAACATCAGCAGCGGTGCCAGAGTACTGGGGCAGCGGTTTTGTGGCTTCTGCATGTGGTTCGACAATACTGCAATACTACAGTCAGAGCGAAGGTGGGCCAATGTGCTTGAGGTATCCTCCAAATTAGAAACAGAAAGAGGTGGCGAAACAGGAAGTTTTAGCGACAATCACTTTGAACAATATACATGTCACGTTGCATTTACTTCGTAGCACAGCCACATTACAGTCGCTCACTCACCCACCGATATGGAGCAAACACTCCACCCAGGCATCAAAAATACATGATGTCATATACAATCAGCTCAGCAGTGATAAGAGTGTGAGATAAATCTGACCACTAATGTGAGCGCAAAAGAAGAAGTGACCACTGGAATGTATTATGAGAGCAACAGTAATAACAGTTTAAACATTTACTAGTATAAGTGACAGGGCGGCAGTAAAAGGGCAAACCCAGAGATGAACTGATAAGAATCTGCTGATTTATCAAAACAACTACTTCAGTGTATGGACACACTCCTAAGCTGCTTTTAGGGCACATTTTCAGATTTAATCCTCCTCTCTTGTTCCTGTGCATTAAAAGGCAAAACACACACAACATAGCTACTGCATAACAAAGGCTGACACATACCACAAGGCCTGGCATTTAACCCCAAAGGGGAGTTTCTAACCCTCGATTCTGCCACCCACCCACACACACACTCACGCCCGATATAGACGAAAGACTTTGCTGAGGAGTAAAAATAGGAGCCTGCTGTTAGCCCTTCACAGGAGGGCGTGCAGATGAGAAATATTTGGAATAATGATGAGCCAGAGTTGTTTCCTTTCACTGCCACCTGCCCGGCCAGCGGTGAGTTCGAGGCAAATTTGACCCACATTCTGTTGTCGTCTCTGTGGATTTGGCCTTGTATGTACTCAGTGGGAGGAGGGGAGTGTGTGTATGTGTGTGTGTGTGCTGTAATCCCGTGTGCAGTTATGGCATTTAAAGGACTTTTCCTTTTTTTTTTTTTTTTTTTACGGAGAGACGATAATTCCTTTGCTGTAGATGTCAGAGCAGCTTTTCAAATTTCATTAACACCAATAGAGATGTGAACCGTGTTAATTCTCACACGGCTCCACCCTCATTAAGAAATTAGACTTTCCACATCCGCAGGTGTGCTGACATCCACATACCTCCAATTTGTTGTGCCACTATGACACAATGTTCCAGAGAATACTGTGCATGTGTGTCCTCCAAGCAGACTCCAGAAAGTGGAATATGTGTCCATTTGTGTCTGCATCCGTTTGGGTGTATATTCAGGCTTTCAGCTGTAGCTTACGTCTGCAAGGTTTTTCAAAGTGATAAATGCTATTGTGTCGATTCTTGAGCCTGTGCCTCTATTCATTCTGAACCAATGTTTACCTGCTGTGTGTTTATCTTAGCCCTTGTTTAAAGAGCTCTAAAACGTCACTTAAGGCTTTTAGTCGCCAGTTACACCTTCCTTGTAAACAACTGCAATATATAAAGAATGGACGTCCCTTGCTGGATGGCGTTTGGATGGAGTTGCATGCGCCGCAGTACAATGATGAATTGATGTGAATGAAGTCGTGGCAGGCCAGATGAGGCGGAAGGTTTATGTGTGGTGAAAGGCCTGAAGTAGCAGAGCCATAAGCATGGATTTAGATTTGGATCTGCTTAACGCATGAACTCAAACATGACACAGAGGGAATGTGGGCCAGCAGCAGTAATGTAACACTCTTTGCAAAAACTTCCCTCAGGAGCGCTTTGTCCATTCACAAAATGTGATGTGTTCTGTACTTCACAGTGTGATACAAAAGAAAGAATGTAAAAAAAAAAACTGCACATATGAATCACTTGACCTCTAAATGGATTAACGCTACAAAGGCACTTGCATGACTTCTCTCTCACAGAGAGGCGATGCTCTCACACAACCCTTTCACATGTTAATTCAGTGTTTCGCTTCAGTGATGGACGGCTTGAAAATGGCTGATTGGTGGCACTAAATTTGAGCAGAATTAAATCAAGAATAATGGCTTTACTACATACAATACCGTATTATAGTATACTACAACTACAACTCCTGTACACAAAGATTAATCATTGTCACCAAATTTAACACCTGAGAGAACATGGAAGAAATAAAAGTTTAGAAGTTGCCAGATTGTGATTGTGGCCAAAATCAAGGAGGCATTACAAAATTGTGTCACTTTACAAAAAACTCAACTTAAAATTGAACATGTAAAGATTAGTCAATTAGTCAGATGTCAAAAAATTTCAAAATGGCAACTAGTTTGATACTTGATTAACTTCCAAGAAAACTTCCTAATAAACTCAATATATTTGTGTTTTGGACTGACGGTTGAATAAAATAAGTAATTTGAATATATTGCCTTAAGCTGTGGGACATTTTAAAAGACACATTTCACTATTTTCTGACATTCCATAGGGACAAATGAATTGATTTAACGAGAGAATACTTGGCAGATTTATCAATAATGAAAATGTTCCCCAACAGTAAACTATTTTACAATCAAATATCTGCTTCACTCTTCACTATACTCGTCCACAGTATTCTTACATTTCATGCCAGGAGTCACTTTGGGTGTGTGTTAACTCAACCTATCAGATTCTCAGCAGTTCCAGGTTGACTTTTTAATATGATTCCTCTCTTGGGGGTTGCTGGCGACAGCAGTCTTGTCTCAACTAACCTTAAAATGTCAACTGATTATCTATGGCACATTCGCTTCCCTCCCTCTCCTCGTTCTGTGAAACACTCATACAGTCTGCTCATCTGACATTGATTACACCTATTTGCCGTCTAAACTCAGGCAGACGTCTTTCTTCTCGCTAACTCTGCCCTTCCTCCTCGGCTTACCAGCGCAGAAAAGTTGATAAGCCTGAACAAAGTCTACTTCCAAGGTTTATCCCTCAGACTTTACAAACTCTAATCTTGTTGAAATGTGTTTATTTTTCACCCTGTATCCCGTGAATATTCTAAGACTCTGTTGGCATTTCTCTCCAATACCACAGAAGGTGTTCTCCCTGTCATAAAAGCTGTGCACACTACATGAAGCCAAAGCAAAGCAATTAGGTCCCGTGATTTACTCTACCTACTTTAATAGGGAAGTGTGGGCCTCCCAGACGGAGGTCATGGTTCTGCACCTCGCTCCTCAGCTACCGAGTTAATCAGTTCAGAACATGTGTTTAGTTCAGCTCTGAGAGAGAAACGCTTGGCTTTATAGCTGCAATTTAAGTTTTTCTTCACACGCTGCCATAATGATCAATAATTATAAACACAGGACTAACAATTAACACATTCCTTCCCTCAGTCTGACGTTCAAAAACCTGCATTGTCCACACTTGTATTGTGTTCCTTTAAAGTTGCTGCTCAGAGGCGAACTGCCTTCCCAAACAGCTCAAGCAAAAAAAAAAAAAAAAAAAAAACTTAACACCATCACGATGCATCAGGGGAAGTGCAGCCAGCTTGCCAAGGTAAGGACTACATGGGCCTCTCAAAAAGCAATTAAGGAAGAGAGAGTCATAATATTGAATGGAGAGGCGGGTGCATTCCTCTGAGAGAGGCAGCAGCAGTAGACTGTGAAATTCATATTGACTGGAGAGGCAAACACACACAGGTAAGCAGGAGAGGCGAGCTTTTTCCACCCTGCTTGTCAGCTAAAGAATAGTGCCTGTAGTCCGCTGCTTTCAGATATATTTCGAGTGAGCTCAGCCATCCAAAGGTGCACCTATACAAAACCTCCAATGAGTGTGCTCGAAGAAAAGCCAATAGAGCAAAAGAAAAACACAATTTGCAGAGTTTTCTGAAAACAACACTGCGTTTGGGTAAAGAAGGCGCTAAAATGATATTTTGGAAAATGAAAAAAACTGCTGAGCTCGGGATGTGAGCTCACTGATGTGTTAAATCCGACTTGATTAAAGCAGGAAAACGCCTTCGACAATGAACTGTGCCAGTCCACTTAATTAAGTCAACTTGTACTGGGGAGCGGTGGGAAATGGAAAGCAAAGCAAACAGGGGCGCTGCTGCTCGCTCCCTCGGCTTTTCTCTGGATGCTAATCAAAGGCTTGATCTCCGAGCAGGACAGGCCTGGGGGACGTCGCTCTGCTTGGCTGATCCTGGCAATTTGCTCTTGATAATACCCTCTCTCACTCTGCACCCCTCAGAACTCGGCAACCCATCTCACCTAATCTGCATGGCCGACGAATCGCACAAACACAGCCCTCTAAAGTACACGTCTGCCTCACCAGGGAATAATCACATAATGGCCATAGAGTTATTACATGCTCCTTATTATCCCATCTCTCTTTGTGGCTCCACTTTAGGGATTCCATAATAAAGATGATTGAAGATAAAGACGCTGCATTTGATTAAGTAAAACAATAATCATGTATATTGTTTCAAAATGGGTACGAAAAAACACGCAATATCTTCAATATGTGCATCTACTCACTCAGTCACTCCGTTTTATTTTTAATTGTTTGTACAATATAAGCTGGAAGCATCTGGTGATTATTACAATGCCTGGAGGTCGGAGGAGGGGGTAGCAAATGAGAATTGCATGATTTGTTAGCGGTCTGCTTTGTGGTGTAACACGAGAGTCTGGTTCTTTCTCTGCAAAAACCTTCAGCACTTATCAAAGCCACAAATGCTCCAATTACACAACTGTCATATCATCACTCATACAGTGAGTAAACAGAGTTAAAGAAAGCAGCATACCACAATAGGAATGAGCATCAGAAAACCAAACCAGGAATGAGAGGCAGGTGGGAATAATAGTGGAGGATGATGTTCAGGTTCCTACCTTTGAAGGAGATGAAGACGCGAGGTGCGGCTAGTGGATCATTGATCACTGGGTTCCCGAGAGCGAAGCTGGACAGTGCCAGGAGGGTGTGGACCGTCCACAGACCGTCCAGCTGCATGGTCGACCAACCTCCAGTAGCACACAAAGAGTGTTTTAAAAATAATCTCTGCAGGGACAGAAGAAAAAAAAAATGAGAACAGAAGATACTTTTTTAACACTGCAAAAAAGATCTGCCACACTAAGTCTGTTTTCATTTATTAATTTATGTGACATGTCAAATCACTGGCTCCCAAGGGCCCCATCCCTGCGAGTTTTGGCGATGCAGCACCGAGGTGTGGAGATTACACCCAGATCTCTGGGAGCTTCGCAAAAACTGATGAGTGTGGATGGAGAGGAGCCAAGCTTTTAGAGATGTGTACACACTTCCATTTGGTAAAAATTATGTTTGTTTTGCAGAGTGTGTGCCTGTGTGACGAAGTGATGGAAAGAAGCGCTTCTTCTGCTCCTCTCCACGCACCCAAAAAACATTCCTACTTCATGACACTAGACGTAAGTGCTGCTCTGTAATTATAGGTTCACCTAATCCCGGGTTACACCATGTCCTCATGCTTAAAAAAACAGCGTGATTGGTGCAAATAGAATAAAATATTAACTTCTTACTAAAAGGGTAACAAATGATGACAGGCTCAAACGTTAACCGCGGCAGTTTAACGAGTCTTCCCAACAATGCAGTGGTGCTCATCAATAAAGTCTGGAGTTAATGAATGATAGACACCAGGGAGTGACCACAATGATCCACACATACAGTATGTCACAAATCATCAGAGAGACGTGTCTAACAGGTCAACTCACATGAGGTCGCATGAAACTTTCACCACACTCACTTCCCACAACATCAGACACTCATAGCTCTTCTCTCCACGTCTCTACTAAAAACACTGGACATTCGGACCATCTCCATCTCAAACACACCTCCAGAGACGTCAGCAGAGCCGGAGTCTTCAGACCGGTTGGCCGAAGTGGTTTCATGAGCATAAGCAGCTGTTTAAACCTCAGCTGTTTACTGACAATTTGTTAACCATCCAGCTGTTTATTCTGAGACTGAGGCCAAGTCCTTCACACAAGCATATGAAATCAAACAGGGCACTGCTCGCAAATGACACTGAGGAGACTGAAAGACGCTCACATTGTACTATAAAGATAACCACATCCACTCTACTGGGAAATTTTGTGCTGTATAAATACATAAATTCAAGTTTACAAAATGGCCATTTCTGAAAAAATACACCCATTTAAATCCATCACATTAGTTCAAACAGCCATACACCAACAGAGAAACATATCCCATCCACTGATGCTCTCATCGTCTTCATTGCTTGTGTCTGCAAGTTATTATCTGCCACATGTTGCGCAAATGTAAAGCCTCCCATTAAAACTTACACATATAGTCAAAGATGAAAAAAAAAGCACAAGTTTGTTCAGGGCTCAGTGTGTAAAGTTTCAACACAGCCCTCCTCCTGAATCCTGCTGGTTTATTCAGAGGACAATAAAGAATCCACAACATTACTGAAACACTGAAGAAGACTGGTCCCATTTATCAATTGTGATCAATAAAAAGACTCCTTCATATGAATACTGAAATACGACAAATAAAACAACGTAAAACTTTATGAATATATTTCTTCAAAATGTTCTTTGGAGGTGAAGAATAAAAAAAATACATGCAAGAAAAAAAAAAACCTCAATGTTGCTGAAACATGATACAGACTGAAATGTGTGTGTAACAGACTGGCAGCCTTGGCTACACATGGAGGACAGAACTGTAAACAGTCTGGTGTGGTATTAAAGTGAAGAGCAAATAAAGAAGTAGTAATACTGATTCATGTAAGAATAAAGGTTGAAATCTGTCGGAAATGGATATTAAAATTAGGATCAAATGTTTTTATGACAAGAGAAAACAAATTAGTGATTGGGGAATGAGGGACATGATATTAGAAATAAAAAAGTGCGCAGCTGCACACAGGTAGTGTTTTTTTTATCATTCATAATAAACCAGATTGAATAGGATAATAAGCACCATAATGAAGCTCACCTTATTGTTACAGCTGTTCGAATATAACTTCAGATCCAACCGTGCAAGTCATTGAACAAAGCAATCCCAACAGATCCGTCACTTTTGGTGTCCAAGTTGAACTGAAGAATGAGAGTGTGCAGCCCGGGCGCAGCCTGTGCACGGTCCACGCTCACCGTGTACCTGCGCGCGGTCACTGGCCCCGGAGTTCACGCCGCTCACTGACAAAATCACAGGGTCAAAAAGATATTTATATATAATATTTCTCTAATGCAATCAGCTGCGAGAAAGCGAGGCGAGGACACGCAGCCGTCCGACCACCATCAACATCTCGAGGAGGGAGGAAAAGCAGTTGGAAACAAAAGTCCCCGGTGGCGCACACGCAGGTCCACTCTCTCTCTCACACACACATTCACACACGCGCGCTGCAAACTTGGGCGCTCCTGACTGGAGGGAGGCAGCGCGCGAGCAGGTGGATGCAGGGGCCCGTGAACACACCCAGGGGGCGGGCAGCGCCGCAGCCGAGCCGCCCATCAGACGGACCAGCCAGCCGGAGGGAGGGGGGGGAGACATGACTTACTGCCCTGTTTGTCAGAGAGTGGACACTGATCATCCAACATTCAAGTTTTATTATTAACACTATTCTTTTATCTATGAAATTGTCTTTATTATCACAGCAAGTGCAAAAAAAAAGACTTTGTAATAAGGCAGCCCCTTATAATAATTAATTATTATAATAATTCATTGAATTATATAAATGTTGGCAATCTACTCTGCTTGTTGGTTTCTCTCAGAATAAGGCTGCAGTTATAAATGTAATAGCTAATCATTGATAGACTAACAAGAACCAATTTATACAGCCACTTATAGGTCTTTATCACTTATGCCACTTAATCAATGGTTAATTCATTAAAGGTATGCAGCAGTTATAAGACATTAATAATTGGTGATAAAGCTAAATCTGTTATGCTTGTTAGTTTCTTTAGCCTGCAGGTATGAATGTAAAATGTAATTATTAATAGATAGAAAAAAAGAAAGGAAAATTGATGCATAATATGGACTCTGTGTCTTTGCTTCATGACACTTACCCAGGTTGTTTTCTCTTCTCTTTCCTAATGAAGCCCTTAATTGTGGTGTATCAAAGTACACTTTGGATAAAAACATCTGCTGAATGAAATTGTAGATTGTCCTTAATAAAGGATGCAGTTTTAAGCTGTATGATTTTGATTGTCTCGAGCCCTTTTCTGGAAATACACAGATGCTGCTACTAATCAATGTGTAAAACCATTTAACATTAGTAAATGTTTTAAGCACCATTATTAGAGAGTGGCAATTAAAAGTGTAATTAATGTCAGTTTACCAAAACATGTAAGACAACATCTGTAAGAACACATTGAAATGTGATGTGTGCATGTGGGAGTCACTGAGCTGGTGTCATAGTTGTACAATATGGCTTGCATTATCTGATTTTTGGGCCACAGAAACAACCTGTAAACACATCATCGACATATTATGTATCGCTTTTTCAGTTGATATAGCAAACACAAGATGGAGAAATATTATTCATTTGAAGTTGTGTTTCTGTCCATGTTGTTTCCCAAAGCACTTAATGGAGATCATTTTTCATTATTGTAAGCATGCTTTGGCTTCGCTTAACTTGCCCACATAAAATAGAAACGAGAGGTGCACTTTCTGGCCATAATTTCTTTTCTAAATAGAAATTTAAAAATTGTGCTACTTTTATGGTGATTGGCCAGGTTTCAGGCACTGACTCAAATCAAAACACTTAGCTAAAAGATGCTAAAACAGTGTGTGGACCTGAGGACAACTGCACAGTCGGGAGATAATCAACTGTAGGTTTGTCATAATGAGTCACACTTTTCACATTAGACATTGCCATTTGATCAATTCTGCGATTAAAAAAATATTTATCATAGCAGCTTTAATAGCTGAAGAGTGTTATAAAACTTGTAAAACATACCTTATTGCTGTCCATATGTCAAATGACAGCACCTGTTGTAAACTGCACGGAAGGAGAAGGCAATATTAATGTAAACATTTTGGATCCATTGATTGGCTAAAGAAAGCTCATATGGCGATGAGATGATGACAGAAATATTTAGTGACAGCCTCACCTGCTGATGCTAAGAAAATATAGTAGTCTATTAGTAGGTAGCATGAAATAATGTGGGTTTTTTTTCATCCCACTGTCATTGTTTTAATATATATGTTAATTATCAAGACATTATCAAATTATGCTTTAATGCAAACTAATAAGAGAGAAAAAAAAATCATCTCCTGCCTGACTGTCAGCATGTTCAGTTCAGGTCTCCAATTCCTGTCTACAGCTGCTGTAGTATGGCAGAGTGTCTCTCACCAAGGAGGTGTTTGAAATCAGTCGCCTGTATTTCCATCTTCTATTGCTGTGACAACCAGCGAGCTTCCATCTGCCGCCCACACATGAGGTGTGGAGGGAAACTGTTCAACAGGATTTGGCTTAAATGGTTCCCGCATGTGTTCTCTCAATCAACAAGTGAGTGCATTAAAATAAATGAAAACTTCTCAAGTTTTACCTACCTGAGTTATACTTTTAAAAGTGTGTATAATAAAGACAATTCACTGGGTAAAAGTTTCATTAAACAAGTTTATCACAGTGCTAAATTGACTTTATTCCATTGAATATTTGACCTGCCAAGTCAATTTAAGTGACATAGAGTGCAGACAATGTCATGATTGTTGGGTCCCACTTATCAGAAATTAAAAGCCTTATCTTGGTTATGTTCCCACTGATTTGAAAAAAAAGGGCCTGAGAAATGTAATTCATTTGATGGTACATGGAAAATGTCGATTAAAATGCTTAATTTGCTGCTCTATTCAAACACTGATTGGACGCTTCAAAGTCACAGAGTTACCGCCTGTGAAGATTTTCTAAAGCTCATTGAGAAAATTAAACAATTTCCCATTTTTAATCATATTCCATTCAGTGTCCTTTCACACCTGCATTATCTGCCCCTCATTCAATCCCGAGCTTTAAATTACGTGTACTCAATTCACCATGAAGCCCGTCGGGGAGTGAGAGAGAAAGTTTGTCAGGTTTTCAGGTGTCGGCTCAATGGGGTCAAAAGAAGCTGTCCAGCTCAACTTTTCTTCCATATGGAGCCATGACATTGGCTCTGTAGCCTTCACTCTGCAGTCTGACCTGACATAAAGGTTCTTTTTTTAAAGTGACTTGGCAGAAGTCAAATAGAAAAGGCTCCGTTTGATGAGTCCAAGTAGACTTCTTCCTCTTTAGGACAAGTTATCTATTCAGTAAGGACACGGCAGATTTTGTGAGAAGCAAGGCCTTCAGCTCCTCCGAATCCACATTGCTACACATTCCTCACTTGGTCCCGTTTTTCTGAAAGAAACAAAAAAAAAAAATCAGCTGTCAGCCCTGATTCCCTTGAGTCGTTTTTTTTTCTGCTTGATGGAAATCCAAGGTGAGATGTGTACATTACCCAGAAGGACTTCTTGCTCCTAAGCGGGTCTGAACTGTAATATTTGAGATAAAAAAAATCTTGCCAGTGCACGACTCCAAGCTGCCGTTGACATCTATCTAAGCGGTGTATGAAGTTGTTTGAATGTTCTGCAGGAGAACCTTCATTCCAGCTGAGGTGTGAACAGAGCTTTCTGTGGGGCTCTGCCTGCAGGGCACGAAGAGATGCCAGGTGTTATATCAGCATCTGGGATTCTTAGGCAGTTCAAGAGATCATCCGTAACACAATCCCAGCTTCAATGTACGTGGAGAGATGACACTCCGTTGCCAGTTCTACAGAGGCTGTTTGGCGTTTTTGTATTCTGTTGAACCACGTGAGGGTTTCGGCTTCTATCTTGAAGACAAGATTTTTTTCTGTGGCTGTTGCTCTGGCTGTCTTTCCTTCTTATCCCTCGTTAAACTAAACTAAATTGTGTCATTTTGGGAAACTTGAAAAGTTACTAATTACATGTTACTCATTGAAAAATCATTTAGTTACTTTTCCTGTTACCTTACTTTTGATAGTCACTGTAACTAAATCAAATAATAAAACAGAGGCGGGGTCTCTGTACATACAGACAATACCACACACTTCTAGTGGGTCATCAGTAATGTTTGAGAGAGACTACTTTTGTATGCTACTCATTCTGGCTTTAAGTATCAGTAGATGAACGTTCTTAAGTTATAAACGTTGAAGTATATTCATTGTTGTGAATGTTTAGATTTTTTGCTCATTATTGCCAATGCATTAATGTGGAGGTAGTATCATAATGTTGCAGTTGGTTACGGTGAAACTAATTTTAACTTCTTTATGTATAATTTAATCTCGTCACATTTTAACATGTGACTAAGTAATGCTTTCTGACCCCAACCTGAGGGGCTGGACAGACCCTGGCGCTGTCTCAGAAAAGTGAATTTAAATCACAATGTGCTCTTTGTTTTGTGCTACCTCATTGCCAGGCATTCGAACATAATACTGATTCCCGTGTCTGCAGCTAACACACGAACACACCCACATATTTGTGTGTATGAACACATCCAAAAAGCCTTCAAAAAAAAAAAAAAAAAGAAGCTAAAACTGCCCTGTTGCGCCAACAAGTCTTAGTAATATTTCAAATTCAGCAGGCAGGTGCTCAACCTCGTGTTGCCACCAGATAGGAGAAAAGCTTTGCTCCCAGCACTTTCTGTCGATGATGTCCTCAAAGCTATTAGCATTTAAATGAGAAAAGAAAAGCATCATATCTAGATCACGGGAAAACTCTCAATAGTATAAAACTTGTTCAACAATTCAAGTTGTGTTTAGACCAAACTTTTCTCATCTCCTGAGGTGAGTGACTAAATGTGAGTGTGTTAGTGACTCAGTTCAACAAGCAAATGAACAAAATTAGGTAGGAGTGGAGGGAAGAAGGGGATTTCAGGCTCTCTGATCACACACTGAATGAAAGTATGCAGCTCCTAGAAGTGCGGATTACAATTCAGTGCTCGGGCCACCTTCCTTTTCCCCTACCTGTGGTTTGTGCCTTTGACCAACAGTTTCCTCTGTTGTTTTTGGCAACATGTGGCGCTCCATACACTTCCCAGACTCTGTAGGCTCGACGATACTTTACTGCCAGTCTCGCCCCTCCTGCCCCAGGGAACCACAACCCACACTGGCCAGAATGAAGGAAATGGCTTTGATTTCCTTCCACTTTTCACACATCAAATGGGGAAGGGAACGAGGAGCGTACGCTGGTCCTGACCGAGCTGGATAAACAAACTTATGCAGCGGTGTGTGCACACGCATATGTATTTCTGTGTCATTTAAATTGTGCATGTGTGTGTTGGACACAATATAATATGTGTTGAGGAACAGGTGAGTTCATTTCTACCCGCCGCTGCTCTACATCAGTGTTGACATAATGTGAAAGGTAAATACTGTGTAATTGAATAAAATCACAAACCGAGACATCAGGCTGCAGAGAAATAGCCAACCCTCTTTGAGATCCTCAATACACCTCTGTTCTCCGAGGCTGGCCGTCTGGGGTCTTTTTTTGGCTGTCACTGTAAAGTTGAGTGGCAAAATTTGTACAAATAATCCATCTACCCAAGTTTGAATGGTGATTTCATTCAATGGAGGACTGGGTCTGATTATAAAAAAAGAAACACAACCAAGTCCTCTAGGTGGGTCATATATGATTCATACTTAGTATGCGTCATACTTCCTCCTCACGCCGACTTTCTGGGAGGTACTGAACTGGGACAGAGTTTATGTTGTGCTGCTGGGACCTTTGGGAGAGGTAAAAACTGGATTACATCACTGAATCACTGAAGTGTTTAGATACGCATGTGGCAGAAGACATTTTCACACATACAATGATTATGTATCAGAATCTGTGAAACTAGTTATCTGGGAGGTCCTGCTACCATCCCAGGACGATTTAACCATAAAATTCACAGAGAAATGGGAAGGGCCTTTTCCCCTAACAGATTAGCTGCTACATATTGCCAAATGCTGCATTGCCTCCTACTCTAAAAGATGAGTATTTCACCATCAATGTGAGTGTTTCTACCCACTGTTGTTTGCATGAAAGTAAGAAAAATCATCTATTCATCTAACAAATTAAATATATACTTTTAAAGGTTAATTTAACACTTTGTTTTATCCACTTTAATGTTGAGTTGGATGAGAAGATCAATACTATTCTTATGTCTTTACAATAAATATGTGGCTGGAGCCAGTTCAGCATAAAGAGAAACAGCAAGCCTGGGTCTGTCCAAAGGTAAGAAAATACCCAAGCAGCACCTCAACATCTCACTAATTAACATGTTCTGTCTAGTTTGTTTGACCCCTAAAAAAACGTCAAAGTGTATAAATATCAATTTGCTGTTTTAGGGGGGTTAAGTGCAAAACTGTCTCTCGACTGGTAGCAATAACTTCCTGGAGTCTCTGCAGGTTACTTTGCAACTGCTCCCAGCACAGAAATTGTCCCACACACAAACCCCCATTAAACCGCAACATGGCCCTTTTTATACTTTGGTTTTTGTCCAGATTAAACAAACAAGATAAAACATGTTTATCAGCGAGCTTTAAAGGTGTTGGTAGTCTGATTCTGTTCCCTTTGTTCAGAGCCAGACGAGCTGTTTCCCCCTGTTTCGTGTCTAAGCCAAGACAAACCGCTGACTGCTTCAAGCTTCATATTCATTGCACAGATAATTAAATGAATGAGTGAGATTTGTACAGTTTATATATTGTATTTATACCTTTTGTTTGCATCTTTTATCTTTCTAGTTGAGGTGGTGTCGTTACCAGATTCAAGGCGTGCTCAGGTTATTCCATGTTTCTGGGAAGAAGGGCATCCTCTCATCTCGTGCTGATCATATTAAAATGCATCCCACAAGATACCCACTTTGTTCCCACAGCTGCAGTAGTTGCTACTACAACTCTCAAACATTTACCTGAAAGCCATTCCACAACCACCAACACTAATAACTACCACCACTCTTTCTGCCTCTGTCTGCAGCCCATGTATTGTACGTTCTCTTTGGGTTGATAGCGCACAGAAAAGTAACGAGTTCTGGTCTTAAATTCCCTCTGAAAAGTTTTGTTCTCTGCCTAAAACCTGACTGGCTTTCCGGTGGGTATGAAAAAAAGCATGCACTCTCTCCCACTGGCTTGTTATCTGCTGTGGTATTGACTTGGCACTGCTCACCTCCATGGACGCTTCCTGAGGACGTCATGGGACTCACAGTGGGTAAGAGTGCAATACTTCCTCCAGGCTTTCGTTCACTTCCTGCCTTTCGATAGGACACCGAGGTCACGACCCCATCAATCGAACCCATATTCAGGTTCTGCTAATGTGACTGAGCTCCTGTTTGCATTGGGGGTAAATACTGTGAAAACTGTTGAAACCTGTTTGTCCAGTTGTGCCTTTGGTGTGTGTCACAATTTGATTGTAGACATCATTAGCGAAGACAGATGAGTTCAAATGAATGTCAACATTATTTGTTAACTTGGTATAAGTATTGAAACACAGTCACACAGTGGATTGCTTTAGGGGACAATCCTATGTTAAAAAGTCAAATCAAACTGCATAAGTACAATGTCTAAAAGGAGAAAAAGGGATAATTATTTCAGATCAGTGATCAGTAAACCCCTGCTGGTAACTGTTCTTAAAAAGAATATGAATTTGAAAAAACATTGTATCATTGAAGTTTTGTGCTCTAGTTTATCTAAACGCCCAGTGGTATCCTGCTTAATGACGTAATGCAAAGGTGAAATCATTGCAGATACTCATTGCAACAATCAGCGTAGTGAACCCACCCAGCGAAACAGCAAATGTGGTGCCACGTTTGTTTTTCTGCATCTCTATTTCCATGCCAACCATGTAAACCAGCCTGGTGGATGTGTTGGGAGTTGCCACTGCCAGAGCTGAGAACTGAAAGGTTATCTTAAACTCACTATGGGAACTAATCCTGCAGACTCTCAGTGCTGGCTCGTACAACCCCTGTATTGTTTCTGCAGGGACAGGATACTCCCTTCCTCTCCCACACCCTCACCCATCCCACCATGAAGTAACCCCCAGATTCTCAACCTAATTATATTAACTTGATTTGAGCCCGGTACACCAGCCTGACTAATGCCTTATTTTTATTGTTGTTGTTGTTCTGGGTCCATTTCTACTGCAGCAGATATTATACTCTCATTCATATATTGTCATATACAGAATAAAAAAAAAATCTTAGAATCATAGAAAGAACAGTAAATTGCTCACTTCTTTACTTCTTCTACAGTAACTGACGAGAATGTGATAAAGCCTCAAATAAAGGGCTTCAGTTTTCCCACCAGGTAAACTTCTTGCCGTCTTGCTCTTAATACTGCTGTCTCCTCCTAAATGAAGAGCCCACATCCAGCTGGAGGAAAGGTCAGATGTGTCCTGTAGGAGTTGGTGAGAGGCTTTTGGAAACATCTAACGGCAGAGGTGCAATTTGAGGTGAAGTGGGTACATCAAAAAACTTTTCATTGCACTTTAGAGATTGAACACATGTAGCAGCAGTGTGGATATTTTTCAACATCTTTCAGTGATATACTGGGGTTCTACATCTAAATGCCATTTCAATTCAATACAAATTATAATGATACTGCACAATGTGCACATTTTCAAAAAGAAGGTAAAACGTTTTTTCGACGTATTTGTGGAAATAACAGTTACATTTAAGGCATTTGGGTGGGTCTGTCGCATGGCAGTGGCTGACAGACATTTGAGAGCCGGCGTCAACGTCCATGATGCACTCAAGAAAACTATAAATGAAGGAAGGGTCATTACATCATAATACCAGTGTTTTAATGCTCTGATTGGTGCCAGTTCTACTGAAGCCTATGGGAGAAGCACACTAAAAGCCAACATATCATAAGTTATGTGACTTTTAATGACGAAATGCCTCTATACCAAATGAAAAAAACATGCTTCAGAGACCATCCCAAATGTGCACATTTCTATATTTACTGTTGGTCTTCAAATAGTATCCAAAGATGATTATAGGCATATTTCACATGGCTCATGGTGAGTTCAATTAAAATGCTCAACATGGCACATTAAAAAAAAAAATAAAAGTTTGAGTTTAAGATAGAACATTATTAACAAAATCTCTATTCTTTATTACTGAAGCCTGTGATTTGACTCACATCACAGACTAATGTAGAATCACATAGTAACATAGGCCTGTGCTCCGATTGCAAATTACAAATGACAGCATGAGTCACCAGTTGTGGCTTGTGTGAATTGAATCGATATTCTATCCTTAACTATTTTTTCTATCAGTACCTATTGGGTCCAAAAGTTCATTGTAGTTCATAGTATAGCGCACTTGTTTTCAGGTCACATATTATGGATTGGATGCATCTGCTTGTTCTATGGTATAATGGGTTTTACTGTTCCAGAAAGATGCTTCATAGAAAGGTGTCCTATTAATGAGAATTGCTTTTGACATTTAATCATATCACACATTGAAGCCATACAGGAAGGATGCTGAAGTGCCCTCCTTATTTCCTCTTCTCTGCTGACGTTGGTCTCTTTCCTGTTCATCAGCTCATAGGATACAAGTGTCAGGGTGTGCCTTACACACATTAGTGGGTGACTTACAGGTACACCACCCAAAAATGATGGAAACTCACTCCTCATGATAAATGGGATAAGCTGTTATAACATGGCATCCCGAAACCAAATGTTCCCTTCTGTGCCAAATCAAATTCTGCTGACTCATGTTATCTCTATGTGGCTGTGTTAGTGTTACTGAGATACAGTAGGTGTGAGCCTGAGGAAATAATAAAAACACATACTGGCACATCAGTATCGCCCATTAATCTCTCAGCAAGATTCAAATAAAGACTGGCAGCAGGAAGGATTTGCACAGTCATCCTCAAAATGATTTCATAATCATCCTCAACCGCAATGTTTGCATGGTGTCTATGTACATGTGGATGCCCTTCATCTTAAGTAAAATAACCCACCCCACGACACCTAAAGCAGGCCTATTCAACTCAAGGCCCCCAGCTGGATATGACCCTTTTCTACATTCTACAATTTCTTCAATTTTATTTAGCAGACGCTTTTATCCAAAGCGACGTACTTTGACATACCAATGGAACAGCCATTGGGGGCAATTAGGGGTTAAGTATCTTGCCCAAGGACGCTTCGACACATAGGCTGCAGGAGCCAGGGATCGAACCACCAACCTTCTGACTGGTTGACAACTGCTCTACTTCCTGAGCTATAGCCGCCCCCTTTTGAATTTTTTTTGTGAGTGTGATATGAAAAAATAAATGTCAGGTCCGTATTTCTGAGTTACTTGGAGACATTGGAACCAGAGTAGATGTCACCATGTTGTATTACACTTGTTTGTGCTGTGATTGGCTGCAGCAAGCTTAAAAAGGTCTCTCTCTTTATGCCAAAGAGATGTGAAGTTTGTTTAACACCACGTAATAAACTGGTGTGTTTATTGTGCAACGAATGAACAAATGAAAGATAAGATGCTTGATTAAGCATTTAAAAAAGTTGAGGAAACTGTCAATTCATCTATTGAAAACTATGCATCTGTGTCAGGTTTTCTGATAGTCTTTCACTAGTCTATTGCTGATTTAGTTGACAGGCATTGTTCCTTCAAGACAAATCTAACAATTTCACAACAGACATAATGGCAACAAAACCGCTTCACTTTCTACAACGTTTATGTGCATTCATGAATACACCTGGGGATCATATAACACCATTCATGACAGACTTCGTGACAAAACTCACAGTGAGACTCCAAGGCTTCAGTTTTGACATTCAGATATTGCGGTTTGCTCATGATCTGTTTTCTATTAAACCTGAGGCAGGCTTCTGTGTAAAAGCAAAAGAGATAGGACCAGACACCAGCCAGGGTGGAACTGGCTGATGTCCACTCTTCCTTTCTTACAGTACTTTTGATTTATGGATTTATATGTGTGAGTCTAGCTTGCGTGAGTGCCTCAGGATCGTCCTTACTACTTATGAGCCAAAACATGTTGAAACAGCAAAATTAAGGAAGTATTAATTCTCTCACTGACTCAGACAGGCTCAAAATCACAGATGTCTGAAATGTATGGTTGTGTCAAAGTCATAAATCATCTGATTGAGCATGTGACGCTATTAGAGATTGCTTTTATCTTATTCAACCATGACTACTTATTGTTAATCTGGATAGTCTCATATCCAGACCTGTTAAAAAAACACTTCATGTCTCCTTGTTTTTATAGATGTAACTTCTGTATCGAGCCTTGTAACCACAGCTTCCCTACTGTTTTGAGTGGACCAGCTGCTGTCTGAAGTGACTATAATGATACTAAATCAAAGTGACAGAAAGGGGATGGATGTGACTAGTTTATTCCACATAGTAATCAATCTATAAACATTATACGGTAATAGCAATTTGTAGCCATTAATTGAGAACTGAAAGAATCCACTTGATTTTTCTATTTGGCCCATTTGCTACTGAAGTTGAAGAGCCCTGACCTGAAATGTACAGGACAGCACAGATTGCATCAGGGTTCTGAGGGTGACAGGAAACTTAATAACATTGCATTTTAAGCACTGTGAAAACCCCTGGCCTCTGTGTGAGCTACTTGTGTTGTCTGCTGTAGTGCTGGAGGAGCTGTGGGCCCTGCATGTCTGGGCTGCTCTGCTTCTCAGTTTGTAGACTACACAGCGCCAGCAGCACTAAAGGCCAAAGCCTGGGTTGAATTAATTTCTTTGGGAACTGTCAACATCACTAAAGGATACAAATACTTCAACAGTTTGAAGTTTAGATTTATCCTTAATCACTACAATAGACTTTTGCAGACTCAAACACAAACACGATCAATCCCTTTTAATACATTAATCCATAATTGTGTTTGGGTGTGAGATTCAATGATGTCATGGGAGTGGCTGACGAGCTGAACATTGTGTACCCCTGGTTGCGTTCAGTAAGACTTTTTGACTTTTCTAAAAACATATAATGATGTCACAATAGCTGAGGAATTACCAGGCGATCAGACCAAAACCAGCACTGCTTTGAAAATACAGGGGGCTGTGTTGGTGTGGATATGTTGCTTCAGGTAGCAGCAAGACTCTGACATACAACCCAGGAAGTCCAACGTGAGCAAGAGACCTGTGAGTATCATGGTACCACAATAGAAAATGGTCATTTGGTCACTACCATGTTAGTATAAATCCATAGTAATACTGCTGTGTGCCCATGTACTGACTATATTGCAATGCCGTTATACTTCACTGCATGGAGTCACTGTACATCACTGAAGTCAATATCGGTGTACAACTGCCACCAACAACAACAATGAAAAAAGATGAATTGCTTTGCATGAGAATCATGCAAACTAAACTTGTTTGATATTTGTGTGAAATTATGAAATTTCTGTTTTCTCTTGAATACATTAGAGTTGAGCTGAATTTTATTTGCGGTTTTCCTGGCACTGAAAATGATGTTTAAGAAATTTAACAGTGTGCCTTTTCACAAACAATGTCCCAGTTTCTCACAATAACCCGCAGACCTCACTGTGAGCAGTTTTCTGTGGAACTGCTTTCTACCCAGAAAACGGCCCTTAACTATTGACAATGTGTCCTGGGGACACCAATTCTGGAAAGAAATGTTGGCGCTGAACTTTTAAATATTCTGTTTCAAGGTTGTGAGTCCCACAGACACCTCATCTCTATTGTATTAGTGTGGCAACAGAAATCTCAAAAGCTGTACAAATAAAACCATCTGCATGGACAGATACCACTACAGTTGGAAAATCTGATTTTTTTTTTTGTTCCTAATTTGGATAAAACAAGCCTTTAATTACAACCAATCAAACTTTTTTTCCATCAGAGGCAAATTTTTATTCTTTTCCATTAACGAAAATAAAAGAGAGTCACTGAGGGATATTTCAGATGTGAGCAGATGACCCGGCAGACAGATGGAAAAGACATCATGATCAGATGTCATCTCAGGCTCATGTGCTACAGATGTTTTACCCAGGGCTCCAGGTGACAAAGTCATTAGGGCTTAATGCGCTGCTAATTATTGAGTACCACAGCGGATCGCCCTCTAATAACATGATATATGAGCAAGTTACTGTATGTGAAGGACTACGCCAAAAAGCCCCCCCATACTCTCCTTAACACCATCTGCCAGGTCCTTTAATAGCTTTCAATTTAGCCACAGCAACCCTGTCAGTAACACACAGTTTGAAATGACACTGGCTTTCGTGTTTTCAAAAACAAGAGTGGGAGACTTCATCAAACTAGTACCCTGCATGAACCTTGTGACCCACACGCTGTCTTGGTTTCTAGGCTTGGCTGTATTTGTGTCCTTCCTTGAAACCTTTTGTGCTCTCCTTATATGACCTATTGGCAGTGCCACCTCAAGAGGGTTTTCCAGCATGGATCAGCTCCCTGGCATCAGCGTGCAGTTTACTAAGACTTTTGGCACGTTAGTGTGACTCACACTCGAAAAACACCCTTTCACCCACAGTTAGAAAATACTTCACTTGTAACTTCAAAGTGGGCTCTTTGGGGGTTTTTTGCATAAGGAAAACATATTTGTGCAACTGCCTCAGGAGTTTATGTCTAATTATGGTATACAGTATGAAGGGATTTCGAGGACAATGTAAGCATGTCACCCAGTCGGACAGATGCCAGGTCATTAAAACAAGCCACAGATGAGGCAAAGTCAAAAACACAACTTATTTCCAAGGGTGGAGCTGTTGCTGTTAGTCCTCTGCAGGCAATTTTGATGACTCTTCATAAATGCTTCATAAAAAAAAAGAGGAAAAAAGAAATCAGCTGTGTCCCGATCCATTATGTGATTCATGAGCAGCTCACAACAGCACAGACTTGAGCCAGCGGCTGAGCGTGGTGGACTGGCTGTCAGGATCACTGTTTGAATGCCCTGGGGTTTAAACAATCTGTCCCCAGCTTGGACTACAAAGTACAGAGCACCACTTTGAGATATTTGATTTAGACAATACTATTGTAATGGTTCCAGTGTAATAGTTTGCCATCTAACTTAAATGTTTATACCACTGGCTTGTCATTATTGGAATCACTACAATAGGAAATGCACTGCAGGAATGCGTTGGCAAATATCTCCAGGGCACACGGACTATTTCCCTCTCGAATAAGAAAGGATGAAAGGATCCATTGTTGGGCTTTGAGGTAACAATTCTGGCCATGGAAGGACTCTTTACCTTGCAGCAGAAGTTTTCTCGTGAGAAATACCTGCAGGGATACATGCAAATTCATGGTGTCAATAGCGACCCTCAATGGCGAGTAACTGGAGGACTGTTCCTACTTAGCAGGTGAGAAAAGGTAATGAGGGGAATATAGAACAGAGGGAGGGCTGAAGAGGAGAGCACCACCTGCAACTAAGACTTGCAGCTCTCCCACTGAGGGAATGCAGCGTGGAGCAGGTGATCAGATAATCCCCGTATCCCAGCAGGAGGCCCGGCAGCATACTCGAGCATTAGCAAGCACCACTCTGATGGAGGCCTGATAGTGACACACAGCTCAGAGATGAGAAAGGAGAGATAGACGACGAGGGGATTAAACATAATGTCTGACGACAAAAGAGTGGAAGAGATGGATGTACACTCTGTGTTTTTTTTTGTTTGTTTTTTGTTTTTTTTATTACTAGAGAAATAGCTGCATGGTTGATATTAGTGTGTGATTATTCAGCATGTGTGAACCAAATCTTTATTTAGTATATTGAAACAGTTCGATTATGTTAGCATACATTTTTCATTTAAGCAGAATTTAAGGTATTGGCAACAAATTATATTTGACATAGGCATTTTGCCATAGGTTTGTATTTGGTAAATTATCAGCTGTTCTGCTTTAATTGAATGCCACTATATCTTAAAAATGCCCCAATTATGTGTTGAATGTTGATGAATGAAGAAGAATTTCAGTTTTTTTCAAACCCATCCACCGTTTTCACTGTTGGCGACATCACCAGAGGTTGCAGTGAGCGTGCTGCTCGGTGAACTCCAGCCTGGCCTGATGTGACTCACACAGCTCATGCTTGACAGAAGTCTTGCTCTGTCTCTTTGACCCATTTCTTCTCTCTGTCTTGGTTTCTTTTGCCTCTTTCTAATGCACATTCATGCAAATACACACGCTCGCAGCTCCACTCAGACCCCCTCCCATTGCATACACACACACACACACACACAAGCATGCACACACATTCATTTGGCCACTACCTGTGCTTCACCTCTAGGCCTCCCTGCTGTGGGTATTTACATGACAAGCAGCTGCAGGACACTGGGGGTCTATTGACAGGGAAATGTGTCTGTCTCTAGGAAACAGTGGATTATTAACAGCATCACACAGAGGTTAGTAAAAGTGTCTTTCCAGGAACAGCAGCTCACTGTGGCATGGGGGACATTTTTTCCATTTCACTTCCACAGTTGTTGCTGAGTGGTATCCTGCCTCTAGGTGGTTGGCTTGTTTATTTTTGATGTTTGCTGGCTTTTACATAATATATGCATTTATGTGTTGTTATGTGTTTTTTAGCCGCTGTGCCAAGGTGAGCTTCATTGGAAGGGACAGTAAAGTGAAGTAATGCAAAGTGGACTCACAGTTAGCACAGGAGTAGAATTGGCCTTTAACTATGACTTTTGTTTTGAGGAGCTATGACACATAAGCTGAATCCAAATTCCCATATCACCCAGCACTTTAAGATTTGCAGAATTTGGGGATGTCTGCCCATTAAGTCTGTGTGACGAGGGCTGTTTAAATGTACAAGCCTCACTAGTTCAAAACCCACCTGACAGAACCATTAACCAAGCAACCTGTAAGCTGGACACAATTTAGATATATTGTATAGCACAAATGTTGATGAATGAAGACATGAAGCCATGCCACTGGCCGGTGGCACAACAATTTTGGTTTATCAGAATAATCCAGTAGTTGAAATATCGAAAGAACCACTAGTTTGATTGTCATCAGCCTTTGAACATTTGACATTCATGATCCCCAGAAGATGAAGCATACTGACTTTGTGACCCTTCAACTTTGTATCACCTTGTCCAGAAGTTTGGTTGATGACCTGCAGAACTACCACATTTGCATCAGCTTCCTCTCAATTTTGAGCCAATAACCAATGTTGGCTAATGCAAAAGCATGCTAACACATTAAACTAGGACGATGAACATCTTAGTGAATTAGCATACTGGCATGTAGTTCATTGCAACGCTTTGCCGAATTATAGCCTCACAGAACTGCTAGTGTGACTGCAGACTCTTAGTGTTGTTTATGCGTATAGTGTATTTATTTGTAAGGTGAGGCTTCTATATTAAACAAATTGCTGATGTGATTTTTTTTTTCAAAACCCTTCAGAAAAATGCTCTAAATTACATTGTTATTTAAATCTCATCAGAAACCTTCCCATATCCCAGTCAGAAAACATGCCCATTGTCTTCTTTATATCTACTACACAACCATAAAGCTCAGGCAAATTTTTATACCTGATGCTTTCTAAGACAACCAAGCCATTTCTTTAAAAAAAAAAAAAATACGTGGCCATGGCAGGTTAGGTGAGTTGGAGCTGACGAGATGCCACTGTTTGATCCAGACTGACATGGAGATGGAAGAGGGGGGAAAATGAATAAACCAGATTGAAATTCTCCAGCCTTGCACTGTTTCTCCCAGGAGGGCAACCAAGCAAAAGGAATATCTGATAAAAACAGAGAGGAGAAACAGGCAGAGAAACTTTGGGCTTTGAATTATTGAGGCTTTTTCGAGGTTGTAGCGTGTGCACTGGATTGTGTTTCATGTGGGAGACCTCATGAATGGATGTGTATATGCAGGACTGTAGTAACACATGGACTCTGATCCTGAAGGTGCGCTGCGGCGTTAAGAATGTGTCTCCATCGAGTCAAATTCAAATCCCTCCTCATCCAGTTATACCTCCAATTTTTTTTTTTTTACCATATTCAACAGTCGGTTTGATCATGACCTCCATCCTGAGATAGTTCACCAGGCATGAAGAGTCGAAGCTTTCATTTCTGATGCTTTGAGCTGGATTTCTGAGGTAGTGTGGCCTTCACACGGTGCCATGTGGAGAGTAATAGAAATTGGTGTTGAGTATGTGGTATCCATGGTGACCACCCCATAGTTAAAGGGAGGGATCCTCCTGCTCTGCCAGCATTGTGTGTCTAGACCATGTAAGCGTCTCCAGTTGGGTGAAGCAAGTCTGGCGCGCCTCGCTTTCATGTGCTAGATCAGAGCCATGCTAATGTTACTTTCAGCAGAATTAGCAGCTTTCAGCTCAGCCTCGCTTTCATTGACGTGTGCCCATAGCAACCGGTGATTGTGAATAACGCTGTTGGCTTTTTATTAGTTGGTAAGAGCACTGAACCTGCTGCCTTTCTCATTGTGATTTTCAGGAGCCAATTTAGAAATTAAAATTGAATATTGTGAACAGGTTTCCTGCTATTTGACAACTAATATTAGTCTCATTGATAAGCTGTTGAGTTGAACTGCAAATAAACTTATGCAAGCATTGTTATCATAGACTGTGTAATAAATAGCAATAGATAATAAATATGTCATATTAATATGTTATATTATTTGCTGTGGAGCTGGGGAGGATACATATTGCTATGCCTCTATCCTGATTGGATCTGTCTGTGAACATGAGCACTGGTAGCTAATATCAAAACTAGCCAAGCCCTAAATACCATGCTTTATCATATATTTAAATAAAAAAATTTTTTTTACAGTTATTATATTATTATAATATTATTACATTGACAATTAATTAATAATTTAATAATAACAATAATTTACAGAATGAACATTTTGCTGTTAGGGAGAAGAGTTATCAAGACCACAAAACTATTAGGCAAATGTTTACTGAGTTAATAAATAAAGTGAGATTTATGGTCATTTTTTCATAAGGACACATAAAAGCGGAATTCTTTTTGCAACCAGTGGAATTGCCCCTGCTGGACATTATAATGAATGCAGGTTTGAGGCGCTTCTGCATTGACTTCACTTTTCAGACTCGGAAGCTTTGCATGCTTATATAT
Source organism: Centropyge bicolor (assembly GCA_037975185.1). NCBI lineage: Eukaryota > Metazoa > Chordata > Actinopteri > Pomacanthidae > Centropyge > Centropyge bicolor. Next base: position 1,762,679 of record JBBMOC010000051.1, on the reverse strand, counting down.
TGTCTACGACCTTTACACTGTCGTACATGTAAGCTTACAGCAATTCAAAAACCCTACAGCTTATTTATGTTGGCTGCTATAAATGCTGCTACACTGATTTACATCTGAATTATTAATGACAGCTTGAAACGTAAGTGTTAACCCAGTGAGGACAGCAAAAGCATCTTTAAAAGAGAAATCAAGCTTTCACTAGTGAGGGGAAACAGCTCCCATAAATAGCTGGAGCCTCTCTCTAAACATAAGAGGCTATCAGAGAGGGTTTATGGGTATTTATAAATGTCCTCATGCACATGCCTGATTTGATACACAGCAACAGACCTGCTCTGTAAATCACACTGTAGACTTAGGTTTAACATGTAATTGACATGGAATTACGGATTCATAAAGAAAAGACAGTTTTCTCCTTAGTTCAGTGCAGATCCACAGAGTCTGTCCTACTATAAACACGTTATAGTCCTATGAATAATATTAGCAATTTACAGCTTGTGTCTTCTAGAGCTGATTTGTCTCTCTCATAAACGGCTATTATTCACCACCCTGTCATCCCAGCAGTGTGCCAAATATTCAGCCTGACCGTGAGCAGACATGTCCAAGAGCAGCGCTGATGTGCCTGATCAGGATGTCTAAATGTGTGTTCTTAAATGAGGAAGATAGTGATAGATGTGTGGGCACAACGCAAGATACTTGAGTGTGATATACTGTACATTCAGTCGGCCAATTAAATGGATATGAGGAAACATAAAGTCAAAACAGATTCTGCTAAATTTCTCTATATATCACGATTTTCTATGGTATCAATTTTACTTCATAATTTCTGTGAAGGATGAAGAAACAGGAACTACAATGAAAAGCTCAGTGTGCTTAAAATACTCAATCTGTCATCCAAAATGAAACCTGGATTTTGATAAGAGAATCCCAGAAATGCTTTTGAGAAGATTTTCATAAACAACATCCAGACTAATTAAACTCATAACCATTTTATGACAAACACTTCAGACATCTTGTTTTAAATATGGGTCATATTCTTTGACTTTCTCTTGCATTCTGTGTAAACTACATTTCACTACTTTACAAATATGTAATGATGTCAACAAAATACAAATTCACTATTAATTTTGCTATTTTCCTCCTTTATTTCTACACCTCTGCATTCAGCCAGACAGGAGTACATTTTAATATGCAGATTTATTCATACTGTCTTCCAGGGTAGCGTCAGTTCATAGAGCTTATCAGTCAAAAGACTCCATATTAAAACACAGTCTGTTTTTGGGTACGTTCGCTTAATGTTGAGTCCAGATATCCTTAACTGTTGTGTTTCTAAGAAAGGTGACAGAGAGCCACAGTCCAAGTCTCACACTTGTTCATGTCTGTAGGTTTAGCTGCTCATCTCTTTACAAACTAAAGCCATCACAGCATGTTGGCACTGTGTTGTCACCTATTTGGCTTCTGAGTGATGAAAGAAGAGTTGTTTTTTTTTAACCAAATTATATCAGTATTTTCAGCAGATGAGCTATAAGTGCCCTGAATAAATTTTTGCAAACTTGTTACAATATGACTTAGTTCAGGCAGAATTGTCATTTTCTTATATTCTCTAAAACAAATGTAAAAACCAATGTAGACAGATAAAATCGTGAACCCATGTTGAGAAATTCGTCACAATTAGTCTGCCTCCCAGTGGCATACAGGATGTGTTGACAGCTGGTACTTGAGTAGTTTTTGGCAGATTTTCGCACTGTCATAGAAGTTATGGATTAATTACCTGTATGTCTCTTGGCTGAACTTTGGAATAATTTAACGAAATATCATCTTTGAACATGGTCACACTCATTATTAACTGAGAAGAACCTGTCGGCCTGTTTTGCCTTCCTGAGTATTAAAAACACAGCCAATGAAGGCCACAAGAGAATAAAACAGAGTAGTTACATATTAGATGAGATAAGCATCTGCAGACTGGGTGGGGGGGTCTCTTTAGGCTCTGATAAGCATTTACCACCTGTTCCCCAGAGCTGCAGATCCTGGCATTTGATAGCAGCTCAATCAACATGGCATTGCTGGTATTTGGCAGCGTTATCGAGCGACAGATAATCACCTCATTGTGCTGCATCCATGCCCTGCCACCACTCAATACCAGAGCCGGAGTGAAATCAGCCAAGCAGCAGTGACCCTTAATGAAATACTGTATTCCAGCATCCCTCTGCTAATCCAGTCAGGTATCTCATTAGCTATGTGGTTGTGTGGTATTTGGAGCAGGTGGGCAGCCTTGTTGCAGATGCTGACTGACATCCCCTTTCATCTCAGGCTCAGACCTGCTCTTTCTTTTATGGGTCTCAGCCTCATATGGAGAGAGCTGCAGAAAAAGAGATGGAGGCTGCACCATAAATCAGCTGCACCGTTCACCTGGATTTTCGTACATTTGTTTTTTGGTTAAGCACATGAGGTGTTTTTATGTGAACACGCTTAAGGAAACATGTAATGATGTCAAAGCCAGGGCAAACTGCACTGTATTGATCTAACAGTGATTTATGAATGTGCTGAAACGCTGCTCGTCAGAGGACTATTCATGGTATCTGGGGCGGTCCAGAGTTACGACCTATCACACACATTGACACACATGACATGCTTTCCCACACACTGACCTTATGGTTGGCACACATGCTACAGTGTTTTATCATAGAGTCTTAAAGCCAGGAGACAGCTGTGGACCAGCAGCAGCTCTGTCACACAGCAGGACAATAACATGGACAACTGACACACAAAACATGAAGCAGACATAAATTACAGGTTTTTATCTTTGACTTCTGTGGAACCAGTTTCACCACTTTTTCATTCTCTGCACTTGCATAGATGCATCTAATTGTAACAAAAAAGTTCATAAATAAAATGGAAAATAAAATGTTTGAATTTTGTGATACATTTTTGATACATTTGAAAATACTTTATGCTCAGAGATGCTGATTATATTGTCTCCAGTATTCTTTTTGGATATCGAAGGTATGTTTTCATAATTGAGTTACGTCTAATTGGTAATTCAATATAGCAAAATAGATTCATCAATAATTCAATAATAAAATAATTATTTATTAAATGAATAAACTATTGATTAATCTAACAATATTGAAAAGGCGAGATAAGTTTCTTGCTTAAGGTTTTGTTTGTAATTTATTGTAGCTGCTTGTTTGTAGAATGACTTTAAATGAGTAATGAGTAATAAAAAAGAACAACATGCAAGCAAATACTAACCTCTGAGAAAAATTCAAACAAATATTTAAAGTGTTTTTTTCTGGTAAATTACTTAAATCGTTAAACTGTTTATCATTGTCATCCATCGTCAGTTATTTTGCTCTAATTATTAACAGACTACTGTTTGTTTGAGCTACAATGCTATGACTGTCTTTTCATCATAATTTGTTTTCTAAATCAAAGACCACAGTGTTTTAAATTCAGAAATTACAACATAATCACTCCCCTCTTGAGATCTCATGTGGCTTTTAGCATCTAGCAGTTTGTAGTAGTGGTGGTGTTGTAAACTATATGAGCTGAGACTGTGAGGCCTGTATTTGGAGATCCTAAACAAAAGAACAGAACATCTGTCTTGTATTTCTGACACACAATTCGGCTGTGAGACCTCACTTCAAAGTGGTACTCAGAAGTACCAAACCATCAAGTACAGCATTAAAATCAGTCACAAAAAGTAGCATTTTTTCACGCTAGGGAGTATTAGGGTTTTGTTCAAGTTAATCAACAGACAAAACTCACCAGATGCAGAGTCTTTAGAGATGTTAGAGTTTAGAGTTCAGTTTACATTTGTTAAGAGAACATGTGTACATGTGTAGAAGTACTCTGCAGTCATGATAAAGTGACAGCCACTGGTACAATGATGGAGTTGGGTAATACTTAGTCTTGGGTAAAAGGAAGCTCCTTTTTAACCATGTGGCCAATTACGGTCGATATCTCCAGATGTTTGACTCTGAACAGCCCTTTATCTGTAAATGAAAACTATTTCCCTCTACATGATGTCAAGGTTAGACATAAAGAAGCTAACAGTATTAACAGTAACCTCAGGAGCAGGGTGAGGCTGTAGCAGGTAGTAATCTGAGGCCACAACAGGCTCTTCTCTCTGACCTCTCTGGCCTCTCTCTTCGAGCTGCTCTGTAATTACTTTGACCTGCAAAGACTAACTGGCTCTACCCTTCACACTTCAAAAGAGAGCAGCCCTCACACATTCACTCTGAAGATGAATACAGCTGTTACGATATCATCTGAGGCAAACACCTCCAAGGGGTCAAATTCCTACCTTTCACTGGACTTTGAGTGCTTTTCTTGGATCTTCAGTCAATACAACATTTTTGTCGTTTTTCATCCCTTTAAAAGGTTAAACAGAGAGGTGGTCCGCTACAACTTGTAATGAATGTAACTGTACGTTGGAAATGCAAACAATACACAAATCTTTTGGAGAGCTGGACACAGTCTGGTACTACAAACAAAGATTTACCTGAAAGAACTGAATTTCAATTTCAACACTGAAATTAAAATTATATTCAGTAATATATTCAGGCTTAAACTGCAACCCACTCATAAGAGCTTTTACATATTAAACCACAGTAGCTACCGTCCTGTACATTCTATGCCTCAGCAGAGTAGAAATATAACTCTTTGACTACAGCAGTCACAGAGGCAGAATGGCATTCATTTACAAAGTTTATATTAGTTTGTATTAAAGGCAAAACTTCCACTATATATTAAAGGCACAACACTGTAAGTATTGAACCAGAAAGCACTCAGGATTCACACTCTGCTCTCATTGCACAGCAGAACCAAACGAGGCTTTGCAATTAACACTATTCCACCCTTGTGCAAATTTTTAAAATAATATTACGTTTACTTACAATCTGAATACGAATTCACCACTAAAAAGTTCCCTGGTAGCTCTACAACAGACTTCCTCACAGAACTCATACGCAAAAAACAAAACAAAAATGCAGCTGCTGTAAAAGGCAATCACACACACACACACACACAAAAATGCAAAGACTTTAAAAATCATGTTCTGTCTGTTAAAAGAAATATTTTCTTTAAAGAGGTCACCTTTTAAAGTTATAATCCTCAAGATTTTCATCATATCAAACCTAATTTGTGATACTAGTATGGCTATTATTTATTTTGCTATAGCCATTAAAAGTATTTATACAGTTACCAATCTGTATTGTCGTTTGCATTGTCAGTGCTGGAATCAGCCATTCCCACACTGAACCCAGATGGTGTGAAGCACTGGGGATTCACACGTGAAATTCAAAAGAAGAGAGCCGGCCAATTGCACGTATTCTATGTGTATATTCTTAAGTTTGTTGATTGTTTGCATCAGTCTTTATTAAGCAAGCATAACTACATCAATGTAATGCATCGAATCCTCTCAGCCTGTGATCTATGTAAGTGCAATGTAAATAGACACGTCTGTTTACATTGCATTTCTGATTCTGCACTTCTTCTTCTACTGTACTTTTGACAGAGTGGGTCCTCAAAACATGCTCCCTGACCCCCCTGATAGATAAATGTGTCATTTACAAATTCAGCTCATTTGTATTATTAAGATTTTCATAGCTTTACCATCAGTTTCCACAGGTGTCACCAAGTGAAGGAGAACTAAATCTATAACTTTAAAATCCATTTAACTAGTCAAATTAATGAGCAGTGCTAGACTTCAAAATCTTGCAGTATTTTTTTTTTTCAATCAAGTGAAAAAAGTGCCACACAAACTCAATCAAATCAGTTTGTTTCAAAAGCGATCCTTCTACTCATAAAGGTAGCAAAGGTATCTCACTTACCCAGCTGTATTGTATATACTGACACTGAATACACTAGAACAGACTTTTTGTACGGTTCGATACCACCCTTACTCACCGACAAAACAAGCTCATAATCACTGAATCTGCAGACCTCGTTGGCAGTAAGAAAGAAAAAGAAACTGCCCACTTCTTCCTCACAGGTTTTCCATTCTTCATCAGCTGATTATCCAAACAAGCCCAAACCTTGTCTACTCTCGCTTATGACAGCCTATTACCGCCAGGCTTAGCATGAGCCTTGTTCAAAGCAGAGAGGATTAGAGGATAATTAAAATGAACAAGCTGATGTCATCTAAATGTACTAGTTTGGCAAAGGGCACCCACTGACACTGCTCTATTGAATCCCCCCATTTACCCGTATTCCTGGGTGCAATTAGAAAACACACTTGTTCCACAAGGGAAGTCGCACAGGATATTGTGGTGACTGGCTGGAGTCCCTATGGACTGTAATATTTCTTCTGATAAAACAATGTGGGCAAAGCTGTGTTTTTTCAAAATCAGAGTGAAATATCTCATAGGCAAGAGAAGATAATACCTCAGTACAGGAATGCCACTCTCCTCTCTGGGAGGCACGGCTGTATTTCACCGTCTTCAGTTAAAATACCAGTTGTCATTCTGTAATAAAACGTAGTGACCTTTCTTGTAATTTGTAGTGACCTTACCTTGAACTCAGCTTGAAAGCGTCATCAAATACAGATGCGCATGTGGTGGCGGGGCAACAACTACAAGTGAAATTATGGGCAACAACGTTAGTAAGGCCCGATGCTGTGTTGCAGAGAATTCACACAAGAGAACATGTGAAGATTACAGGGTGGTTCGGTCGATACTGTCAGTGCTAAATATGACCAAATCATTTCATTGACAGGACAGACCCCTATAGAAATAAGTTCGTACTTGTTCACAGTTCGGTGTCAAGTTACAGGCCAGTGACTGAAGAGAGACTGAACAACAAAGGTGAGGAGAGGTGCCTTGTTTTCAGCATGTGTCAACATTTTACCATCACTTTGACTTTAGCCAATGTACAATAGGGTCTCCTTGTTTACTTCCCAGTTTGTCTAATGCTGATTTTTGCAGCACCATTTGCCGCAGTCATTTCTTCCCATTCAATTTAGTGAGTCCATACATAATATAAAACAGAGAAGTTAAGTGACAAAATAAGAGCATACCAATACCTTGCTGAAAGCAGGCACAGTATATTTTAGCATCTTTTAGCTCATTGTTTTGTCACACTCATTTCTGGCAATAAAGCTTTCATATTAAAAGCTCTCATGTTTCCCCTGGGAGTTGATGGAGACCAAAAGAGAGCTCAAAGGAGAGTGCTTGTGTTGCTCTGTTTCTGCTGAATGTGTAGAGAGACAATTGTCTGCCGACATATCTGTCAAATTAGCTTTATAAGGTAATATGGCAATGTTGGGTTAACAGCTTGTTCTGCTGCCTCCAGGTGGCCAAAAAATAGTGTGATTTTAAAGTAAGCACAGCTATAACAATACATCTTTAAAACCAGAGTGAAGAATAACAGTGGTAGAGCTGCGATTCTAAGAGTGTTAAGCGTGTGGCAAAAATCAAGTGAAACAAAAAAACAAAACATATAGAGACTAGAAAAGCACTCAGAGAGCACAGACCACCGCCAAGCAGCACAGTTCCCCCAGCTTATTGTGACTTATGCCCCAAAATATGCAATTGGAATCGCATTGATATCATTTTTAGTTTAATAGTTATACCCGAAAATCGACATTCCCGGTCGGTTTTCCGGACCACCTCCAAAATTCAATAATTTGTTCCTTGTCCCAGAAAGGACATTTCCTGAAAATTTCATCAAAATCTCTCCATAACTTTTTGAGCTATGTTGCAAACAAACAAACAAACAAACCAACGCCGGCAAAAACATAACCTCCTTGGCGGAGGTAAAAATTAGTTAAAACTTTTCGTCATTTCAATTACCCTTTCCCTTTAAATCTTTACTGACAGAGATGCATTTATTTTCCTGTTTCCTCGTGAGGAATCAGAAACAGATACAGCGAAACAAAACCGCTGGCAAAACAACAGAGCATGATTAGAAAAAGAGGTTGAATGACAACATAAGGGGCCCCCAAACACATAAATGCACAGTCTGCAGGACAGGCAACATTGTGTGATCTGGAGCAGAGGTCCAGTCGCTCCGTGCCAGCAGAGGCTCAATGGAGCTTTTTTAAATGAGTGAACTCTGAGAAAGGCCTGACCTAGCATGTAGATGAGTAAGCCTCGGCATCCTACTTTCATCAGGGAATAAGCATGAATTCCACACCGTGTGACTGGAAAGATGAGCCAGAACAGCTTTATGTGTTTTACATTTGCAGAAAAGGTGGCCACATTCTTCTTGGTTCATCGTATTACAGTGAAGCGGATACCTGCCTTTTAGACGTTGACCTCTGGCTGCAGTCTGCAGTGTTAAACTCAGTGGATGTGGAGCAAAGCTTGGCTGATTTTAGTGTAAACTGGTGGCAGCTGAATGCTCTGTGACAGGCCTCGGTCCCTGCTCGCCTGCTTCTCTGCTTCTGCAGACAGCCTCCGAGGGAGAGCTGTCAAGCCCAAGGGTCTGGTTAATGCACTCTCATCCACTCAAACACACACGCAGAAAACACACACACACACACAAAGACCTTTTCACTTTCCCTCAGAGGAAACCAACACCGTCTTGGTTGAGCTAAACAAGTCTCCTACACTACGTTGGAAATATTGGCAAAGGCTTACATATAAGGTTGTTCTACTAAATAATGCATATTTCAATCATGGATAAGTTAATGACATTCCCAGAACAAGCTCAAACCAAGGTGTTTGAGTTTGTCTAAGTTTATCTAGAATATGTCATGCCCCATGGGCTGTGGTCCTTCCTCAAACTCAAACAATACTTTTAAGCGAAATCTTTTTCTCAACTTCTTTTTCTTTTTTTCTATAGTTTTGATCATCATTTCTATCTGTTATGATAATGTTCCAGTCACCAAAGTAATGCCAATTAAAAAAAAAAAAGATGTCAGACAAAGCAAATAATATGTGACATTTACACAGGTTTTAAACAAAATGCTATTTTAGCAAAATGAAGAGATGAGAAAACAAAGGCAAGCAATAAAATCATTGCCAAAATGTTAAGATAAGATATTCCTTTATACGTCCCACAGTGGGGAAATTCAATTCAACACAGACACAGATTCCATAGATGCTCTGGAGTTTAGGCCCCCACAGGAAATTGTGCCTTTGTATTGACTGTTGTCTAATGAGGACAAATAGAGTCATGGACACAATGTCAAAGCAGAGTTTTAACTATGGGATAAACCTTCCTAAATATAGCCATGTGGTTTCTTAAAGCATGTCGTTTTGCAACACCTTGTTAACCTCAGCCAGACAACAATTAAAACACTCTGCCCATTAATAACCATTATTAACCATTTTGAAAACTCACAGAGCTCAAGAGCAGTTATACATCACCTACATCTCCTGCTAGCTGACACCTGTCGCAAGTGAGTGTATAATGCCTGTAAATCTAATTGATACAATTTTGTTGCTTTAAGTAATTTACACTTATTGATCAAAACATGTGTATCTCCCTCAAGCGGCAACCTCCGGCGCTGAAAAATGAAGCCAATGCGGAAGTGCAAAAAAGCTGCAGTTCCTGGAATAACCGCTAGAGCAGGCCGCAGAAGGGAGTCAATTACATTTGAGCCCCATGTTAAAATGTCCGATTTTACGACAGAAAAAAACATATTTACAGCCTGGTTCAAAACATGGCTCTAGTCTCATAAGCTGTTTTTCTACTCCATGACAACTCTGGGAATTTTTTTATAAGGCGTTCTTTTAAAATATACAGCATACATCATTATGCACAATTCATAGCTGTCAATCTAAGTGGCGCCACTTTGATTGACAACTAGCCACTGACGGTCTAAAGGGCGTCACCCCGGCTAATTCTAGTCACTGAGTTTGGGAAAGAGATCGTCGTGGGGTTAGCCGGCTAGCAACGTAGTTGATTATTAGTTATAGTTTGATTATTTCGAATAAAGCAGCTTTTTTCAGCCAATAGCGTTCATTCAGCCGGCCCATAGGACCCGCCTCAGCTCCGCCCTCGCTCCACCTCTTTGTCCATATTTGGAGTAACCAGAGGTAGGCTACCAAGATGGCTGCGCACTATGATTTGCTTCATTTTCGCTCTTCAGAAACCTATGGGTGACGTCACGGACACTACGTCCATATTTTATACAGTCTATGATCTCACTCATGCTGTTATGAGCTGGCTTATAAACAAATATTTTATAGTAATGTGATTTGTGCAGATGGAAGGTTTTATACAGATATTTGACACCATCATTCATATGCAGCTGACAGACCAACCTTTTTTGTACAACTTTAACTTATATAAGGTAAGGTACTTGATTTTGTGAGCACACAGTTTTCAGATTATTACCATATTTCTGTGTGCTTCCTTTGGTTTTATCTCCAAAGTGGCTATGATCATTTTGTGTTGGCTTGTTTCCACCTGTATGATTTGTCAGACCAATAATGACCACTCCCCCGTCAGACTTCGTTGCATTGTTCCTAAATCTCAGTAATTACTCAGGAGAGTCCAGTGTTATCATGACTAATAGAAATGATGGACAAAACTTTGAATTCAAGATGAGATTTTTGCTTTTAATGAGAAATGAAAAAGTACAAAATGCTAAGAGTCCTCATTCTCAGCTTGTGTTAAGTCTAACTTAGAAATACTAGTGTTGATAATGCGGGTCACTATAAGCTCCCGGTTAGCTCAGACCAGTCTCTGTAGCTCAGTTCCAATTCTTCCAACTCTAAACTGGGAGTACAGAACTTGCTATCTCAGCTATCATCTCTCGATTCTTATCAGTCAGGCGTGCTCTGAAGGCAAAACTCAAGACTGAAGGCACGACGACGCTCCGCATGCAAAGCTCAGTCGCTGCCACTGCTTCACGTTCATACTGTAAATGGCAGTTTGGGCTGCCAGTGCTTCTGGTTTGGATGTTTTTCAAAAATGTAGCATGTTTTATCGCAGAAAAATCAGCTTCCCCTGACAAATAAGATAAAGCTGTTGGAAACTGGAAAGATTACCAGATGAGTAAGTTCTTCAAGGGTGAACCAAAGTTTGGCGTGCCGGGACCATTAACGCGTTCCATCATGCGTTGGAGGCACAAGGCTAACATTGTCTATATTTAATGTAGATCTTTATTGCTTGTGATTTCTTTACAATTGACTGTTCAGAATTATGTCAGTGTGTGTGGCCACTAGGGAACACAAAATCCTCTCCCTCGATGAAGCAGAGAGTGGTGGAAGGTTGGAAGGTCATGGTTTTAGTATGTTTCATTGTCATATCAGGTTTAATGCACAGGTTCATTATCACTGTAGAAGCAGGAGATCGAACACAGTAAATCAAACACCTACAACTTCTGCATTGCAACACATCAATAATGCAGAAGCAATGCACAGCTGAGATGCAGCTGAGTTCTATTGTCTATTTGGAATCAGCATGTTTCTGATCAGAAAACATGAGAGATTGAATAAACACACTTGGGTAATTTCCCCAAGCTTCACTTCAGAAATGTTAATTGTTAACAGTGAGGGAATCCAGTCTCTATATTAGAGGCTCTTGAACCTTTTCAGTCCACCCTGAATGAATTTGGCCTCATCCTGAACTTTATTAAAACCAGTTGGTGCTCTTGTGATACAGTGATTCCTAATAAGCCCATGACCTAGAATACGGATGTGTGCTCTCAGTGCAGTTTTAAAACAGACCAGAAGACCCTATGGGTTTCATTACTGGAGGCACTGGGAACACAACTGAATGAGGGTTTAAAGTTTAGTTCAAATTTGAATTAGGTGAACCCTCACCATATCTATTTCCCTCAATAACTGACTTATGCTGGGCAGCTCAGACGAGAGGTCAGTGTGTACGTTCGATCCGAAGATTGACAAGAAGGTCAGTATTGAATGATTGTGAAAAATCCTAGATTATTTCCCATGATAATTTTGAAATCAGAAGAAATGATCATGGCAAATAAAATGTGGTTAAGGTATGTTAGGGTTAGGCAAAAAAAAAAAAAAAAGATTGGTGGTTACAGGCAAAAAAAACTTTACTAAAAATTACTGTTGCTACACATGTTAAGTTTTCTGTTCAACACATCCTCATACAAACAACAACTGGAAAGGTTGATCAAGGCCAGTGACTCCCAAAAAAACCTATTTCTATTTTTCTGGTGGGAATGGGCTGTTCTTTTCTCGCATGGCCCATATAGGCAATTTAAAATGATAACGGTGACACTTGAAATTCTGTGTAATTTTTGAAACCATGGGTCGTTGATTTCAGACAGAGGTAGACAAAAGCAGGCTTCCCATTTCTAGTTGGCGATCAATGATAATCATAACATGTTCATTAAGCCAATTAAACCTGAAGTCCATGGGCTGGTTAAAAATGCTGTCTTCAGCTTACTTCAATGTTTTTGTTTTAAAATGAGAATGTTGTAAATGGGCCTGAAATACGGATGTCATGTGTGACATCATACTAAAAGACTGAGGCTAAAGCTGCATGTCCCATAGAAAAAGTCAGTATCCTCATAGGTTGGCATCAAAGACAGAAAATAAGGTGCATTGTACAGTGTAGTTAATCCAGTGTGGCTAGATTTGTGAGATTAGACTTGTAAAATATTCTGACATCACAGTCTTTGACTGCTTTTAGCTTACATGCTTGTTCATTTTCAAGGGGTCTGAGTCAATGAGTCCAGGGTCATATCATATTTCATTCCCAGTCCATTGAACCAGCTTCTCCACACTCAATCTTCACCTTGCTACATAAAAGACCAACTACTCCCTGCATTAATGAATTGGGCCAAATTTTGAGGTGTGAATTTGTCTGATATGGACGTAATTTCCTATGAATGCTGGGCTAATATGTGGTACACTTATATGTTTCTATCTACACTTGCCACAACCACCAAGCTTTCCTGGCTCCACCAGCAGAGAATGACGCTTCTGGCACCTTTTCTGCTTCTACTTCGACACACAGTGTACAGTAGATGGAAAGCAGGCTAAGAACAATCTCCCCCTGGCACTTGAGTATGCCCACTGTCACCAAATGCTAATGTTTGTATAACGTCTGCTTAAAGCAAATAAGCGATCCACTGTATGTCTCAGGTCTGCATTATGTCAGAACACTGGGATTTCAGCTTGTGGGAGAACATGAACAAAACACGGCCCCATCTGAGTGTGACTCCCGTGTGACCACTTGGTGTTTACACCCATCATGCCCTGTTAATTGCCTGCATGTCTCCGGAGCCATCGGTTATATCCCCAGCGATAACTGGCATTAAACATCCACTTTTTCATAAATTGATCTTATCTTTTAATCACCTTAATTGCCTGTATTGCTTTGAGGATTACCTTGCCTTGTTCCCACCGAGTCTTAATCTCTGGACTTCAAAACAAAAGACAGACATATGTAAAAACAACGCTCGATATAAAAGGAGGGGGAGGCCTCACCCCGCTGTGGGTCGAGGCATCTTCACGCAAGTTCTCCGCACGGAATAACAAGTGGCTGCTGGGAAAACCTTTGTTGTGCCATGATGGGGAATAGGGGTATTTGACTTAGATCTCTGTGATTGCTTGTGGGCTGTGGCTACACACCATTTGCTGCAGCTCTCAATGGGTTTCTGCAGGGGAATGCACGGGCCAGCACAGCTTTCAGCACAAGCATTAATAATTTAACTTCACCATAACTCGAAAATACAGTAGAAGATTAGCAAAATGATATCTGAGAGTGGTGATGTTTATTATCCAAATGGCTACAGTGAAATTAATCTTTATTATGCTGAAGAAAAATAACTCTTTCAAATGATCACTTTTCTCAGAATGCCTCTTTTATTATTAATTGCCGGCATTTTACTTGTGTCCTCTGTGACTGATTGGCCTTATGTCGTGGAGTTGACCCCAGTCTGTCAGACACCGATGCCGGCACACATGGGACCTGGCCTTATCATTACTGTGAGAATGCTGAGGTCCTCACAGATAGAGATGTCATCTCGTGCGCCTTTTGTTTGGACGGTTTTACACTTTTATCACTCGCACATGGAGCCTGTCTGACCAAACCGCTCACGCACAGGCTGCACGCCTCCCGTAAACTCACAGCCTTTTCGGTTATCCGCCTCAGAAGCTATGACTGTACGTCAGTCACAAGGGTCGTACGACCACAAGGGTTTTGCCACATAGTACATCATCTTTACAGCTTACTTTTTGTTTTCTTTCTGTACATCTGCTTCTCATCAGACAACTGCTTGCGCTTGATTTTTCACAGACCTTCACAGTATCAGGTCTCCATTCAGATTCCACAAATGGCTTGTCGCTTAACAGATTATCAGGTGAAAATAGAATTCATATGGGGGTAGTGATTGAAAATGTGTGGTTCATAGCAAACTGCTGATGAGGTGTCACTACTAAACAAGAAAAACATTTAAACGGCAGTCTTGAAACATTGTAATGGAAGTTGGGAGGATGTTAGATGCCTCTTATTTTTAGATTTTAGGAAAGGAGAAACCTGGTCATTTAGACTCCTTGTAAGTGAGATAATCCAAAAAATAAAAGAGGATTTCTGGAACAATGGTTCTGAAATATCAAAGAGAAGTTTAGTATGTTTAATTATGACTCTTTATAGCTTTCCTTATCTAATAAATGTTTTAGCCCATTGCCAGCAAAACTAAATGATCCCACTCCTCCATTTATTTAAAGCATACCAGGATATTGGACTAAATCCTACATATTAAAGTTTTCCACAACAATGACACATCATAGGGTGGGAAAATAACAACTGTGATTACAGAGGGGTGGTTAAATTAACTCAGAGTAAGAGAAAAAAGGAGTAAGAGAAGAGGTCATATTTTGGTTTGAGTGATCAGGTAAATGAAAAGAACCTGCCTGTTTAATTTGGTTTTTTTTTTTTTATAAATTCTGGTTGTATGTGGAAAATTAAGTAAAAGTAATTGCTAATAGTCGTCCACACAAGATTACTTCTGACATGGGATGTTAAGTATTTCTATAAGAGTTAAAATGCAGATCTAAACATGACAAGTATGTGTCACACTAAGGATTTGATGAACATTGCAGTTTGAAGTTGCTGGAAGTCTACATTTAGATTAACCATTAATCTTACTTTATCATCACCATCACCCTTTATTCAAACCTCAAAATGAATTGGGACGAATCCCCACACCACTTGTCATGTGTTTAGAAGTTGGACAGGATGCTAACCATATCTGATCTATGTTTCCAACAGGGCAAATTTGGATTGTATCAGAAACAATGTTAAACTTTTTTTTTAATACTGGCAATTGCTCTTTCCACATGAACTCTGTGCTTGGTGACTTTTTGGTCATCTCAACATCTGCATATGACATCTGTCATTTTTATTCAGTGTTAGTCATTAATTCATCTCCAACATTAAGGTGGCCATACTGAAGTACCTTGAAGTAGCTCTATACAATATTACACTGATTGAAGATCTATTTGTCTGAGGTGGATCTAGTGAAGAGGGCAGACACGGACACTACTGCACCTCGTGGGTCACAGGCAGATGGTAATAGGTGACTCTGCTGTAGCTGAGCTGGGTCTCTCTGTCTTCTCTTCTGTGCTGCCCAGTACTGCAAATGTCTTTGGGACGTCCTATTTAAAGTTAGCAGGCATGTTCTGTGAAATCACATCTCTGTGAATGGATAGTTGACCATGGCTGTCATACATGTACTTTACCCAGTAGTTTATCAGTATGCTGACACTGTAAACAAATGTCAAATCTTAATGCTAAATCCTTGTGGTTCTGTTTGTCTCGGTTTCATTAATGTGAGTAAAAATTGACTACATGAGGCATTTTTTTTGGATCTTGATGTCTGCCATTTTGCATTTGAGAGGAATCTGCGTTCGTGGGCCAACGGAATTTTGAAGTTCCTTTCCAAGCAAGTGGAGTTGGCGGCCTTTTGCATTCCATCTTCAGATTCAACATCTCCGGCTTCTGTTCTGCAAATCTCTCCCTCAGAGTCTACAGTTCCTTTTCGTGATTGCCACAATAACCACAAACATTAGGTTAATCCTTTGTATGACTCCCTTTTTTTTTTTACAGCTTTCTGTCTTAAGCTAAATCAACACTATCTGCAATCCAGTCTGGCAATTTATTTGGTTTTCCTTTGCCATCACAACTACCACATATCTGTACAATGTTGAATAATAATGAAAATAGTATATGAAATATTTAGCTGCAGTAAAATGACCATCACTTTGCCTGAGTCAGTAGCTCTAAAACTTGAGACCAGACAACAAGACACAAGTAACCTTTGGCATCTTGCACAGTCTCCCTGGCTTACATCAAGCTTCAGCAGAGCCATCTCCATGTCGCTAGTATCAAGACCACAACCCCAGGACGGACCAATGAAAAGACCTAGAGCCTATGGCAGCAATGCAGTACTCTGAGGTCACAGGCAATCTGGTGTTCCTATGTGTCTTTGTGGTTATTTCTAATGCTCCACACTTTGGCACTTCACCAGACAGGAAGGTCATGCAGAGGGGGGGACAGTACAAGCTATGAAGTTTCTGAGATCAGTTGCCCATCAAAAGACAGCTTCAAAGACTGTCCCTAACTCATGAGGCGGACAGATGGTAGCTGCAAACTAAATGAGAGCCACACGTATCACTGTCAAACAAATGTGTGCTGAAGATGTCCACCTATTACTGTTTATTTTGACGAAGTAAAGAAAGGTCAAATGAAAAAGATTAGATTTGTTTTCTTTAACTTCCTCAGCAGATGCCATCAGTACATGAATTAACAATGGACCAATGTATTCTGTGTCATTTCATGTTGCCCTAAGATTGGTTGTATTTTTGTTTGCCAAAGCTCTGAATTAGCAATGAGTGGGCGTGTCTCACTTATGACATGCTGTCTGACCTCGTCACAAATTAAATCTAAAAATGACCGCACTTGAAGGTGGAGTGAAAAGCTGTCCGTCACAGAGAGTGGGGGGGATGCAGCATTGCTTAAATGAGGACAACATATTTGCATATTTTCTGACTCTCTCTCTCACTCAATGGTGAATTCACAAAGAAGACATTGCTGCATTATGGCACCATGAATTGCATATAACTTTCCAACGGCTATCTGACTCATCTCAAGGTCCAATTCAGAAAAGATATTGCACTAATGACATTACAGTGCAAACACACCTTCGCTTTTCTTTTTTTGGTTTCATGTTTTCACTTGACTTTCATGACCTCACCACCAACAAAGTCATTGTTTTCATAATTTCAAAAGCTCTTGCATCATTTTTCAACACCAAATACATGCGTTAGACGTGTATTTGTTTTTCTCTCAAAACACTCATATATCACAAATTATCTAGACCTGACCGTCTTAAAATAATATATCAGGTCACCCAAGTGTCATTCTAGTCATCAGATTTCATTTTGAATGTCCATTTAGGGTTACCACCTACAGCTACATCATTGGCCCTGAGACTTGCGACATGCAGCGGTGATAACACAGTCCCGATAAATCCGCCGCTGATTGAAAACAGTGAACCCTACACCTCCCGCGGTTGTCTGGAAATGGAGAGCCAGGGAGCTTGTTTGGCTGACCTTTCCCATCATTAATCAAGCAGACCAAGCACGACTCTGCGTGTGCCTGACATGCCGCCCCAAACACCACCATGCAACAGTTAAACCTTCAAATACTGCAGAGATAATTTCTAATAAATGTTAGCATGCTAATGAGATATGAGTGAGCCAAAAGGTCATTCCTGTCAAAGGTCTGGGTGACAGCTGATTAACACAGCCCCCACTTTATAAACAATGCTATGTGTTTGGATGTGGTATTTAGAGGTGCAGGTTTCTTCCTTTAAAAACATGAGCATTTTTTTTTAATCAATGATGTCATCGCACATTGCTGTTGACGACATGAACAGTTTTGATATTGAATATACGGTGGAGAAATCGACTACCAACTTCAAAAATAGGACACACATCATTTGGAAACTATACCACATTCCTTTGATTAGTGCTTTAGGTCAGTGTTACTCTGAGGAGCAGTGATTCTGTGGTCACATGTGCACGATCTGGTTGCATATCCTGAAACAGGTCCAGAAAGCACATAGAACAGGGAGGTTCACCAGAGGCTCCACTTTCTTTGGAGTATTTTCAAACGGCCATACTTGGAAAGTAAGTGATGACCGCCCCCCCGATACATCTGCCCTTGGGCCATCATTGACAGAGTACCCACCAGCCCATGTAACATGAGAGGTGGCGACTTGACCGCAGTAGAATAGCTGGAGTGGTGGGCTATAAGAGGCTTCCCACGTCACCCAACAGGGGACATCATGCAGGGAAAGACAGACAAGAGACCGGGGAGACGCCATGAAGATCAGGGCGGCCCTTTCTGAAGGAGGAGCGGCCGGCTGCCGGCAAGGAGATTGGGTTTCCCTACAACTTGTTGCCTGGTGCTAAATAAACGCTGGCATGTTGTGTGGAGACACTCTACACCCTGGCTGAAAGGGTTGCTCACCCCGAGTTGTTCGCAGCACCCAATTTCTGACCCTCCCTGCGCCCTCTTAACCCCTTCATTCCCTTTTCTCTTTGCGACCTCTCATCTCTGTCCATTGGTGCTCCTGTCATGTCTGACCTGCCAACAATTGCTTCCTAAGTGCTGGGGTCGCCTGTCACTAACAAGGAAAGACAAAGGTACTGTATATGTTCTGGTATGTACAAATCAATCTTCGTAATCAGGCATTAAAATTCAATACTTTTTTGAAAATGTACTGAATATTTTCTGCCTGCTGTGCACAAGCAAACTATTGACCCTCATCCCTGTAGCACTGCTTTGCTTCAAGACTCAAGGCCAATTCCAAACAGCACACAGAGACACGCCTCTGATTCCCCGATTCAGAACTCCAAGGATATACCCCAATATTTTTTTTTTTTCGCCAAATCCATTTCACAGAGAAACGGTCTGCCCGGTACTACAGACCTCACTAACTGGCTTCCGTAGCACAAAGGGAATTTATCATTAAAGAAGCACAATCAATATCTCTCACCCCCTGCATGGCAAAGCAAAGCAAGGCCCTGATAGCGAAGCCTGGTGGTGAGCTCCGAGAGGGGAATGCGGGGTACCAGAGGAGCTAATTAGAGAGTGAATGTCGACTATCTGGTTAGCCCACATCCAGCTGTGGGAATGGTGCTAATGAGGCATGCTGTACCAACAGAGACAGGCTGTTAATGCAACATGGAAGATCACTGCACTTCCTAATCTCGTATGCTTGTATAATCATTCAAATAATGTATAATTAATGTTTTTATTCCCTTTTGGAGCTTCATGTTGGCAAGCAAAGGAACTCTGCCAGCTACATGGGCAAAACATGCAATATCATGTCTGACACCATGTAGGCACTTAAGAAATGCAGTGAACATTGCCGAGGCATGCAGAATGCTCTTCTCAGAAACAACACACACGTACGTCTATGTTTGCCTATGTAAATGCTTACAAGCACGCTGTCTTTGCATCGTCTTTTAAGTACATGAAACAAGTGTTCCAATGTGTTGCAGCCAACACACAATCCAGACACAGCAAGCATTTAACACTTAACTTCCACTAATTGAAAAACCTGCCTATGACTGACTTCTTGAAAGGTGCCTCTTTTGCTGATTAATCTAGTAATTACCAGTTAGCTGCGGTAATGGCTTGCATCCAGGCGGACTGCGGTGCAGCATGCCTGTTTTATCTTCATTAGAAAGAAGGGGGCCGTGAGCAGCGAGGCACATTTTGACCCCTCTCTCCTGGGAAACATCATTTGGCAGCAGGTCAGGCTTCATATCAGACTAAAAGTTATCCCCCCCCCCTCCATTCCTTTCCTTGTTTTTGAAGCACATGTTTCCTACATGGTCTCTTGGGAGAAGTTAAAATAAAGATTTTACACTAAGCTTCCCCACGGTTTTCTTTCCAGTTATTTAAAAGAACTGTGGTAAAACAACATTAGCCGTTCAAATCAGGCTAATCAGCTGTAAGCTTGATATGATAAAGTGCATATCAGTATATCTCAACCACTCAGAGTTCAGCAGGAAACTGTGTAATATGAAGTCATTGCAGGGGGCAGTATGAAAGTACTTATCTGAAGCTTATTACTCCCTCTACTTAAGCCCCTCCAGCTACAGGCTTCAGTTCAGAGCACAATGCTGCCACAACCAAACCTAATGACCGCCTCCTATAGTTTGGGTTTAAACTTCCTCCAAGCCTTTTCTGTGAAATTGGAATGTGCTGCACTGCTGCGGCGCCTTTTCAACACGACCTCCGAGATCGAAAAACACGGCCTGATTCAGAGGCCAATATCTGCCGCTCTGTCAGCGTCGCCATCGACTGCGCACCTCCCTCAGTTTCATAGGCTCCCTAACAGGGTAAATATTTACAAATGTGCGCTCAATAACATCTGCTGCGGTTTGGGCTCAGCAGCATGGTGGAGCACGGGAGATGAAGCACATCATGAACTCATGGGAACGTATAAGGCTCAGGTTCCATCCGCTCGTCGGGAGGCTTCAAATGCCACAAACAACTGGCCCCAGATGTACGCCGTGATGCAACACAGATGAATTAAAAGCTCAGGGGATATCTTTGATTTTCTTAGAGTAAGGAATAGATAAGTGGCAGTTGGCAGGATTATCATAGTGTAATATAGATGAGCAGATGGGACTTATGTGAAACATCTGTGGAAACAAAGGCATTTTCCTACACTATAACAAATGAAGCACGTGTATGGCAACTTAATAAAGAAATGAGCAATGATAAGAAGTTCTGAAAATCTGTCAAAGGGTAATTCTTGATATAATTATACTATTAAAAAAATAGTTCCAGTATATGTAAAATATTACAAATCTCTGAATCTAAATGTGTTTATTTTAATCTATTTATTAATTTTATCAATACATCAATGCGCACTATAAATAGAAAGGAATGCAGGATGTTCTAATTTTTTTCTTTTTTTTTACTACAAGACAGTTGCACTGCTTTAAACAGGTGCAAAACATCTAAATCCTGACACAAATGTGTCCCAACATCAATCTTCAACCTGTGCATTCAGCAGACTGTCTCAATGAGCACATCCAGACATCGTCAGTACACACACACACACACACACACAGTAAGTACTCCAGTGCATGAACACATCCTGCTAAAGGCTTTTTCATGCTCTACCCTGGGAACCTGACTGCGTCTGTGCACTTCCGTGAGCATGGGGAAGCCCAGTCAAATGTTAAGCTTTGATGGAGGGAACATATGGGACATATGGGACTGCTGGAAGAGGAGACATCAGCTAGAAGACGGGCGGCTACGCTGGGTCCTCGCTACCCATGCCAAAAAATTGTCCATCTCTCATTTAATTCACCTTAAATGTACACGCCACTTTTAAGAGGTATGTTCATTCATGCGTAAAGATGAGGTTGTGCTTCTGCTCTCTGAGGTTTTAGAATTATGGTTTAAAATAAATCACACATTCTCACCAAGCTTAAATGCTGACAGATACAATTTGTCAATTTCAAATTGGAAGTCAGAAAATTAAGGACATTTAAAGGCACAGTAAGTAAGTGTCTCATGTAGTAACATGGGATCATGGGAGCTGCTGGATTCATTGTTAAACAACCAACATTGCTGACAAAAATCTATCTGACGTGACTCAGGCAGAAATGTTCAAGGACGAGGTCATGTATTAAAGTTTTATTTATGGTGCACTTAGTCACATTCAGCAACTTCCTTCCTCACTCTCTGACATATCATCTGGTGTTTCCCGAGTTTCCCTGGAAGTTACAGCCACTGTAGGGGGCAATGATGGCATTGACAGGCAACTAAATGAAACACACAATTACCTTTTACATTTGGGATGCAAGTACACAACCCACAAAATACAATAAACTGTATGTCTACAAATTTTGATATTGCATATTTACCTTTAATGTAACCATATAAATTATTCCCTGTTCCACATCCTCGCTTCAGCTTCCAATTAATTCAGAGGGTGAATTTTAATCGTTAATCATCACTGCTCACATTTGTGCAACAGTGATGTTGCAGTTCAGTGTAATTGCTGGTATTTATAACTTGTTTTTGGAGCTGGATTTTGGTCTACACTGCAAATAGATTAACTATGTGTAAAGAGGACAGGTCATACTTTGAACCTCATTCTTACATGAAGCATGACACTCACTATGAATCACTGATGAGAATGGGTGAAAAATATGAGGAAGGAGAGGTTCATCACAAACACTTGCCCTTTTTGTGGGGTGGATGTGGGAACAGCGCAGCTCAAAAACATCCGATATGTTATGGACAAACAAGTCTTAAAATTCTCTGTAAACACTTTTACACTTTTACAACATTTTTCTATTCTACAGATCAAAGAGTTCCTAAAAATGTCCTGGGAAGTTTACAGGAAAGCACAGTGTAATTTGGCAATAACTGTAGGTAAAGAGAGATCATGTTCAATTGGTACACTTTTTTTTTTAAATATATTATCTCTAGGCAAGCACGCTATTCAGGAGAATAATGATTCCAAATATAAATGAAAGCATATTTATTTATTGTCTAATTTACTTTAAAGTTTTTTCTAGGAGCTTTCTCTGGAAATCATTAACCGTTTAAAAACTTTCCCCTGTAATCTGTAACAAATTGCACAGATCTTTACAGAACATTTTTGTGAAATTATGGACCAGTCAACAACAGAACTACCCAAATCTCACTCTTTTGGATTCTTATTCTCTTATAACACACATTCACTACACAACATGCATCATACAATTCATAGTGAGTTTTGGAGATTTGCAGGGCAAAGGAAGACTTTAGGTGTCACAGGATCTCTCAAACACAGAGACTCATTCAAATACTGTCACAATACCTGTGAAAAAAGATTCATGCCTTCATTTTAAGCCAATTTGATCACTGTGATGCATTTTTACACACTGAGAGACTTCAGCTCATTCACTACAATAAAGCCAATAAGTGAGCACATTAGTCCAGTTTTAGCTGCTGTACACTGACATCCTGTAACATTTAGAATTGATTTTAAGGTCTTCCCTCTTTTATACAAAGCCTTTAATACCTACAAATATCTAGCTCGCTAAATATATTTGAAAGAAATCTAAAAACATAGCTCTTTTTTTTTTCTTTAGCCTTTAAATAACTATGATTTACTGATTTATTATAATAATAATAATAATAATAATAATTATTATTATTATTATTATTATTATTATTATTATTATTAGGGCCCGAGCACACTGAAGTGTGAAGGCCCTATTGTAACCCTTAGGATTATTACTATTTTTATTTTTTTTCTTACCTTTTTTTAAACCCAAATTGCGGGCACTCAGCTTAAGATAAACGCGTCGGCGCCTAGCCAAAATTGTCAGTCCTGCCGAAAAATTTATGAATCCAGGGTCTGCGCAAAAATGCGTGCACCATAGCGGCCCCTAGGGGCCTAAAAACCGCAGCCCCTCCGGCTACTTTGAGCTACGGGCCTGAAAATTGGTGGGCATAACAACCATTGCAGGGCCTACGAAAAAGTCTCTTACGACCGTCGTGAATTCCAAACAGGAAGTTCGCAAATTAATTATTATTATTATCATTACTATAGAGCCGAGTTAGCCCCCACACCTGTAAATCTAAGAATGAAAGATGGGCTAAAAATAAGGCTGTAGGCAATCCAGGATGTCACATGTTGTTTTGAGTGCCCTGCCCTCCTTTTATTATTATGATATTATTCATTAATGCACTTCTTGAAAAGACAGTAGTATTTTCCCAGCAGTGGACAGAGCAGATAGTTCTAACAGCCAAGACAAGACAAGTTCCGATTTTATAACCCATTAGATGTTATTACATTACCCCACTCTGTGATCCTTCCTACAAAAAGCACAAATGAACCAGAATCTGCTGCTTATGATGATAAATGACTCTTCAGTGGTCGTAGTGAAAATGCGGATATGAAGTTAACGTGCCTCAGTTTTGGTCACTGCAGAGTCATTCTCCAAAGAAGAGATGATTCAGTGGTGGACGACAGCAAAGCAACCAAGGTCCTAAGATGTGGATTCTTCACTGATGCATTGCTCATACCACAAACACACATACATCCTGGCTGGATACATCCGATACGGGAGAGAGATGAGCAACAGGAGTTAAAGTTTACGATCAAGAGGCTCAACAAGCACATAAATTACCGTCTTTGCTTAATGTTCAATAAACAGAGGAACTGGAAGATTTGAATTTGTGGTTGTGAGCAATATGTGAATTTGGTCAATTGTGTATGTTTATATGGAGGTTACAAAGATCATCGTCTCTGAGGCTCCGAGCTCGACTCTTACGTTGGACAATGCACCATAAAAAAAACCCCTCCACATAACCTGATGGTTAGCCTCCTTTCCCACGCCAGTGTGAGCTGGGGCCCCTGGCACCAAAGGCTTATAAAACGGAGCCCAGGTTGGACCCCTCCAGCAGCGTGACAGACAGGGCACCAAACTGCACTTACCGCCCCCTTACACACCCCCAGCATAAATAATGCCTGTGTAAGTGAGCTGCGTCGCCCCCACAGCTGCTGTGACCATGTTTTTTTATGAGTCGTGGTATGACACTGTGCCCCATGTGAGCCATAATGAGCCCTCCTACTACCGCTTGCTTCCGAGATCAGGTAAGGGTGGGAATGCTTCGTCTTTATTGGGTATGCTGTTCAGTGTTAAGTTACTCCGCCATTAAAGTAATAGAAGGTAATTAAGGTGTGGCTGGTGTTGGGTGTCTGACAGCACGCTGATAAATTCAAATGAGGAAGTAAAAATTCTGATATTTTTCTGATGTACAAATCAGAATGATTTTTCTAATGATCCTTTTACTAGATAATGTATCTCATCAGATGTGGAAATATACATAGAGGCACAGCAAGGTAGAGTTATTTAGGATGAAATATATTATACAAAACAATATCTATGATACAAAGCATTCATTTCAACCTGATGTTTTCTGCCATGTGTGAAATTCAGCATCATAACTTTCTCTATGTCTGTTTCTAATGTCAACACTGGACTGTGTTTGGACTCCCATTGTGGAGGTCAGAGTTCAATTTTGTTGACTTTACTGTCAGAATATCCAGCCAGTGTGTGTCACTATGGCTCGTGCGGCAGCCCCGGGGCAAGTGCCACTGCGTAAAGGTTCAGTAATGTTTGTCACCCAATCATTGTCAGCTTCAGGTTTGATGATATCAAAGATGAGAATCGAAACAGGTTGTTTCTAATTTTGGGACAACTAGCTCCAGTAACTCTAGTAGCTCTGTAACGATGCTGCTCTTTATTTCCATATCATCGAATGAAATGGACTATCAAATAACTATTTTAATACAGACAGACAGACACAGACAGAGTACTTTATTAATCCCTTTGGGAGGTTCCCTCCGGGAAATTGACAATATAACTCATATAAATAATATAATATAACTCTGATGTATTTCTGTATTTTATAAGAATTTCTATTTGTAATAATAAGAGTAAACCATATAACACTAGAACAACCAGCAGTGGCTCTAACCTGCACTTACTTGTAGGGACATGTAGTTTCAGTATTTGTGCATAGTGCAGTACTTACAAACTGTAGTCATTCACTTTCTAACTTAGGGCTAATGTTACATAGCTTCCTAGCAAGAGCTACCAGCGACAATTGTTACTTCAGCCAACTAAATTTACGTTTGCCAACTAGAAACGAAAAGCCTGCTACCTCAGGTTGGCATTGCCTCAGAGATACAGAGATAACTTCAAGCGGTAAATCTGCCATTATTATTTTGTAAACTACAAATGTGCTGTTAGAGAATGACAGGCCAAGCTTAAGTAACTAAGGGGGTCAGGGCTTAACGAAAGGTCAATTAAACAACATGGCCATATAGTACTGCTTATATATCCTTCCATGCTTATATGGTATACATATCAAGACATCCTTCCACATTACATGACAGGCTTTAATGTAAGAAAACTGAGGCAACATGATATATAAACCAATGAAAGGCCTGTCATCTATAATCTATAAAAGTCATTGTTAGCAGACATGGAGGGAAAATGTATGTCTTTTGCGAGAAAGGAAGAAAAATGTTTGAACAGACTTGTTAGCCAACACACTGGATAACTGAGACTCGATGGTGGAGGCTCCGCTCTCCCCCCGTTTCCATTAAAGTCACACAAGCGGAGTTAATGCCCCCCAACTTGTGGTGTAGCATTACAGTGAACCCCATGAAACTATGCTGGCTGCGCATTAACCAATGTCACATGTTTACTGCCCGATGGGCCGCTCTGCCCGGAGACGTCTTAAAACCCATTCATGACTCTGAGACAGCGGGGGAGCATTTAAATACTGATTCGAGGAGGCACTGAGAGACAGGTCATGCGAGTTCGAGAAGTTATTGCGCGTCTTTGTCAATCTGAGGTGAGCCAACAGTAAAAGGTGCTCCATAAGGTGAAAGTCTAACCTTTCTAGGTTTTTGAATGTTAACACAAGTAAGCATCTCAAGACACACTGTTCATCACTTTTATGAGGGTCAAGTGGCCATGGCTGTGCGGAGGAGACGTCGGAGGAAGTGGCTAATGACTCCATGTTTACTCAGGGACACACACAGCAAGGCCATTGGCTCAATTCATAGCCTTTTTTTTTGCACCACCCTAACCCTGTGGCACAGAACAGGAACCATTTATAGTATATTTACTTAACCTGACTCACTATGCTACTCATACAGAATGATGATAACTTCACCACAGCCGTGACCCATGACAACCGTTTCAAAGGTCTTTGCTTTGCATCGTGCCTCTAAACAGTATCTGACATTTATTTGGATTTTACCACATGGGGCTGCAGTAAAAGCAATACTTCATATGAGGGTTAACCAGCTCGACCCTGGGATACAGTAACTTCATTTCCAAGTGTTCTTGTCAAATCGGGTGGGTGAGGACTCAGGCGCATCACACAATTAATGCTCAAAAGAAAGTCTTTAATGAAAATAAATCGAAGTCTCAACAAAACTCACAGCAAGACTTGGCAACACATGGAGATCGTGAACGTGAACATGAACATGAACATTAACATGAAGCATAACGTGAAGTGACGATCCGGCAAAACAAAGAGAAAACAACTGGCTTATGTAGTGGGTGGTGGTAAATATCTACAACAGAAAACACAGGTGACTTGATGAGGTGGGTGTGGCTGGTAAGTGACATGAATCAGAGACAAGACACTGGACACAGAAATATGACAGACAGAACAGAAACCAAAACACAGAACTAGAACAGACAGAACTAAACATTACATATGACAAGGCTGGGTAAGGGCAGGACAGGACAACAACATGACAGGACTACACAGAAATAACAAAACACAGGCAGAAAACTAAGACACAGAACAAAGACAAAACTAAGACAAAACATGGCAAGACAAATACAAGACATGAACAGGACTGTGGCAAAAACGAGACTATGGCATAATGGAGTGTAACAACAAAACTAAGGTAGAACAAAAACAAAGTCTAAACCAAAACCTGGGTCCGAAACTGTGACAGTTCTAAGTGGATCTTCAACTAATTCTACAACTTCTGCTGGTTGAGCATACATGAATGGGATAAACATACTTTCTGGGCCAGTGTGATGCCACGTGATGAAACATGCAAGTTGCAATACGCCGTGTGACCAGTATGCTGAAATTCCTTCACGCCCCGGCTCTGTTCCTTGGTGCCCATGTGCCACTGAGGGTGTGTTTGTATATGACTGTTAAATCTAAGCAGCTTCCATAGCTGATGGTTTGAAAAGGCAGCGGGCTCTGTTTTGTATCACACAGGTGTTACTTTGTCATGTGTCAAACCGAGAGAGGAAATGTTCACTCTGATAGGCAGCAGGCTCGTTCCTCCCATCCAGTTCATCTGAAAGCACCACAGTGTGTTGTATGCATTTTTTATAATGAGTGACTGTTAAGTATTTAAAACATGCAGAGGGGGCCCCTTTGACAGACATACAACTTGTAGGCAGGCTCTCATTATGAGTGACAATGTAAAGGGATAGAGGTCAACGGGGACTTGATACCTCAACTCCTAGGGTGAAGAGCCAGTCCCCTCATGCCTCCTCGTCTCAGACCGAGAGAGGCCAGATGAGACCCAGAGAGAGGTCAAGCCACGGCTCAGACGTAGAAACCACCAAACAAATTCTGCACATACCAAGCTCTGTTTGTCCATAACAGGGCCGATGCACTCTGTTCCCTCTCCTCTCAGGGGACACAGCACTGAGGAAGCAATAGGCTGACACAAGAAAGTGATACAGTATGTAATGTGTGGTCAGGTGCTGTTATTGTTTCCATGCTTAATCTGCAAGGCGACAATGTGCATACTGGAGCATAAAGGCTATGTCAGGAAGTGTTCTGAAGCAGGAAGACTTAAGGATCTCTTGCAGTGTAAATGTTGCCCATCACAGTGAAAATTTGACACCAGAGGTCTTCATGCTACTCTCACTTTTGTTTCTACAGGGCTCAAGAATTTCCTTCTGCTCTGTCCCCTGAACGGCATCAGTTCCAGGTCAACCAACCAGAATGTCCCACCTTCAGGACCCATACTAATCCACTGGGCTGTTGCTTCCTGTAATGAGAGATTTGTTGTGATTTTCATCATTGTCAGCAATGGCTCATTTAGCCAACCTCCAGATAATGACGTCTTTCGGTGTCTGTCTCCTGTGAAGTGGGCGAAGGAGCAGAAAGGGAACAGAAAGGTGGAGAGCGAGTGGAGATGAATAAAGTAGTTTGTTCTGTGTGTGCCGGGTGCATACAGCGCACGTCTTTGTGTGTCCATGAGGGGCTGCAGAGAGGTCACAACACTGACAGACACACAGGTGTGGCTGCTGCTGATGAGCGGTGCTGCCAAGTCTGAACAGAGAGATAATGCTTGACCTCTGGAGAGCTGACAGGTAGGAGGAAGAGAGCAGAGGCAGACTTGTGATGTAGGGAAATACCAATATGGACTGTGTAAGCTTTGATAAAATTATGTGCACATATGTGGATGCAGGCATCATGGAAAGTATTAAAATAGCCCATGTACTTGAAAAGGCTTTGGCCAAATAGCTTCACTTCACAGCATGTTTCAAAGACAGCAACCTTAACAACATCTGCATAAGTCCAAGTAGTTCATTTCTCCAAAGCTGATATACTCCATATATTTAACAAAATCAATGTAATGACTATGTGTATATGGGGCTGATAGTGACAAATATAAGATTTAATTATGGCATCACTCTGTAGCTTCTCTTTAATTTTCATGGAGGGTCTTAGGATCCATTAGCTAAAAGTTTAGGCTTTAGGGGAGAGCAAAACAGAGCTTATATTAAATATTCGTTAATATTAACCTTATACATATCAGGTTGCTGGAAGCATGATTCCAAAGGAATGATCGTATTGCTCTGTAAAGGCTGGATGAGTAACATAAGCACCGACCACACACTTGTGTGAGTTTCCCAATATCAACTTTATAAAACGATTAATATGATAGAAATGAGTTTATAGCTTGTTTGTCTGCTGTCCCCAGTGGCCAAAGAATGTAGCATATGAAGGGTTTAAACAAACAGGTGTAGCAGCACATGTCGTTAATGGAGTGTTGAATATGAACATGAGAATTAATATTTAATTCCCTGTGTTAAACAAACTATTACAAACAAGAAGTTATCTCTTCCTAAGCTATCAAACTATCAAGTGAGGCACTTCAACAGTTCCAACACTTGCCATTTATCTTGATTACATTTCAACTGAATATTTACATTCAGGTATCCTTTTGTTATTTCGGGCTGATTTCGTCACCATTTTTAATAAACAGCAACAGTTTTACAGTTCAAGGTCTGTTTGGGGAGTGCTGCTGGATATGTGAAAAAAAAAAATGTACAAAGCTCCAAAGGGAACACGGCCACTACTGTCATAACACACTAGACACTTCAAGTTGTTGGCGGTCAAGATGCATTGTGGGTACTGTTGGTGCCAGGGTTTGACAAGGAAGAAGTATGTGTGGATTTAAAAAGACAATACTTCTGGTTCAGATGCATCAGATTTTCCCATCTCGAGTCTGACTATGTTGTATGAATGCAATGTTAAATTAATGGAGTACTCAACACAATGGTCCCACTATATGACCACGAACAGCCAATGTTGTAAAGTTAAACTAAGAAATAATTCAGCCTATTCGAATAAATAGGGAACTTTGTGGAAAAAAACTTCTCTCCTGTGGCATCTAAAGCAGAAAATGGTCCTAGATCAGATAGATCTGGAGGAGATTCATCACTTTTTTGATCCATCCATCCATCCAATATCTAGGTCACAACAGGCAGGTAATGATAAAAACTTTGATCTGTTACTTTGAAGGATAAGTTACTGGTAGTGCTGCCGTCCAGCTTCAGCCAATTAAAACACTGCGGGCGAACCTCTACAATCCCTTCATTGTGCTGAACCTTCAACCTGTCAAGACCTACTTTGTTTTCAGTGTCCACACTATGTCTTCCACTGCCACATTCCCACAGCTCCACACAAAAACTCCAGCCTTCTGCGGTCAGAGCTGCAGCAGAAAAACAAAACCCCATTGCCAGCTTCACATGAGAACGCTGTGAGATCCTCATGTGATATTGATGAAAGGCTCCGCCCAGACGGGTTATAGATTTTTCTCAGCCTCCTTTGAAGAATATCAGAATCTCTTGTTTTTGTTCAGAGATTTATCAGGAATAGAGATGAAAACCTGTCCTCTGGAGATTGCTGTCGAGATCAGAGATGTGTGCGCTCTTTTCCCTCAAACACGGATGCACCCACGTGGTGAGGATGTCTCCGAGTCTTTCCAGGGTTGGCAATAAAAAAAAAAAAAAAAAAACTGCATGAAATGATCAAACAGAGCTGCAAACACTGACTGGAGAGTGCTGTCCAGTTGTCCAAACTCTGAGGGCTGAAAGAGAGGGACGAGCTTTTTTATGCTCTTATCGCAGAGAGGAATGACAGCAAAGTTTTCTCTTGCCGCAGCATCCTTCATCTCGGCCCAAAAGGAATATGACAGCCAAGAGTTCTCAGCAAGACATTATACTCAAGCAGTTTCTCAAAACATGCAATTGCTATTTCCCTTTCGAAATTCTTTTCTTTACAGCTCCTTCCCTCTCGTCTCTGCAACCCTGTTTTTCTTTTTAACCACTCTGTCTGCCGAGACTTAACCATAAGTATATCCTGTCACCCTCCATCCACAAACTCTCATGGTGGCAGAGTGTTTCTTGTGGCGGACCGCAGATCTTGGGGGCAGCCCGTACTTTTCCAATTCAGAGGTCTTGGCTCCACATTCAAACTTATCGTTTCCCTGTGAAAGCGTGAAGAGTTTGGATGCTGACGATGCTCGGTTTCTCCGTGACCACTACCCTCCCAAATAACTAAACCTTAACCACAGGATCACAGGCACTTCCAGCATATGCTTTACCAACATACACATTTACACATACACACGCAAATTATGGTCTGCCTTCTATTTCAGTGTCAGCTCTATGGACTAGAGAGGCTGGTGAACATTATGCCTGTTTTTGTTTTCTTGTGGTTCTGACTACAATAAATTATAGAGACTATATAAACATATACAATAGACATGATGTAGCCACCAATCATTCGAGGTTATAATGATTACGCCGAGTGAAATCTTCCATACCGAAGATACCAAGATGTCATGTTTACCATTTGAAAGATTTTTGAAGTGTTTTATTCAGGATAAAAATCAGCAAAAATCTGTGGACGTTGCTCTTATGCGTCGTCTACTGAAACAACTAGGACACTCTGGAAACATGAGTCTGAAGCAGTTTTTTTTTTCAATAAAATAAAGACAACCTGTCCTTTATTTTGACCTCATCAAATCACATGTCCCACTGTAAACTAAGCATTAGTTTATATCCAGGTCAAAGTGCAGGTCAAACTCCAAATGGCATTAGGTCTGCCATGCAAACAACAGTAGTAATGAATTTATGGAGGTTTTCTTTTTCTTTCTTTTTTTATAAAATCATGCAGTTCAGTAGTCAGGACATTGTCTCAGATTTCATTTTGCAAATACATTTACACAGGCTGTTTCATCATGGAACAAGTCATCATATTAGCTTCTATTAAACCTTAAATAGATTGTTGGTTGGTTGGCTGTTTTTAGTTAAAGTTTTCTGTACCTTTAAACTAGTCTGTATTTGTTGTTTTTATCCCATATTCTCAGATAGTCAGCTAAAGATACCATGTAACAGTAGCAGTGTCATAGGTCACATTCATACTATAATCCTGCAAAAAGTTTTTACACTGAACCATTATTAGCTCCGCTGTTGTTTGGAATAACTTAAATGTAAAAAGTCGTGTTTGGTGAAGGGATATGGTCACAGACTTGTTTAAAGCCTTTGATGTCAGTACCCCACTAATTAGCTTAAAGCCAGAGGACTTAACATTTTGGGCATATTTTTTCCAGTTCCTGAGACCATGTGCACAAGAATTAATTTAAAGATGTTCCACCAAGGGTTGAGTGTGTCATCTGGATAATTACATGATATCTTATTAGTGGATTCAAATGAGCTGAGTTTCCTCACTTCACAGCTGTCTGGGGTTCGTGTAGGCCAACTGTCTGACTGTCCACAGTTTCTTCTCTCAGAAAACTCCAGGCTCTTGTCAACAGGACTCTCCCAGGAGGGACACACATGAGGGATGTGACTGTGTCGGTGTTTTAACCACTGTGTCTGTGCTGAGTGTTTCTCTTCACCGAGTCATCCACGAGCCTGACCACATCCATCCCAGAAGCCACATCTGGTGGCCACATGTGTTCAGGACCCGGGTGGACCGGAGCCAGGGCCCAAAACAGCTCAGGGCGACATTTTATGCAAGGCTGGGATTGCTGGATTAACCTGGCTGCTTGTCAATCATTTTTAATTACCAGGACTGCTTATTGATGTGAGCTCCTGGGCCATATTTTGGCTGAGCCGAGAGGTGGAGCATTAGGTTATTAGCAGGGGGTACATACATGGTATTACTTCTGCCCCGACTTGATTGAGCTCTGCCTTGACAAATTACTGCCTGCAGACACATGTTTGAACACATTCACTTCTTTGCTGTAACCTTTTGTATAGTGTTATCATTTTTGTAAATCAAGGAACCCCTGATTCAGAACACACTTTTCCACTAATAATTGATAATTAATCATTCATTTTGCTCTATTTGTCTTGGGAACAGAGAATTAAGCTATAGATCATTGAAATCACTTTATCCTGGCTTTTCTTAAAAGACCGAACCAGTGTTCTTGCATGTATGTTTATCCATACATCACAAAACTTTCCATCCTCACATGTCGTTTTCCAAAACATTAAATATAGTCGGAAACTGCTGAACGTGCGTTTTTGCGCTTCAAAGCAGCCATGAGTTTTATTTTACTCTGCTGCGAAAATCAACTTGCAGAGACTTGAATCTTGTTTGAGCTGGATAAAGCCTTACAGTAAATGTATCTTGTTTTATGTCTGTCTGACTTATGGCTCGTATATATGTGGTGGGGAGAAGCTCTAGAATCAGACCTATGAGAGTTGCAACACTGTTATTCAGACACAGAGTAATTATGTGTCGTAAAAAGTGACATGTAAATTTGACGGTATTTTGTGTTAAGCGGTGCCATTAATCAACCAAGTGTGGCAACACTGTTTCTATGCTTAAGTATGTAAAAGGTTATCGTGGAGCAATGAGTTCACTGAACCAGTGGAGAATAATAAAAAGTATCACTTCATGTTTTGATTACTTGATGAGAAGACGTCCATCAAATTAATACACGAGACAAACAGAAACGCTACAAGTCCATCATCTTTTCTACACTGTTTTTCACAGTTTGAAGTTTGAAGTTTTTCATTTAATAACATCATCTTGATGTGCTCTCTTCTTCTGCAATGGCGTAATCACACCAGACTGGAGTTAGCGCCACCTACTGTTCATCTTGATACTACTAATCCCATAACAGCAGTGGATGGAAACAAGCACTCACTCCCATTTTCCCATATTTATAACTACTGTGGAAGGTTTTTTGAAGATTTCTTGGAAGTTTTAAAGTAAGGTTTTTTGGGGACAAGGAGGAGCCTCTTCATGACACGCCATGCCAGGTGGAGACACAAATCATGCTTTTGCTCTTTGACCCTTGTTGAACGTTTCACAGCAATTATGTGTTTAAAAGAGTTTTGTGGGAAGCTGTTTGTGTAAGTGAATAATAAGAACCAACATCCAATTCACGTTGTTTATTAGTTGTGCTGCTTCAGCATTTTTTTTGTGCTTCTAATTTCTAATTAACATGATACTTTCAGTTGTTGTTAATTAGTGAGATGATGATTGGACAGTTTGGTTTCCTTCTCATCTATCAGCAAGACAGTGAATGAATGTATTTCCCAACTATCTTCTCCCGCTTTGTTTTCTTAATTTACTGCTTTTGATATCAACTTATTCACGTCACGTCTGTTCTTCAGGTTTTATCCTCTTTAAACATCTGGATGAAAGAAATGTTCCTGTCTTATTTGTGCTTATTGATCGTTTGATAGTTATTTATATGAGAATTTTTCTTTGTTTATTCAGTTGTAATTTAGTGAATGTTTTTTTGTGCGGCACAAATTTTATTGTTTCACTGGTAAATATGCACACATATGATCCAATGTGAGTTCTCGTGCACTTTGCATGAAGCTCTTTCTAATGCTATTTTAATGACTTACTGGCGCTCTGACATCCAAAAACTGTAAGGAAAACATCCCTAGTTGCCAATGCACTCATGCACAGAATGCACAGAATTTCCAAGAAGTTCACCAGCATGTAAGCTACATTACAGGAGAATATAACCTCGCTGTGTCCACCCAGTTGGAAAGAAATGGACGTACAGAGGGACCTGAAAAGCTTTTTGCAGCTAGCTGCTGGGTCTTGTAGCGGCTGGAGACTTTCAGTGTAGATTAGTGTCAGCAGGTAACAGAGTGTGGAGCCCCTGAACCTCCTGGGACTGGCATCTGCAGGCAAGACAACAGGATCAGGCAGTGAAACAAAAGGACATGTGGGATGGGATAAGAATAGGGACAGTGCTAAACAGGAAGAGCTGAGAGGTAAAAGGGTGTGAAGACATCTGGTGTTTAATGCTTTGGGGTATTTGTAGTCTTTCCAGCTTTCCTTAGATATAAATTTATTGTCAAAGCTTGAGTACATACAATTTATGGATTATCATTTATTGGCCAATGTTTTGTAGCCAAAGTTGAAGAGAATAGGAAAAAAAAACTAGATTCCTGTGTAGCCTCATTTACAACTGAAATGTGCAGGAGCCCATGCATCCTAACAAGGAGAAGTCTGAGAGGCAGAAGGCGTGACTCCATCCTGTCAATCAATCCTGGCCTATTAGCTAACCAGCAGGGGGCTGGAAGGGGTGGGAAGCGTATCATTCCTTGTGTTGGTTTGAATTTCTGGAACTGGAATTCCTTTCCTCACAAACATTCCTCACACAGGTTTGAGATGGAAAAAAAATCAAACCTATCAAAAGATCAAATCCAAGAGTTAAATCTATTCTTCCGTCCATCTTTTCTCATTGGCAAGCTCTTTTTTTGTTGTTGTATTATATCAGTTATGAACCATATAAATTGGAGCGTGTCAGATTTGTTCCAGAACTGTCAGGAGAATGCTGGCATCCTTTCAGCTAATAGGTGTGGCTGAAACAGGTTGTCAGTCTGAAAAGGTCAATGTGACTTTTTGTTTTGGATCACAGATATGAAAACTTTTTTTTTTTTAACCTGCAGTGACTGCGTTTTTTTTTTTTACCCTAATTAGGTTTTCGAAGAGAACACAAGTGCTCGGGGAGTGTGTGCAAAACGTGTGAGAAAGAAAATAACGCTGCTCCTTGTGTGTGTGCAAACAACCATGTTTCACATATGGAGCATATGTGCAAAGTGTGTATATGTGTGCATACTGTGTGCACACACTGAGCGAACTCTTTAAATGACCCAAAGTTAGTCATGCTTGGCAGTGGTCCCCCAGTATGAGGGAAATACAATCCTTCTTCTTCTCTAACTTTGAGGCTTAATAAAGGAAAATTGCGGTGCCCCTCTAGGAAAAGTCTTTATGAAAACAGGTCCTGTTCAGTGCCTCACACTGGAGTATGTAATCACAGGTTACAGGGGACAAACAAAATGACATTTCATCCACCAATAGCTCCAACCGCGTCTATATGATCACTGAGCTGCTGAACTGTTGGAGTTTTTGTTTGCTTTTTTTTATCCTTGCTGTGCAGCACATTTCATTCAGACTCCCTTCGTGGTGTGTGGAGAGAAATATGTCTTCTTTCGACACAAGTTGAAAGCATTTTTACACATCAAAACAAATGGAAAATGATGAAGCAGAATCTGAAAAACTAAAGGTTATTAATGTTATTTAAGTGTTTTTATCAATAGATCACCACCAGTCCAGATTGAAACATCTCAAAACTATGAACCTGATGCCATGGGATTTTGTACATTTGTGAGGCAGAGACAATGAATCCTAATGGCTTTGTTGATCCCTTGACTTTTCATCAACTATTTAAGTGATTACCTCGAAATTTTGTGCAGACATTCAAGTTCACCTGAGGGCGAATTGTAAGTGTAGTGATCAGCTTTCCATCTTACACCATCATCAAGTCAAAACGTGAAGTTTTCTAAGACTAAAGCAAAAACTAGAAAAGCACTCGGAGAGCACACACCTCCGCCAAGCAGCACAGTTTCCTCAGCTTATTGTGACTTACACCCCAAAATATTAGTCCTACCTTTGATTTATCTATTTCAATGGATTCCTGGACCATAAAAACATACCCTTAGCAATTGGAATCACATCAATATCATTTTTAGTTTAATAGTTATACCTGAAATTGACATTTCCATAATGGTGGTTTTCCTGATCACCTCCAAAATTTAAATCTGTCCATAACTTTTTGAGTTATGTTGCAAACAAACACACAAACAAACAAACAAACAAACAGACAAACCAACGCTGGCAATAACATAACCTCCTTGGCGGAGGTAATGACACACTCCTATCAGCTGCTACCTACTTTGTGTTTAAGTAGGAAATCACACTTTATTAAGATAGTGAACATGGAAAACATTATGCTGTACCTGCTTAACTTTCATTGTCATTGTGAGCATCTTTACATGTTGTTAGTATTTAGCTCAATGCACCACTGTGCCTGAGTAAATGTTGTTAATTAATGCTTAATTTAATATCTTTTCATGACTTGTACTTTCATGACTTTAAAGAAATTTGAAAGAGCCCATGAGTTTTAACCATGGTTGGATAGTATGGCTGCCTGAACAACATCGCTCTGTGTTCTATTCAGAGATCACCCTTCACTGCACAATTCACAGACTTTTCCATTTACCTGTTGTGACTTTTATCTGTATCTGCTTTAAAGTGGGGACACAGTCATTGTGACCATCACAGATCAAGATGACTAGACGCTGTCATGTAACACACTCAAGTGAAATGATAGCGGGAAGACAGGAAGATAAAGGTTTAGGTAAACAGGCAAACACAAACACACTTAGACGGGAGAAAAGTGTCATACATGCTACAGAGACGCTGATGATTTCACAGACATCGGTGCCTGCTTCATATCATTCAAAAAGATAAAAGACTCTTTGCAATCAAGATGCACGCTAACATTTAAAATATGTAACCTTTCTGTCAGGGGGGGTAACCGAACAAAGCAAAGAGGCTTAATCAGTTTGGACTGTGATGAGATCATGAGAAAAAAGATACGCGTCATGTGTTTTGTCTTATCGTGATGAAAACAAACATTTTGAATGAACGCAACAGACAGGCTGAGATGTGTGGCCCTGTGAGACGCTGGATCCAATTTCCTTGATGCTTGTTTCTCACAGTGGCACAAGGAAAGCAGAAAGAGACACTTGAGCTGCTCATCAGAATCACCCTGATATATCAAATATTACACTATCATACTTCACATAATGCTAGACGCCACCATGATGACATTACAGTAGACTGTCACGGTTGGCTTCCATGTGGCCAGTGACATAATGTGCCTACTATGTCACATTGTGGAGGGACATAGAAATCAAAGCTTCAATCTGATTACAGAGGCAAAGATGTAGTGCTTAAAAGTTCCCAAAGCTCTTCTTAAAAAGTCGAATGAGTGGGTGGTCTTTTGAACAGAGCTATATTGTGTATATATAGTATAGTAATGCCATGTTGAAGAGAGTCATTTCGACTGCTCGAGGCCACAGGTGGCACAATAAGCATCAGGCAAAAGCAGAGAATATCAACATTAGGGAAAGCAGGAATGCTGCAGTTATTGCTTGTACATGATAGCTGAGATGGCCCAGAGGCACAAAAGGCCCCACATGAAGCCAGTCACAAAGCACGAGGCTCCTCCAGCACGTAATGCAACGTTCAAGTAATAACAATGATCCCGTGGCAGGTGATGAACGTACAGTGAGTGGGTAGAATTAGTGCCCCCGGGGTCAGATCACCCACTTTCTTTCACCAACATCAACAACTAAAATAGCTGGAACCTTTTGTAATTATTGGCTCATATTTCATAAAAAAAAAGCTGCAGGAAAAGTTCCATCAGTTTTATGACTTAAAGATACTGTTTACAAAGATAAGAGGCTGTGCTCCAATCAGGATAAATGCAGGTGATGCTTAAAGGCACGTGTTCATGCACCCACTCTCTCTCTGTTGTGTTTCAGTATATAGTCAGTGACCTTTGCTCATGAGTGATGTTTGTAGGGTTTCCATTTGTTTCGCTGCGTTTGTACAGACGCAAGTGCCTTCAAATGTAGTTCAGTACTTTAGACAGTTATGATATTCCATAGACATGTATGCATGAAGATTTCTTGATCATTCCAACGAGCAAAAAACAAATTACTAAAAGAATATTTTTCCCAAAAAAATCATTATGACTGAAGAAATAATTCTGTTCATTACACCTTCTTAATTTCAGTCTTCATTCCAGTCAGTAATTACACCTTGTATTCATTAGCAGGGATGTGGGAACGCAAGGATAAACAGGCCTCAAGGTTAGTCAGACTTATTTATGAGAGGTAGTTTTGGTTCTAATTTAACAGTTCAGCCAGTTCTGTCATGTCACCATATCCTGAGGTGTCAGTATTTTCTTCGGTGAACATGTCTCCATTTTGGATAGAAGCGGCGGACGAAATCTGAAAAATGAGCCCCAAGTTACAATAACTTTCAAGAGTAAATGTGTGCAGTCACCTGATAACACTTTGTATTTTTGCCTCTAAAAAATTCAATTTATTTCCATCCACTTGTTTTTTGTGCATTTTTATTTTAAAAAAGAAAATGAGTGGAAATGATGAAAGTTTTAACATGTACTGTATTTATATTTTTTACTCTTAGCTGATGTAGAAAAGTTGGTGTATTGTTACAAACAAATTGAAACAAAGGGCAATGGAAACAGATTGGTCAATAAATCATGATGTGTGTGAACCAACTAACTTAAATGTCACTCAAGTGTCTGTTCACTGTGACATGACAACATCAGACCTGAACAAACATAAATGCCATATTTACATCACGCTTTCCACATGGTTTTCAATTGTTTCCGGTTTGGTTGACGCTTTCTTAATGGCATCATCTTGTAATGCGCTGAACTGTTTAACGTTAATGTTTAATTAGCGTTTTCTTTTGCTTTTACCAGACACATCCATTTTGTACATTGGTAACATGTTGACTATAGAATTCAAACACATTAGCATACTGGGTCCAGCTTCCATGAATCCCTGTCATGGACATACTTTAATTTTTGCATTTTCCTACAATGTGAAATGGTTTTCAAATAAAATCAATTGTACATCCATTTTGTTTTTTAAAACTGTAAAACACATTACTATAGAAGTCAAAGCATAATGAACTGTATGTTGGATATGGGAATCAATAGGGGAACAGAGGCCCGTAATGCTGAAGTTACGAACCTCTGTCCTCCTGACCGCCCCCTCTCTCTCCACCTCTGGACAGTCTATTACTCACCTCTCCACCAGCACATATTCACTCCCACGGCTGGCAGACCTCAGGGCCCCAGATCACAACCTCTGTCTAATTTATTCTCGACTGTGCTGCGAGGCCACGTGCCTGTTCATGTTGTTTATGTGGTAGCCGCTGACAGGGCATTAGAGGTTTGACACTTAACTAGTTTTACTGAACTCTGAGGTCCTGCATGCAAACTCTCTTCTTTTAAAAAAAAAACTGTTTTGAATGTCCTCCAAGACAGAAAGTGAAGGCTAGGTCTGTAATTTTGAGGTTCAGACTGAGGTTCAGGATGGTTATGTGCTGCACGCAGAGACAAATTGACAATGTTATTGACGTTAATTAGTGAGGGAGGCGAGGATCTGGAGCATTTTAAAAGATTTCAAAGGCTCGTTCCAGGTTTGGAGAAAAGCGGTGAGACACTGTCACGAGGCATTATAACTAATGGATGCTAGTTTTTCACGAGGCACATATCGTAGCTGTCACACTCCTCTCTGTTTTATGTCTAAGTATGACTCCTGGGCCTTTTACTTTCTCTTCTCTTCTCTCTCAGTCTGTCTGTTCAAGAGCCATAAACCGCTGCTGGAAAACTTTGAAGATCGTTTAGAAAAAAAATACTCTGTTTTCACACAAAGACGAGTGACAAATTAAAGGAAAAACCTGAATTAATGAGTGGAGAAACCTAACAAATGCAGATGCTTCCACACAGGTGAACTGGATGCTAAACTTAAGCAATTAACCTCCCATCATGCTCTGTGGCATGTATAAAAAAATGATGAGCAGGCCCAGCTGATTCTGATTTTGTATCAAGATGGAAAGAGGAAAAGATCCAAGTGACATCAAAAGAGGGTTCGCTGTTGGGGCACAGATGGTGAAGCTTCATTCACAACCAAGCGGCAACCTCTGGCACTGAAAAATGAAGCCAATGCGGAAGTGCAAAAAAGCTCCAGTTCCTCGAATAACCGCTAGAGCAGGCCGCAGAAGGGAGTCAATTACATTTGACCCCCATGTTAAAATGTCCGATTTTACGACAGAAAAAAACATATTTACAGCCTGGTTCAAAACATGGCTCTAGTCTCATAAGCTGTTTTTCTACTCCATGACAACTCTGGGGGGGGGCAATTTTTTTATAAGGTGTCCGTTTAAAATATACATAATACATCATTATGCACAATTCATAACTGTCAATCTAAGTGCCGCCACTTTGACTGACAACTAGCCACTGACGGTCTAAAGGGCTCGTCGTGGGGTTAGCCGGCTAACAACGATATTTAGCATTTAACCTAGCTGGTTAGCCGTAGCTAGTTTGATTATTTCGAATAAAGCGGCTTTTTTCAGCCAATAGCGTTCATTCAGCCGGCCCATAGGACCCGCCTCAGCTCCGCCCTCGCTCCACCTCTTTGTCCATATTTGGAATAATCGGAGGTAGGCTACCAAGATGGCTGCGCACTACGATTTGCTTCATTATTGCTCCTCAGAAACCTATGGGTGACGTCACGGACACTACGTCCATATTTTATACAGTCTATGTTCACAACGACAGCTCAAGTGGCCGGTGTTTCAAAAGGAACAGTGACTAAAGTGACATCCACATTTTAATGTTTTTGGGAAAGACATCAGTGAACAGGGTGAAAAAAAATGTGGTTGACAGCACATCAGATGTCAGAGATGTGTGTGTGCAATAGTGCAGTATGTCAGGAAGTAACTCTTCCTCAGGTGACTGAGAATGTTAATGCAGGACGTGATCAGACTGTTTCAACAGTCTGTCGACAATTACATAGAGAGGGATTCTATAGTGGGGTTGCAGTACATAAACCCTTCATTGCAAAGATGGATGTACTGGTCTCTAGAGACGTAGAAAAATGATGAGTCATCCTTCAACATATGCTCAACAACTGGGTCAGTGGTGTACACCAAGGCACTGTACTTTCAACCCAACCAGTTGTGGCAGATGGCTGCCCATCACTGAGCCTGGTTCTGTCCGAGGTTTCTGCCTGTTAAAAGGAAGTTTTTCCTCGCCACTGTCGCATCATATGCTTGCTCATGGGAACTGTTGGGTCTCTATATGTTGTCGAGTCTCTTGACCTGCTCTGTATGTAAAGTGCCTTGAGATAACTGTTGTTGTGATTTGGCACTATACAAATAAAATTGAATTGAATTGAATTGTACCATGGTGCGGGCCTGGATGCTCAGGGATCCGGTGGGGGGCATTTTGCTGGCTGGGTGTGAGTCTACTTCTCCCCTCAGAGGGAAGAATGACTGCAAATCAATACCAGATTTTTCTGATTGATTTGAGGATTGATTTATCCTCTGATGAAACACGTCTATCCTGATTGGGAGTGGTCTCTTCCAGGATGACAACACTCTCATCCACAAGGCATGAGGGGTCAGTGAATGATTTGATGAGTATGACAATGATGTGAATCATATGCCATGACCTTCTCAATCACCAAATCTGAAACAAATTGATCGAGATTTTGGACTGACATGTTAGACGGCACTCTCCAACACCATCATCGAAACAGGGAATATGTTCAAGAAGCAAGAATGGGGTTCATCCCTCCAGGCAACTTCCAGAGACTCATAGAATCAATGCCAACGCTCACTGAAGCCGTTTTAGTGGCTCTTGGTGGACCAACACCTTACCAACACACTCTATGTTGATTTTCCTTTAATTTGTCACCCGTCTGTAATCACCTCTGTATGGCCTCCACTCTCCAGCCTCTCTGCTCTTGTAAACAACCTGTTTCTGAAAGATAAGATAAGATAAGTTAATTCTTTATTGATCCCATATAGGGCAAATTCGCGACTTTTTGGGCTCGTCCGGGATTTGAACCCGGGACCTCTCGCACCCTAAGCGAGAATCATACCCCTAGACCAACGAGCCACAACAAGAAAGTGATGAGTGGAGGATTTTGGCATCATGTTGAGAAATGAGAGAGTGAAAAGACAATGGGAGTGACATCAATTTTTCAATGAGTGATGTCAAAGAGGAGGATGTAAACTTAAAGGAAGATACATAGATGTCAAGTCAGTTGTGTTTAAACAGCCCATTATCACAAATCACAAATTTGC
Source organism: Centropyge bicolor (assembly GCA_037975185.1). Taxonomy (NCBI): domain Eukaryota; kingdom Metazoa; phylum Chordata; class Actinopteri; family Pomacanthidae; genus Centropyge; species Centropyge bicolor. The sequence goes on along the minus strand of JBBMOC010000051.1, from coordinate 1,719,674 downwards.
CTCAAGGGGTGTTGCAATCTGTACAGCATACAACAACATCTTATCCTTAGCCCTTCAAGTCGGATAAGGAAAATTCAGAACTCTGAAAAAAGCTGGGGAAAAAAATGTCTTCCATTTGAACTGTGTAGTGCTTTGATTTTTTTTTTTTTTTTTAAATGAATTGAAATAAAGAGTGTACACAAACATCACTGCTGTGCATGACTGTTCCTTTGTAAGCCTTCTAACTCTGACGCGTGACACATTGAGCTGGGGCTGACCACGAAGATCCATCACTGCTCTCAATTTAACACCGAGTCAAGCGCCACCCTCTGTCCTTACGCACACGCATAAAGACTGATGATATTTTCATAACCCGGTTATGGTGAGGTAATAGGCTATAAAGGAAGGCCTCCACCAACAGCTGCAGCGAGGATGACATTGGCCCCAGACCCAGGGATCTAAAATGGACTGCACCCTTTTCCTCACACCTAAGTGCTGAAATTCATTTTATTCACACCGAAACCACAGAACAGGAACAGAATGAAAAAGTTACTCTGAAACCAGCAAATTGCCAATATTGGGTTGGGTGGTGGGAAAAGTTGAATTGTCTTCAGATAATTTCAAAACACAGAATAAAATATCTGTCATTCATCATCAGTCTTTTAGGTGTAGTGTAGTATATGTAGCACCTGTTCGTGATTACAAATTAAAAAGGTCAAAAGCTGACAATTTGAAAAGAAGGAAAGAAGGTGGGGTTTGTTTTCATTTGCTCCTTAACAATACTTTCCAGAAAGACACATACTTAAAAAAAATCAGTAATGACAAAAAGATTAAATAATATGCCTTTCATGAAAAAATGAACATATTAACTATTTATTAGACTTAAATGACTGAACTGCAAACACAGCCAGAACAATTAGCCAATAATAAACCCTTAATTGAATTTGACAAACAGCTTAAGGACGCAGTTAAGAGACTGCAATAATAAATAACGGGAACAGTCAGGAAATCCTGCTTTAGTCTCGAGTCAGTCATCTAAATATACATTACTCACCGGCGACGGTACAATCAGCCATCATGCATAAAATAAACACGGTTCACCATCTTTATTTTGAAAAGTATAAATGGAAACAATTAACTCGGAGCTTCAGTGACCAGTGGTTCTGCCAACATCTGTATGTTGTCGCAGCTGTCCACATGAAACATGATGAGCACATTTGTGTGTTTATGTGAGCGTGGAGGTGGAGGAGGAGGAGGAGGAGGAGGAGGTGGAGGAGGAGGGTGGGGGGTGACATAAGTCATTCAGTTATCTTCAAGCTGGAGATAATAGCCCATACTATTTCAGACACTTTCTCTTAAGGTAAAAGCAGATAATGTTTTAGTCTTATAAGCCTATTAAGCCAAAACATTATTAACATGAAAGATGAGAACATTGTCTCGAGCTGACTTGACTCATTTCAAAGTGAACTTAAACATGTCTTAAATATGGTGGTCTTTAATATGTAGCACTTAATGGTGACCCATATGTAATCATGACAAAAGGCCCAGGTTAAAGCTTCATGTTCATGGCAAAAAGTCTGCTGATGATGCATCTAGATGACCTGGAAATACAGGAGGATCATTGTTCTTGTTTTGCAGTAGAGCTAATTGGTTCCAGCATTATAACCTATTATAAGTATGACAAGAAAAAAAATGTAAGATCAGACTGTTATTTCACTCTGACATAACACTGTTGTGCTGTTTCTTTTACTTGTAGTATTTTCAAAGAGTAAGCAAGTAAGATGAAGACTGAATGTGCTAATATGGCTGATTGATTGCTGGAGAATAAACCTCAGCAAAGAGCAGGACAAAGCAGCTAACAACAGAGTTTAATCCATTCATAACACTATTGCTCTTGTGATTTTGGTTTTTGGAAAGTAAAAAAAAAAAAGACACTATTTTCAAACTCTTACTACAGGTCAGTGCAGGTAGTTATAGTTGCTCAGCTATGATTAGACATCACTGTTTGAGAGATGGATTAAGTGGAAGGTCAAAGGTCAGCAAGCAAATTTTTTTAACGCTCTGGGTATTAATTTAAATAAAATGTTATTATGTATAGTATATAAATATATATAATATTTGCTTATTAAAAAAAGTTTATTTTCTGTGATTATGAAAATGGTTTTCCATTGGAGCCTGAGTTTTGCATTGAGGTCTACTCAGGACTGCGATGGTGTGTTCGTTTTGCTTCGCCCTTCCTCTCAGTGTGTAACTGTGGTGGTTGTGGTAGGAACAGAGATCCTTGGGGACAGTTGAGGCAGCCATCCCAGACCAGAAGGGAACAGGTGGCAATTCCTGTACCCAGACCTTTCCCTTATATCAGCATGCAGAGTGAGCATGGTGTTAACACTTTTACAGCTCCCCTGGGCGACTTAAGACCCATGTCAGGCCAGTGTAAAAGCCTGTGGTGACAGGTCACCTTGGCAGAAGGTGGCACTGTCTGCCCGGGTGCTCCGCCGGGTCACATGGGTCAAATCTGTGGACAGACACGCACCCTCAGCATCAAGATGCGGGTGGAGAGAAACACACCAACAGGTGGTCTGTGTCTAGTTACACTAGTTTAGACCAAAGCCTGTATTTATCATTATACAGATTTCTTAGTGTCAAAATGACAATATTCATTCTTAATATGCATAAATACAGCTTGGTAAAATGCTGGATTTTTAAAGTTATAAAAAGCCATGAATAAACATTATCTGTGACACACAGTATGAAGTCACCTATAACTTTGTGAAATCATATTCATTGTGTGGAATTTGAGTTTGCGTGCCATTGCCATTTACCAGTTGTAGGGTTAAGACAGCAGTCAATCAAACACAACATTGCACCAATTAACTATAAAATCTTATAATCTTCCTAAATATTCACAAATCTATATAAGGCACACATTAAGAACACACAAAGAAGTGAGGATCACTATTGAGAGGCAAACATTTTCAATTTAGAGAAATTATGACTTCAGATCAGCCAACACGTTCTTATATAGGTTCAAACATCTCCAGTCAAACCTAATTTAAACATTTAATTGTATATAATCTTCCAGTGCAGGAACTGACTACATATTGATTTTTTTTTTTGAATTTTTAGAATTACTGGATGCAAACAAAATGATTGATAGAGTGAATGATTTCATTTTGGCTCACTGACTCTCAGTAAGATCAATAAAAGCACAGAGCCATTTGCCATAACATATGAAAGTGCCCCTGGCTTGGAGGTGAAGTGTGTGTTTCGGGCCAATAGATTACAATAACCTAAATACAAAAATGTATTACTGAACTATTACTACACAGACATTCATCAGTATTTATACCGAGTTGAACTACAGTTCCAGATTTATTTTCATTAAGAGTGGATTTAGTCTCAAAGTAATAGTTCTATCAAGCAGCGATGGCACCATACTACTAGTAAAGTGATTCATCAGTGTGAATCAAAATGATCTCTTTGAAACAACCTACAGATAAATCTGGCAAAATGATCAGATACTGTTGTTTCTTACTTTCATCTTACAACACCTGCAGCAACTTAAAAGTTTGATCTCAGCCGGAATGAGGTGAGATAATTCATTTCAATTTGGCCACTTTCATCGTGTGGCTTCTATATTTCAGCCAAATAAATTCATCACCCCAAGGTGATAGATGTATGTCTTTTATAATGGCACATCAAAGGCATTAAAAATAGTGTTCCCTATAGCATTAATCAACAGCCTTTCACTTCATCAGGACTATGTTGCTTTAAATATAAAGCAAACATTGATTCATGTATCAGCAATAATAATGATAGGTTAGAATTTCACAGAGAAAAACAATGAAGAACAAGTTGATGCTACAGGTCCAGAAATTTGCCTGCAGTGATTTACATCCTGTCGGCTGACGTTACAAGTAACATTTTAGCGGCTAAACTCAACAGGCTGCCTTGGATTAGTCTGCTAAGTGCTTCATTTGTTCAACCGAGAAAACTGAGCCCAGCTTGACCAGGGAAAGATACCACAGTGTGCAGATGAGGTGCACTGCCAACGAAAAAAGGGGCAACAGGGAGTGGACAAATTAACAGGAACACCTTTACAATATAATGCATTGTAAAAAAAATAAATAAATAAAATGGTGTTGTTGTACGGCATTGTATTTTAGGTAGGATATGAAACCTGTAATACCATAAATATAACTAAAAATATCTAATGTTAGTTGCATTTTTCAGAAATTAATTTGACTTCAAGTGAAATTCAAATAATGTGACAAGTGTAGTTTATTTTGAAGGTACATTAATTCCATATGTCTCCTATCAATAAACATTAAAGGATTTTTCCTCTTTGCTTGGTTTACATTTGGTCTTGATTTCCCACAGCTAATATGTCCCGGATGCCCTGTGGGGACAGTGGCACAGCCGCTTATTGAGAAACTAGCCAATCTGTCAAATTTACGAGCAATATCGACCCACCGGAGAGCGATATCGCTCTTTCATAAGTTCAACAAATGTGTATTGTCTCGATACAAATTCCATCATCTAACAAAACATAGCCTCACAGAACCATCATAGCAACGATTAGGGGGGAACAAAATGGTACAATACAGCTATTGAGAAGGAGGTTATATAAGCTGCAGGCTCATGGCCAAGCTGTCCACATCACTTACCTTTGTTACCTGCACGGTGTATTTAGAATCTGAAGGTTTTGGGTGGTACACAAAAACAGGAAAGAAACAATGAAAAATGAGTTCACATGAGAACCTTCTCTAAATACAGAGTTTTTGTGTAAAGGTCATGCAGGACTAATAGATGCCTTGTTTGCTTCTTGACAAATTTACACAGGGTCAATCATTTTTTTCTAGAAGTTCCTTAGCTCACTCTTCCTGAATATCCCTGGCCCCGACCCTAGAGGGGGAGGACATAAATCTCACCCCTTAAGAGATTACACACTATTAAAGGCATATGATCCAGGTTGGATGGAAAGCAGAGCTTTGGGGGGGGCGCTACAGGAAAGACTCCAGCTTGCCTGGAATGACTCTGGCTGACACACTGGCCCCATTCTGTGCCCCATTCTCAGCCCTACAAGCAGGTTTATTACAGGAGGCCTTCCAATATATTTGATTGCTGTTGGTCAAAATAAAATCCAGTAATGCTATAGATCAAATTTAAAGGAAGGGTCGTAGTGTATCTATAAATGTATGATAATGTAATGGCCCGGTGACCCACATAGTCAAACAGGACTGGACATGAGAAACATTTTTTTTTTATTTGTGCTCTCAGATATCCACACATGAGATATATGATATGTTATTACGCCATCTGATAAAACAGCAACACAGTGACAGATTAACACACCTGCGGCCATGACTATGAATAGAGATTGGATGGATGGACAGACAGCTGGACTCGCCATCAGCACATTAAAATAATGCGCCAATGACTGATGGTAAATGATGCTGACTCTGTGCATGTACTAGCTACTATTTGTATCCTAACACACACACACACACACACACACACAAACCTGACATTTAGTTCAGATATGAGTTGTGTGTTTTGGAGTCTGTTTAACGCTAAATAATGAGGGGAGAGCATTAGCTTTATTTTATCTTTTAGATGTTCAATGAGTGGTCATCGCAATTAAAAGGCATAAATACCTCCAATACCTCATGGTGAGTACACACTTGAAACAATCAGAGCCAGAAAAGTGGCTTCCCTTTTGCGATGACACTTCAACAGCACGACTGCTCTCACACAACCTGCAGCCATTTGCACTCTCAACATGGAAGCCTCTGGGGGAAATTACTCTGAATGCACTCTGATGAGCTGACATCTGGATGAGAAATGCTGAGTGGTCTTAACGAGTCCCCGTTGTGTCAGTTTTGATGGTCACAATCAGCATTAATGCAAAGTATTGATGATCACTGGGCCACTGTCCCACACTATGAGCCAGGAGAACACTGTGAATAATAAAGCTGTGTGTTTAACTGTTTATTGCATGTGACAAGATCAAAACAAGATCAATGCTGCGTCCAAAATGACTCTCTCGTTCACTCATTCACAACTCCATGTACAATAGGCAATCAACACTAAGTATATGATGAAAAAAAATATGATGCAATTTTGGACAGATTCTGATGGTCATAGTCATTTTGCGTAATCATGAACTACTTAAGTTGTTAATTGAACCGATTTTCACTGAAATAGGACAGTAAACCAAAATGGCGGAGGGTAAATAAAGTGCACTACACAGTAAATAGGGAGTGATTTTCAGCAAAGCTATAGCCAGCAATACGTGTATGAAATTTCATGGCAATTCACCTAATAGTTGTTAAGACATTTCACTTAAAACCACAAACATCAACCTCATGCTGAGAAGTCAAGAGATTACATTAGGATCACAAGTCAGCGACAGTCAAAATAATCAAACTTTATGGCAGTTTATGTAATTTTTGTTGAGATATTTCAGTCGGGACCAAAGCGGCAGATCAATTAATCAACCGACAGTGTATCCCATCCCATTTGCCATATAGATAATTCTACAAAAAAAAAAAAAAAACACAGATAAAGTTTTAACTACATTTAATTCAATAACATAGCTATGACCGGTCTAGCTCTAGAAGATACACAACACTGAGAATACCTCCTTTAATTTATTTCACAGTTATTCATGGAGCTGTCTTTAGAGTGTGACCCTCGGGGTGTTCTATATGGTCGACTGAGAGCGGAGTCAGAGGTGAGATCTGGAGATGATAATCTCTGTCTGATCTTTCAACCTCTGGCACGTCCTAAGATGTTAACCCTTTCACCTAAACGATACCTAAACTGGCTGACACTCAAAATCCCATCATTTCTGGATTGTTGACACCCATGGAAACAGTATGAAACACACGTCTAATGATGTCTATATAACCTTAAAATGAAATAAAAATCAACACACGCCGCGCGTTTGTGGTTACTAAACACACTCTGACACACTGTGAATTGCTCCCTCTCTGACAGTCGAACAAAAGCTGCTCTGTTTGAAACAAAACATCAGAATGTGCAAGAGGCCCCAGACTTCACTTGGCTTCTCCCCAAGCTCTCCAATGGCTCATCAAAGTGAGAATAAGGAAGGAACTCCGCTGTGGTTTCATGGCAAGCTCAAACATGGGCTCAGCCTTTTGAGAAGATGTTTGAAAAATTGCCATCTTTTTCTCTTTTTTTTTCATTGAGGGTTTGTAGTGAGAACACAAGAGAAAGAGACTCTATTAAAAAGTGTTTGAAAATGGTGCCTTTTGAGTGCGCCCAAGATGAGGAAGATACAACTCAAGTGGACATCCTGTGAAAAACAGCATAAGAAACGTCATTTATCCACAGTCAGGGCCTATCTATATCTAAAATAAGAACATCTACGCCTCATCTGGAGTTAATACCACTTGGCAAAAGACGGGCTCTTACAACAGGCTGCCTAACACCCAAGGGTGGAGCTGATGAATCAAAACAAGTTTGTTAGCGTATCTGTCCCTGGATGGGTGGGAGGCAGGCGTCAGGCCAGTCAAGCAGGCAGGCAGGCCAAGGTCCCTGGATGGCAGCATGACAGACAGGAGGCGGGTGAGGGGGGGTGGCTGGACGAGGTGCCTGGGAACCTTGCTTCAGGAGGATGACAGCTCTATAAGTCAGACCCTGATAAAGCAGTCAGGAGTGACAATCTCTGGGCCCCAGCCAACGCAGCGTCCGTCCTGCTCAGATAAAGTCGGACAGGCCATCCATCAGTCCGGAGACAGAGAGCCGGACCCATGCTCTCCCGCCTCAATGGAGACGACTCAATGACCAGTCGCCGCTGGAATGCACGGAGCCTCTTGCTCTGGAGCAGCGGCGGTGGGAGGAACAAAGATGGCTGTGAACCCACCCTGGAGGAATCATGCATAGACATTAGTGGGAGTGTGTGTGTGACGCGTAGCCTGTTAAGAGGCAGAGGTGCCACGTCTCTGGGTGAAAGGACGGAGATGGCGCTGACAATGGCGGGGGACACGGCACGTCTCTAGCTAAGAGGACCACCGTGGCTGCCGACAGCAGGCCAAACACTAGAGACGCTTCATACCGTAATGTGAAAGCAATAAGCCATGGAAAACTGCAAATGTCACACAATACATTCCACACGTCAAGCCTGCGCCAAGGCAGACAAAGCCGGTGTCACAAGGAAATGAAAGGAAATACCATCCCTGAGTTCCCCTGAAGGATGTATGGATACAGCATGTTACAAAATATCACACAGAGGAGGAGATGATTTCAGATAAAAAGCCACATAATTGGATGCTCAACAAAAAACTGTTTTGAAATGTTAATTTGCCAAGAATCTTGTGAACACACAGTCCTGTAAATGTAATCACTCAGTGCAAACATCTTCACCTGGAAATGCCTCCTCACTGCCTCCTTTGTATGGACAACATCTCGCCTGCCTGTACCCGCACGGCTCTCTACCCTGGGCTCCAGCCAGCAACTTGTCTGTGTATTTCTCTAAAGAAAATATAACCAATTTCACAAGAACAAATAACAATTTCCCTCCCCTGTTTACTCAGAATGAGCGTCTCGGAGTTGCACCTACAGGAGTGGAGCGAGGTCTGAGCTAAATACGATTCGATTCTGTTGGAAGATATTAATATTTTCCAGGAGTTAAATGAATTTTCATGCATGAAATATATTCAAATACACCAAAAGCATTCTGTGTGTGTGTCAGAGCCTTCCAATAAATGAGCTCATTGTTTGCCTCAGTGTTTACAGTGGCTGGTTAATGTTTCTAATAACTTAGGGAAGTGGAAGTGTGTGGCTGTTAAAACATCCCTGTCGCTGGCATCTGGTGTATGTCATTGGGGCCGTTACTGAATACTGATATTACACTGTTTATGAATCGCTTTTAACACATTAAAAGAAAAGTTGAACATTTTGGAAAATATGTTAGTAAGTTTCTAGATGAGACTTAGAGGATTCAATTCAATTTTATTTGTATAGCACCAAACATAACAGAAGTCATCTCGAGGTACTTTCCATACAGAGCAAGTCTAGACCATACTCTTTGTAATATTATTCATAGAGACCGAAAATTCACATCGTGAGCAAGCACTTGGCGACAGCGGCGAGGAAAAACTTCCTTTTAACAGGCAGAAAGCTCGGAGCAGAACCAGGCTCTAAACAAGTGGCCATCTGCCTCGAGATGAGAAGGTGAATATCATCACATATGGAACTACAACCAGCAGCTGGTAAGTTCATCGAAAAGGCTGGAAAAAGAAGAAACAACTATCCTGGTTGTATGTCTATAGGTAACATTATAAATTAGTACTTTACATTTTGTTTGTATGATCTGTACAAGAACTCAAAAATCACAAACTGCTGTTTTTTGTTCTTCGGTTTCTATGTGGAACCAAGATATAACTTGTTTATTAGTGGGTTTCAGAGGTCCTGGCAGGAAATTGTTACCTGAGTGGTGTTGAGGTTTTCATCTACCTCCCAGGCAAGAAAGCGAATACGAATTTCCCAAAATGACAAAAGGTATGAAACAGTGTGAACTCGTCTGTGGTTGTGAAGTTACAGCGAGTCTCGACTTCTCTGTCAGAACTGGCATCGAGGCCTAATGAGTCCCCGCCTCATGTATCCTAGGACACCAGGTTATTGTTTACTACCAACCTCTATGAAGGGTCACCTTCAGAGGGGATCGTGCTCATTGCGGCCTGGCACAATAACTTGGAGTCGCACTCCACCAGAAATAGCAACCTGTCCTCATTTCAGAGTCAAATGCCAACAGCAAGGAAACGACATTCCTGTAAAACAATAGCATTCCAGTCCTGCTTCATCATGCTTCTTTACGGAAGGACTCCTGTGCTCAAAGTTATTCTATAAGCAAGCTTTAATCATGCTCCCAGAAATGCTTTTAACATGGCAGCAGAGTGAGTGTGAAGGACACGCTAACTACGTCAAAAGAATGCAATTCTTTCTTCGGCTCAGATTGCCATGCCTCATCTCCTTTCCTGTGTATCCAAACACTTTTCTCCGTCAGATCGTGTCGAAACACTTCTTTAATTGCACCACGACACACGGAGGTGGTTGGATTGGCAATCACTCACACACACACACACACACACAACACGGCAACGGAATTAATGACTGGAAAGTTTGCTTTGGAAATGTCTCAATGACAACATGCTAAAGCAAAACTGCCACTTGGAAACCATTGCAGGCAAGTGAGTGAAATTATAATGGACAATCCATTAAACTCACCCACACAGAATACATTGTGGAAAACATGAACGTGTTATAGAAAGGAAAAAGGACGTCATAATGAAACTCAGTATCTAGTATGTACTAGTCAGGCTTCACTGTCGTACTTGTCTGTGTTTCTCTCTGCAGGCTGCTTGTAGCTGGGAGCAGCGTATGTTCAGGCAGGTGGTTGAAAGTTGCAAAAGTGCTATTTTTCCCCTTCCTATGACTGAGGTACCTTAGCCTACAGCTGTTTCTCATCAGCAAAAATTCAGCCTTCTCACAGTTAATAATGCAGCGCAAACCCACTGAGAAAACCTTTGCTTCTACTGAATGAGCAAAGAGTAAATCACGTTGCTCAAGAGACAGGTCTGTACATATTTCCCTCGTGTACTAAAGAAATGAATGAGAAAAAAAAATTCAAAAAAATGTAGTCAAGAGATTTAGGCCAGAAGAAGAGCGGCAGATCACGGCCTATCTCTTAAAATGGCATCAAATACTGGAGTCGTATTCACAAATCACTTTTCATGTGGAGCTATGTTAACTTCATCATTGCTGGTCATGCAACATGATGCACAGCGAGGATAAATGTATGATCACCTTGTGTCTGCTCTGACTCTGGGAAAGTTGCAGGAAGGTGTCCTGGCAACGGATCAGACCGAGGTAAAGGCTGTTCTTCCATCTGATTGGCCTCATGTCGTCTGCCAAGGCCAGCTACCTGCAGAGGGAAAGGTTCAGCGGATATCAAAGGCAGGTTACCTGGTCTGAATCCAGCTGTCACCGGGTTTGCAGTTCATCTGGCCCGGGGGAACATCTGTCCCTCTCATTGAACTGAATCCAAACTCTCATTTAGAAAAGAAGGGGTGGTGGGAATGATGCATGGCTCTTTCTGGCAGTCTGGCTCATCGCTCAGAGGGAGACAAAGTAAAATGTTCTTCTGAAGTCTAGTGCAAAACAACACCTATAAGTTTACATAAGACCTTACACACTGAAAAAAATACCATTCAAAAGTGCCTCCAAGTTGTTACACTGTTTGCATTACATTATTTTGACCCTATTGTTGTTCTTTTTTTCCCCCCTACATTCCAGCCTGTAGTGCACCATTTGTCCTGTCAACTCTTCTATTCACAAGCCACAGGGTTTTCAGCCATTGTCAACCTGAAGCCACGGTGACTGGAGGATAAAGGGCTCGCACGGCCCCCGCGAAGTCCTCTGAACGCACTCATACCTGACGCTGCAACGCAAACAAAGAGCAGCAGATTCCTCAAGCCTCCAGCCAGGAAGACTGCGAGCGCACAGCGAGGACATCCTTTGTAGGGATTTGGGCAACATTTATCAGAAAAGACACATTTTAGTGACATGTTGGGATTTTTTTTTTCTTCTCTTTTTACAATTGTCTTGTGTAGTTTAAAGACCTCCCGGGGTCCAGTATGTTAATGGATAATCCAGTCTAATTACGTTGAGTTTGAGGCTCAGTTTTAGAGAATAGTGAGGCTGATAAATCAAGTCACTTTACGAAAGCTTATTGTGCGCATGGGGTGATGAATATAAAATCAGACTGATGTGTAAGAATTACCCTTTGTGAACAATACTGTCATGTTTGATTGGATGCTGATTGGGCCTGATTGGGGGTAATCTAGTGGACTAAAACAGTCTTTGAATTAATCCGAAATCACATTAAAAATTTTAAACATTTTGGAAAATAAATGTGTTGTCTTTCTTACAAAGAGTTACACACAGATACAGCACATTTTCCAAAATGTCAAACTCTCTGGCCCTCTCACTGTGTGGTTGGCATCCCAGTGGAGGAGAGATGGCAGGTGACCTCAGGGAATATGGATCATATCAAACCTGCTCCAGCTTGTATGACTTGTGAGGTGTGGCTAATGATCTATCTCGCTTCCATCTGCTTTTACAGCAGGATAAAGGAATCGAAGATTGATTGATTTCTTAACCACCAGATCTTGGTGGAACAGTGTGAAGCTACTGAGAGGAAAGGACATTGTAAAATAAGAAAACTGACCAAACCACACCAAACACATTTAAAGACTAAGACCAAGTTCAGTTGTTCACAGCCCTTGCATTACTATTCACCCCACATACCAAGTATACTCCCTTGTTCAAAGAATTACACTCCCTACATCAACTTTTCATTAAATATACATAAATCCAACATGGTTTAATAAAGTGGACTACAGTGAATCTGCCTTAAAATGCAGACTGATAAATACTCAATCTATATGTAAATATGAGGTACATTGAAAAAAAAAAAAAAATCAAAACGCAGGAAAAATGCATTAGCCGCCCTATTTGATCAGAGCCCCAGGAGCTGAAGTTATGCTTTTTTAATGGAATCTGAGGAGGGGAGAGTGTCGGAGCCGAGGCAGGGAGGTGAGAGTATGAAAGCATTCACAGGAGAGCTGGCTATCTGAGAGGACGCCGGATAACAGAATGGACCTGAAAGATTACTCGCACTGAGTGGAAACGGAATTATTGCATTTGGAGGTCTCAGCAGCTTTTCTGCACTGCCACAATCAGAGACAAGAAGAGAAAGTCATGGTTTACGTCCAATAAAAAATAACTTTCTGGTTGACGCTCAAACTGTGTTTTTTCTGTTATGGCTTGGAGACACTCAAACTAAAGTAATACCTACTGAAAACCTATGTATTGGAGTACAAAACATCAAGCGTGATTAAGTCGGAGTAATTTCCAAACCTTTTTGGTTTAGCTATCCATGTGACACAAAGATAAAACATTTAATGATATTTATCTTTTAGGTCATCTACAACCATGATAGCCGTAATGTTACTCAGGCATGTTGTTGCCTATCGAAACATCATCGTGCTAATATGGTGTGTTTACCACGTTCACATCTTAATTTGTTATGTTAGCTGATGTTAGTTTATTTGATCATAAACCAAAGTATTGGACTAATTGAAATTTTGATTTTTGAACTAGACTATGTCACTCAATGAAAAGTCACTCTAATTCATCCCGAGGGCGACACCAATGTGTGTCAAATTTCATGGCAATCCATCCCACAGTTGTTAAGATATTTCACTCGAACCCCTAAATATAAACCTTGTTGCAGCACTGGAGGAAAAGCCAGCTAATCACCAAAGGTATTAGGATTCATCCTCGTGCCCTAAGTGTCTGGACAAAATTTCATGGTGCCATCAAAAATTCCACCATGGACTGAAAAAAAAGCAGTGTCCATTGCGTGCACTCCACTTTCTACTAACAATCCCATGATGCAATGCTCTGCGTTTTATACCTGAGAAAATTACTGTTATGCCATTCTGCCTGTCGGTGATGACGCAAAGTGGTGACGATCAGTAAGTGTCACAAATCTCAGCCTGTTGCTCAGCATTGAGTTAACTGTTGAGTGTCAAGAGTTCAAATTATCACTTGTCTTCAAAGGAAATCCACAGATGTAAAGAAATGAGCATGAAAATCAGATTGTTTAAAAATAGAAAATTGAATTGAAAACCACATTGGGTCAAACACTCGCACTGGTTTATCTTCACTAATAAACGTCAACAAATGGCTAAGCTGAGGAATGTGTTCGTCCAAGGAGTCTTATTAAGATTACAGGGTGTGTGTGCATGTAACCATCTGTCTTTTACAGGGTGTAGAGCAGTAAAGGATGGCGATATGTGCCATGCAGCTCCATATGAATCATGTGACATTCCACACATAGTGATTAGTGCCAAATTATGGTCCACACCGGGACCTGAATGAAGTGTTTGCAGATGCCTGCTGATGCTGGGGCTTCAAGCCTCTAATCCCAAAACTATAGTTTAACAACTCTGGAACAACTTATTGACGTCTCATAAAACAGCGCCTTTAAGATCCTGGGACAAATTACCCTGCAGTTAGCTCAGTTAAAGACAGTGGTGCTCTGATGTCACTGTTGTCACACGAACAAAGAGGACTTACTGGCAAAGAGTGGTAAATAAACAAGCGAGTGGCCGGGCCAATGTGAAGTCATGTCTTAAACCTGAATGACTGTTTGCAGTATATGAACGACATCGTGGAGAAGAGAGTAACTCCACCCGTGCTTCACTTGAGATTCCACCAAGTCGTGTTGCATCCGCTCCGTAATTCTCTGCGCACTTATAGATTTAATGTCTCGCTGTTTAAAAGGCACCAATACAGGTGCTGTAAATCAGACATGAAATGACCTTCACCTTTAGAGCCACATGTTGGCAGCCGGGGGATTTAATGAAATGCTCTGTGGCTGCACTGTAACTGTTGTATATCATAAACATTATGACCTTTTAACTGCTGGAAGAGGACTAAATTTTATTACAGGCCTGTCTGGAAGATTCAAAAACTGTTTATAATGGCACAGAGAATTACAGAGGAAATAGGTATAGGGATTGACAGAGATAATACAGGAGTTACTAATGCTTCCATGTGCATGCTAAATAAACCCAGATACACCATACGACAGGAGAAAAAAAAGCAATCTTGTATTTCTGTAAATGTATTACACAGACAACAGAGTGACCTCTCCTTGCACAATTTTGCACAAGATGTGTCACAGAAATGATTATGAGGCTGCATAAACTAGGTGTGATGTGTTTGCATTTTTCAGCTCAAGGATGACTGAGTGAAAGTAAAGCGCAGGCTCCCTACACTGAGTGTTGGGAGAGACTGTCCAGGGCTGTTTGCTGATCGAAAGACAGAAGTGAGCCAGTCATCACAAGCGACAACAGCTTCAATCTGGTTTCTGTGTGTTAGACAGGCAGACATTTTATAGACATGAAGCTGAAAAGATGCTTGTAATGTCAAACTGTTCAACTGTCAAATGGTTCCATATTAATTCCGAGAAAACTCAAACTTTTAAACATAATTAATTATAATACAGCAGGCTACCCATAGCACCGTGTAGATGTGTTCCTAATTACATCAGTATGAGCAGTCCTGTCGAAAGTGAGTTACTTCCTCATAATTTAAGGCATCTCTCAAGGTTTTAGGGAGGATTTACTAAGCTCAGGGTTGTTTTAGTTAAGTAGAGTGCAACCTGTGAAGGAGTGAATCATGTCTGGAGCAATATTCCATAATTCATTTTCTAGCAGCCCTTGTAATTTTGTTGATGAATGGTCATTCACAGGACGGACTGACGAGTTTGGATACTTCAAAAAAATGCAGTCAGTTGTGACAGGTGGTAGGTGCAAAACATGTTGTATTACATAATGAGCCCGTTGGTAATGGAGTGTAACTACATTAATAGTATATCACGCCTTCAGGTCTTCTCCGTGACCTCCTCACATAAATCTTTGTGGCAGATTTGTAACCACCACTTAATCCCTTGCGGTCATTGCAAATGTAAACCACACACACACTCATACCTAAAAAGTTCCCATACGGACACACACGCCACAGCCTCCACTGACCCATGGAATTCATCGGACAACACCTACATCTGTCCACACGTTCTAACTACTGCACTGGCATACAATAAATGCCAGCAGCTGTTCATTAAATGCTGCGTTTAAGAAATGAGATTAATTAAGGTGTTCCTGCTTTAACAGCACAGGCCTGCTCTCCGACGGCTCTGTGCAGCTCCAGCTGTGAGAACACGACCCGCTTTATTGCCCCCTAGTTTGTGACACACTCCCCGCTTTGCAGAGTGTTACATTTCTATGCATAATGGCTATTTTTCTGCCAAGAAACACTGAGAGGTGTTAACCATCTATTAAGGGATCTGTAAGTAACAATAGCTGCTTAATGGAAAACACAGAACCATGTCCATCTACAAAGGCAGCACAACATTTAGTCTGCATGTGGATATTATCGAAGGGCTTGTGGATACAGGTAGGCTGCATGAAGAGCATCTCATTAGGAAATCCTTTGTGGGTGACGGTGCTGTTAAGTTTCAAGTAAAATCGACTGTGACAATTGCTGAAAACTGAGCTGGGATCAGTCAGTGTAGTTCTACACGTCTTTAAGATTCACGTTGCCAGCCCTGCACAGAAACACTGGCCGACAATAATCATTATATAAAAAGAGGAAAGCAGGTTCATGATGGACCAAAAAAGAACTTCAGGAAAAACTTGGGAGTTAACCATCTGTAGACATCAAAGCTCCCACCCTTTACTATTATCCTTCTATGGTCCTCTGCCACCACCTAGTGGCAATATACTGAATTGACTTTGCAAGGAACGTGAAAGCCACGCTTGGAACTCCTTAAAAATAAAAACAAATTTATTAGCAATCACAGGGAAAGAATGCATGACATCTACAGGAGCATTTGTGGGAATAAAAATGCTAACTTCTTATTTACAAAGTCTGCAATTGAATGTGAATAAATTCAGCACATGCACATACAAATTGCAAATAGGCTATATTATTACACAGGTAACAAAGCTTTCCCAAATTACCCACACAGTCACCCAAATTTTACAGCCCCTCACTGCTGCTGTGGTCCCAACAATCGACATATAGGATTACGACGATCACCAACAGACACAGAACAACATGAGATAACAGAGAGCGTGTGATGGATGTGCAGACAATATTACAGTGAAATGCAGAAGCCATGTAGGCCTACATACTGTATTGTAGCAGAAAGGGAGAACTTATCCTGACCCAGCAACACACACATAGGAAAAAGAACTTTGATTAAGATGCACTGGCCAAGCAAGGGGCAGATAAATATACAGTGGTCAAACCTGTGAGAAATCATTGTCTTGTCGCTGAAAGGAAAAGACCTGTCAATCAATATAGCGCTTTTAGAGGAGACAGCATTGTCCTTGCACTGCTAAGGCTTCTACAAAAAGACATCAGGATTCAGACAAGGGTGTGGCAAGGCATGGATGACATCAAGCATCCAACGCTTTGAACTAATGCACTGTCTTCTGTTCTCCGTAAGCTCAGCGATCATGACCAACACTGGCTTTCTGTTATCCAACCCGAACAAAATAGGGATTATGAACAGATACTCGGGCACACCCATTCTGTGTTCAGACAGTTTGCTTTTAAAAAAAAAAAAAAAAAAAAACTACAACAACCTGAGAACTGCAAGCAAAAGTTAGCCCACATTTCAAGCTACATAAAAGAGTCACAGGCTACAAGTGAAACAGCATACATATTAACCATCAACCAAATAAATTGTAACACTTTCTCATTCACCTCGCTTCTGTCATCCTTGACTTCATTTCTCAATTTTCTTCTTTAGTACAGTACTATCCTTTCTCAGACATCATGATGTGTTTGTGATTACCAAACATAAAATGAGATTGTCGAGGGGTGATCTTAAGTGTAATCAAGGGAATTATGCTGTGTCTGTACCAAGTGTTTATTTATAATAGTAGGTTAGAAGTTGCATTGGGCAATAACTGTCTGATTGGGACACTCACTCAGCCGAAGGCACTTAAAACTGCTGACCGATCTTAGGATTTTGCCTCAGACACAACAAGCACTCAGTCTTATCTTCTACTCATCTTTAGGTTATGTGTAAACATTAATTTAAGTCACTTAATAAAATAGATACTTCAATACGCCAGCAAATAAAATGCAGGCTACATTGCTAGGAGTTTATCAGGAATCAAAGGCATTAGCACAAGCAACCATCATCATCGTTTGGCAAGTACCTGTTAAAAACTACAATCACGACCTTGTGACGTAAACATCAAATGTTGAACGGATGTTTGAATGTAGGATCAGAGGAGATCCATCCTAGGGAAGCCAGGAAAGAGCGCGCTTCAACACCATTAAACTCTTGTGTCGAAAGGAACAGAAGCCATTAAAAAAAAAAAAAAAAAAACTCCATGATGTACACAAACGCAGAGCATGTCCGTAATGACGGGTGATAAGGCATGATGGGTATGGACAATCCATCTTCTAGCACAGTACTGAAACATCTTTTCTCCAGATAGTTGGGGTGCGGTAGTGCTGTACAGGGGCTACACATATACAGTATGGTAGTGTACTGGGTGGTGCAGGTGGTGACGGTAGTGAGCAGAGAGAGCTGGATTACTTCACAGAGGCAGTGGAAGGGATGGCTGTCAAGGACCCATGACCATTAGGGGGCTGAGGCCAGAGCTGTGACTGAGAAGGCTTCACTTTCAGCTTCTCCTTGACTTTGAATGCTGGATGAGCCACTGCAGTGTGATATCTGCACAGGGGGGAGGGGACAGTAAGACATTTTCATGACCTCAAAATATAAATATGTATCTTTATGGTTGGATGTAGAATCCTTTAAATTCTGATCTGCTCTTTACCTATGTTGTCTTTCTCTTTGCAGGAGACAGAGTAGCAGCAGATCTCTCTGTCCTGAATGGCAGATAGATTCCTGAAAAAGAAACGCGTACAAATAAGAGACTTGGGGAGGTCTCAGTCAAGCTTTTTTGGGGCTTATCCAATAATTACAATCATCTAATTCTTCATTAAATATATACCTGACAAATAGAAATAATAGTTGTCCACCACTTAGTTTCAAACTACTTACTAACTAACTGGTTAAAAATTAGAATTATATATTAAAGTTGATCACATTAAATTCTCGATATGATATGAATCAAAGTTTAATTAGAAGATCTATCGCTCTGTTAGAATTGCCAGAACTACAAAACCACTGGTGATCATACAGTGGTGCTAAAAAGTGGGGCTTCTTCCCTCACAAAAGACCTTTGGCATCAAGACATGACATCACACACATTCTTTCTAACTAGTGGAAGAGATAGTCAGCACTGGCTAAAAATGAGAAGCTGCTACCTGAATCTTCTGTATGCTGCAGAGATAATAGATTTGTTAGCGTCAAAGTTGAGTGAACCAGTGTGCCCTTAATTTTGACTTGTGTATGCAGCTAAATCCTCGCACTATAGGCTGTCATAAAGGAGATCAGATTTGCAGCAGTAGCAAGCTGAAGTGGGAAAAACACAAGAATACAGTAAAGAAAGGTCTAGAATTGATTGGGCTTATTTTAGCCCAGTCCATTGAAATACGCCGAGATAAGCCAGAGACAGATTCTTAGGATCGGCTCTATGTACCAATAATCACAGCAGTGCTAACATCTGTGCCCAGTTTTATTTTGAAAACTCCAAATAATGACTACTCATTGACTAATGCAGTCAATGATTCACGTACACTGTATGGCTATATTGCAAGAAGTTTCCCGACATTACATGAGACTGTTAAACATGTCATTCCAAAGCTATGGGCATTAATATGCTGCTACCTATACGATCCTATACGACAAGCGCAGGAGCCACCTTTCTGGAGAGAATGCAGAAGAGCTGTTTCCTCCATTACAATATAAGGCTTCTCAACAGGAATTACTGACTGTTAAGAAAAGTAAAGGCTCAAAAAAGAAAAGTCCCTCCCACTAGATTTTTTTGTTATCATGAAGTTCAGCTCCAAATTTACTTATTACTTTGAGTTGAATGATCCATGATTACACATTTTTCAGGTATTTATTACCATGAGTTTGTGTCATGTTCAGGGATTCAGATTTTTAAAAAGTATTTAGGCATTTAGTGTTTTGACTGTCACAGATAAACAGTTCAATAGTTATCCAGGTTCTAATAAAGTCATCTAAATAAAAATCTAAGTCTTTCCTAGTAAAAAAGATTTTTCATTCCCGACAGCGTTGGGGGGAATGATATCAGCTGATCAATGAGTTTTCAACTTCTTCCTGCTTGAAAACGGTCATAATTACACCTGCCTTTAAAAATCCACTATTGGCCAACTGCTGATGTCTACAAACTTTTGGCCGCACAGTGGATACTTTAATGCAATGGATTGGATCACCACTGGGAAAGACTAGTATAATGCCCCTGACACGGATTTATCATGTGCTAGTTATGACTATGGGATACTTTACGTCTGCAGTAAGTTTTGACATTTATGGAAGATTATCACCGTTCCTGGGTGACTTACATTTTTTCAATGAGTTGCTTTTCATCAAGTGCATTGGGTAGGTCTCGTTTGTTGCCCAGTACTAGAACCTGAAAGGTGAGAATAAAAGCGAATAGGCTGATTAATATCCAGCACCGCAATGCATCAGCTTTATCACCCAGGGTAATCAGAAAAGTTACATTTCTCTTAACAATATGCTTCTCTCATCACAGAAACTTTACTGTAAGGACAAAATAAACGCTGTGGTGTCAAGTCACATCAGCTGGAAACCTATTGATTTCAAACATCAAATCCTGTCAGGTCAATTATCCTGTGAGCCTAGACATTGAAAACTCATTTAAAGAAATCCTGGCTTGGGTTCAAATGACCACTTAGTGTAGTGTCATCGAGTCTGAGTCACTGCAGCCCCATTAGCTGTAGTGATTACTAATTATGAGTTTAATCACTGATTGTGACTGAAGTAACTGGACCCTCTAAAATCAATGTGAAGAACCAAGTTGAGGCTGTAATATCATGAGTTTTTCAGCCAAAGATTAAAAAAGGGCCTCTTACTGGAATTCCTTGTAGCTGTGGTTTGTCTAAGAGGTTGTGCAGTTCATTTCTGGAAGCTTCTATCTTCTCTCTGTCTGCTGCATCCACCATGTAACTGCAAGGGAGACAAAAATACTACTTAGAGTTTGGCAGCACTAAAATAACTGTTTCACTAAATCAAATTTGAATAATAATTTTTAAAAAAGTTAAATTATTAAAGGTCTTGACATAAGAATTTTTAATTTTGTAATGACACAATTATATGGAGAAATACCAAGTCAGACAAACATACTCAATACACAATGCTTTTCATTTGTACTCAATGTATAATCTCCATTTGCTTATCCAGGTTCCAGCGACCTTCGGAAATTCAAATGGTACATCTGTGGTTACAAAGGGCACCTGCTGTACTCTGGAGAGTGTCCACAAACTTACACAATAGCATTGACTCCTCTGCAGTAGCGCTCCCACATGCTTCGGAAGCGGGGCTGTCCACCTATGTCCCATATCTGAGGCGACAAAGCACAACATAGTCTTAAGCAGCAGCAGCAGCAGCAGCACTGGTCCAGCGTAACATTGATTTCCTTTGAACAGTAAAAACATCCAGCTGGATACTTAGGGGCATACCTTTATTGTCACGTTGCCTTTAGTGACCTTCCGCATGTTGAAACCAACTGTGGGAATCATGTCTTCACTGAACTGGCCTGACTGTAAAAGACAAATGCAAGACATAAGGAAGCATGCTGGTGAATACTACATAGCTTTGTTAAATGAGGCGCATCAAGTGAAATTATAAGCATTGAAGTAATATCTATCAATCTCACACATCAATCTTGCGTCGTATGCATCTGTGTACCAGCATTCTGCATGTCGTTAATGTCTCTGCAACAGTATTTTAAAGCATCTGATTCAGAAGTCACATGAAAAGGAAGTAAATCACTTCTGTGCAAGGGGTCAAAATAAATAACAAAATAACGTGATTACTAAGTCATTCTTCTCTGCCTTAAGCCTCTCCCTGAATACTTGCCCTTTTACTCCATGAATCATGTTAAGATGATGCCATCTATGAATCAGCCTACATTAGCTGACAATCAAGCTTTCTGTAACCACCCAGCGCTTTGTAACCAAACATTCCACAAGTGCCACATGAGGCATTTATCCTAAAGGTGGGATCACCCCAATGTAAACCGCTTTGATCGGCACTACCGACACCCTAAGAGTGTAAGGATTAAATATTTCAGATATGCTACATTGCTGTAATAGTCTTGGCTGTGTGGCTCGTGTGTGGCCAGGGGTCGGTCTAACAGCCTTGCAATGACTGTGTGAAAGAGAAGGCAGCTTTGTTCAAACCTAATTACAGATCACCTGACATGACCACAACAGAGTCAGAAAAAACACTGTATTCTTTTGATGAATACAGTGGCGGCTGCAGGACTATGGCCTAGAACCTGACTTCCTCTTAAGACTACAGTGTGTCATCTAGAAACACAAACACGAACTAGACTAGACCATAACTATAATCTAGCTAAGGCTGTGGAAAAACAAAACAAGCTAGACATGTCAACAAGGAATGCAACTGTCATAAAACCTTACATGCCATAAATCTAGACACAACAACAGAAGCACATTTCTGCCAAGAGGCAATAACAGGAGACGATGGCAGTATTGAACTCATAACACAGGGTTGTTTCAGGTAAATACATCTATATTCGTAATCTTCTAACAGCCCAGACAGCAGGCAGCCTGTGGCCATGATGGATCCTGGCCTGGTCGCCTGAGTCCACCCGAGCCAGATGACGTAGACGAGACAGACTGTTTACAAAGTTATCTGCAAGCCCGTGTTGTCAACAGATCCTTGATGTTGACAACAGATCCTTGACGTTGACATCCTGGCAGCTCTCACAAAGCACTGACACGTCCTTTCACATGACCGGTTTCAAGAGTAAGAGCACAGTCATACCGAGAACTTCGTCATCCCAGCTAGCCAAACAACAGCTGACTACTGCAGCAGTATGAGCTGTTTTTATACAGACACCAACACTGTCCAGTCGTAGCCTACTGTCCTCTGAATGTCTGCAACAATAACCCATAAATGTTACAGCTATTAAGTGTAAATTGTAGCATAATCAAAGTGACAACCTCTCCCAGGTAATTAGCAGTCCGGGCCCACACTGGCAGCGCCTGCTCTCAAGCTAGCTAACGATACTCACTGCTATCACGTTGACGAATGTGGTTTTTCCGGAGTACTGAAGTCCCACTAACGTCAGCTCCATCTCCTCCTTCCAAAACAGGGACCTGAACCAGTCCAAAAGCCTGTTTATGAGCGCCAGCATCTCGGATGACACGGTAGTCGCAGTGGCCGCGGCCGTCTGGATGTGACTTGGCTGGAAGTCTATACACAGGAAGTAGCAACTAGCTGCTTTGTCATATCATGTGATCCACTGACAGCGCGGACACGTGCACGAACGTGACGGGAGCGCGCGCGGTGGCTGCAGAACCCATATATGTCTATGGCGGAACCTGACTGACAGCTACTGGACTGCATTGTAAATATATGCTGCTTTGTATATATATATATATATATATATATATATATAGTGTGTGTGTGTGTGTGTGTCTTTGACAGCAGTCATAATTAGGGCAAGAGTAAACTGTGAATTGGACAAGCTCAGATGCACACAAATGTTCCACTTTCAATATGATATTGAAACTGGAACTGGAACATCTGTGTGCATCTGTTTGTTTATGGACAATACTCTTGGGTTTACAGACAATTACTTCTTAACTTCAATATTTAAATTAAATCTTAACTTTAAATTTTTATGGAAATACAGCTGTCATTGTTCACCATTTCTCAACTGTTTGTTATGTGCAATATTTTCTGTGTGTATTTATTCTAGATATATTCACTTCTACATTCAATACAACTACTTAGTGCAATAATTCAACTTGCTGCTACTTGCTCTGTGCAATAACCTGTATATAACTTTGTTCATTTACATATGTCTATACATAGCTCATAGCACCTGTATTTATATTATAGTATATATTTATATCTCTTTTTTACATATTTTTTTACTCCACCGACTGACACTATTGTTGCTGACTCTTTGTTGGAAGCCATTGCAACAGAATTTCGTTACCCAACTTGCACTGCTGTGTATATTGTGTAATGACAATAAAGAAAGTCTAAGTCTTAAGTTTAAGTTCTTTGCTGGTATTTGAAGTTGACCTATTATATGTGGTGATAGCAGCATATTGACTTTCATAGTGAAACTTCCAGATTCACATTCTGGGAGTCCTCATTTGACTCCCTGCATATTGCTAACATCTCAAGGAGCTCTAAGTTGATTTCCATGGCCTGGTCAAAATGACGAGTGGTCAATTGAATTTCTTTGTGATCAAACATAAGACATCTGGATTTCCTCTTTGGGGGTGGTCCAAATGTTCTTCAGCTTCCGTGCAGGCATTGTCTTAGTAGCATTAGATAAATTTGAGTTTTGTAGGTTGCCAGTGCTTTTAAATGGATATTCAATTCAGTCCCCAGTAAGCTAATTAGACAGATTCCAATAGTCTGCTCAAAGGGAGCAGGATTTGGATTACCAATGAGACAGTACCTAAAACAATGTGTGAGGAGTCCATGGAGTGGAATTCAAAGATACGTTTCTGGTGTGATCCTGCTTCATTTGTGGTCTCTGTTTTTGGGTTCTTCTCAGACTACTGATACATTCTATATCTAATATTTCTATGTATTGTTCTGATGTTGAAGGGAGGAATCAACCAAAATTTATGCTATATATGACTTGATTTCATTCCCCAAAAACAGCTTAATATGACAGCAGATATATTCTTTATTATTCTAAATAGTTTTCCCTTTTTAAAACTGACCATAAGATTTTAAATAAGGATAAGGTGATTGTTTTTGGTTTTATGATGTACTATTAGCCTACAGTAGAACTGGTTTTATTTTTGTTTTGGATCCTTTACAAGAGCAGATGCTGTCAAGTTTGGAGAAGATGCACTGACCAAGGAACATCTGAGGAGGACCACAGCTGGACCACCAGAGGCTCCGGGGGCCACCAGAAAAGGGCCCTCATGTGGAAGCAGGAGCAGCACGAAACAGAGAGGAGCAGTTTTATAAAAGCATTTGACGAAATTCTGGGGGAACCTGAGGACCTCGGTTCAGCTAGCAGCTTTTTGTTCAAGTGCAGGCATATTTCACAAAATCTGCCATTACTGCTTAAACTGCCATCCACACAAACACACTGCAAGTTTGAAATATACTGAAGGAAACTGGGCACACTTTGACCTACTGATATCAGCCTAATGTCAGGGGGCCTCGCACTTCCCCACAAGGACAATTCACAGAAGGGATTTAGCCCCATCTAGGGGTGAAAAACAAGAACTTGACTTGTTCTTGAGGAAAATGTTTCACTGTAAAAAAATGTTTTCACTGAATTTTGCTTCCTGTTTATTGTGAATTATTTGTTCTACCAAATTTATTGTTTATACTACTTGTGTACATTGTGATATTTCCAGGTTTCTTTTTAAAGAATAGCAATGTTTAAGTGAAGCCTGATGTTGCCTTACACATAGAACAATAATCCCATTCTCTTGCACACAGTGAGGCACAGAGCTGTTTAATGAAACACTGGTATCAGATCAGCATTTGTTACAGGCGTTCAAGTACTGGAATCAGATTTTGAGTGAAAATAGTGGTATGGTGCATCCTTAGTCACTGCGTCTCCTGAGTCCTGTATCACATGAACTGGATAGTCCATTCTCAGTTGAAGGCAGTGCCAATAAACAAGTTTGTAGTTTGCAAAGGAAAAACAATTACAACAGAATTCTTTTGCTTTTAAATAGCACAAATGCTTGATGTAAAAAAAAAAAAGCTTTACATGAAAATGTTCTCAAATTTCTCAGTGAAAGTAACATGAGCACACTGCATCAAAAGATTTTCCAATTATTGCTCAGTTCTGCATTTGAATGAAAAAGGCTTGACTCTTTGATTATATAATCTCCACAGGATGATGAATCTGCATGGAATCATGTCATTCAGTCACACAAGGACACTCTGCAGCAAAGATCTGCGCGGTTGTTGTTGTTGACCGCCAGATGTCTGTCAGTTCGGTCGGCAGGCCTTGAAAGAGAAAGTAGGAGTAACAGAGGGTCTTACATTGTCAGGACAAAATGACTGAGAAGGAAATTGAGATTATAAACATACTGTAGGTACTACATGTATAAATGCATTTAAGATGTAATGTAATTACCGGTGGTCTGACAAGTGTATTGTACTTCTCGGGGGTTGCTGCACTCATTGTCGTTGTGTAAACTGTAATTCTGGGAGAGCAGACAATACATATTATCAAATGCCATGAAAAACATAAACTTCAATAAAATAAGCTCTATATAGTTCCTTATGAAAAAATAAGCCTGTAGAACTGCAAGTCATGCATTCAGAATGTTAATGATTTGAATGAAAATCAACTATTGCCGTCAAGCATGCTACTTTCTAAGTGCTGAAGTACGGTGCCAAACAAAGGCCTATTGACATTATCGCTGATGTGGGGCAAAATGAACAGGAACTGGCATGCACACAGTCGTCCCATCTCAGCAACATGAACAGTCACGTGATTCCTTGAAACAAAGATGAGAGCGTAATGAACAGATCCTTACCCATTACACACTGGATTCAGCGACAAAACCTGGAGGGCGAGACTCTTGTTACAAATCCACACTTTCGAAACGGGCAGTATGCAATTTGTCTCACTATCACATGCACTTTGGTCCCATTGATTTTTTTCAGTGCAGACTTGCCTGATAAAGTGTCTCCATGTTGATGTGATCTTGGCCGGTAGCGTTTAGCGCTTTGTTGGCTGCTTCTCTATGACATGAACACATAACAACAGTATAATAATAGCAAGAACAACAATGTTGTGCAAGTGTTCATCATGTGAGATGACTCACCTTCGATGATCTCTGGCTGGAGGAGGAAGCCAGTGGTCATAGTTTGTCTCCACTCTGTACCACCTAGAATAGCGATGCACAATTTTATGCTTGGGTTCAGTTCTGAGGCTTTTCTCAGCTCAGACTTTCTCACATTCTTTATCCAGCCTACCCTCCATTCAAGGGATCAAGTGGCCAGATATCAGCAGGACCTGCCCGGTCTCTGGTGATGACGGCCCCTTCTCCTGGTCGCACCCCAGCCACAATGTAATACACTCCGGTGATGATGGGAATTTTGGAAAGACGCATCACTGCATCTTGAAAGTCCCCCGCTTCCTCCAGCGTCTGTGAATCAGACCCAAATAGTCAGGTTAGTTTCACTTCCTCACACAGTAAACATCCTCATTCTTCTAACTCTAACACACTCACCTCCCTCACCAGCCAGCTGACGGGAGATCTCCGAAAAAGGACAGCAGACACCACATTCTTCCACCAGTTCCACCAGTGTTCAGTGCCTGACAATCACAAATAAATATGAGAACTGAAAGACAGCTATAAAATGCGACTATTGATTAACAACATTTCTGGGCAAATATGGCTGCCGAGAAGGAGTGCGGTCTTACCCATAGACTGTATAAAATATGGACGTAGTGTCCGTGACGTCACAAATAGGTTTCTGAAGAGCAAAAATGAAGCAAATCGTAGTGCGTAGCCATCTTGGTAGCCTACCTCCGGTTACTCCAAATATGGACAAAGAGGTGAAGCGAGGGCGGAGCTGAGGCAGGTCGAATGAACGCTATTGGCTGAAAAAAGCCACTTTTTTCGAAATAATCAAACTAGCTACGGCTAACCAGCTAGGTTAAATGCTAAATATCGTTGCTAGCCGGCTAACCCCACGACGATATCTTTCCCAAACTCAGTGAATAGAATTAGCCGGGGTGACGCCGTTTAGACCGTCAGTGGCTAGTTGTCAATCAAAGTGGCGCCACTTAGATTGACAGCTATGAATTGTGCATAATGATGTATGCTGTATATTTTAAACGAACGCCTTATAAAAAAATTCGCCCCCCCAGAGTTGTCATGGAGTAGAAAAACAGCTTATGAGACTAGAGCCATGTTTTGAACCAGGCTGTAAATATGTTTTTTTTCTGTCGTAAATTCGGACATTTTAACATGGGGCTCAGATGTAATTGACTCCCTTCTGCGGCCTGCTCTAGCGGTTATTCGAGGAACTGCAGCTTTTTTGCACTTCCGCATTGGCTTCATTTTTCAGCGGCGGAGGTTGCCACTTGGTCTTACCCCGCTGGTCACCAGAGACAGTGAACTTGTTACTCTGTCCTGTCCACAGACCAACGTAGCCAGCGAACGAAGTTCCACGGTACACCACCTGAACGGGTCAACAAATGACAAGAAGTGTATCCATGACCACCTGGTCACTATACAAGCACATTCATGTCACACCAGCTAAAATGCACTGACTGACTGGTGATACTGGATACATGATTCTAAGCAATTTTTTGTTTTTCAGTTTGAGGAGGTACAAGAGTTGTTACACTTTTAAATGCTATGAACACATACTGTACCTCGCCATTCTTGAGGAAAACTACGTTGACAGTCAGATTCCTCAGAACAGGATGTGGATAATCAAGGTTCCTGCCGTGGTACAGGCGCCCATTTGTGTCCTGAGCTACGATGCTAGTGCAAAATCTAGGAACGCATAAAGTTTGTTCGCAGGCATGAGAGGGCTTTCACCTTAATCCTGCACACTTGTTAGACATTCTGTGCCCCTGCACCTCACAGATGTTTCTATAACAGATGTGTAATTTTAATAAGAAATAAAACATACGCAGATATTTCATAGGCAAAATTGAGGATGATGACATCTGAAATGGTTCCTCCCAGGTGAGAGGCCATGCCACGGATCTCGCCAGCGTAAGGCGGAGGGATGTACTTTTCCAAGGAAGCAACCACGGGTGCAATAGCATGATGCACCCATTTTGGAACTGTAGAGCTGAAAAACAAAAAGAAGAGCACATGTGTGTGAAATCACTGCAACACAGTTACACAGTGCTCATTAAGCCAGGGGCTGATAGAATGTGTTAACATTAGGTTATGTGGTTATGTAATGATTCCAGTTCACACTCTTTGTTTACCACCTCTGATAATGCTATAGAGGCAAACATTGTATTGTGTATTTCCTGATAATCTTATCTTCAGCAGATTATTTAATGAACTAAAAAACTAATGGCTAACTTCTGCAGCAGCTGGTAAACCGAGCATTACACTGTAATAAGTGCTCTCCAGAAAGACTATCTAACGTGACTTTACATTACCAACATGCTGAGATTATGTGTTGAATGTGTGTGAATGAACCCACTCAATGATCTGAGCTGAGGCTTTCTTCAGGAAGTCTATGTCGAAAACTTTGGTCAGGGGCGTCCATCGGACTTCAGCGTCTTCATCCAGGCTGATGTTCAGGGTCGGAGGAGGAAGGTCCGCCCGGCAGCACAGGACGAGGCCGAGCAGCAGCGACAGCAGCACCGCAGCTCGCACCATGACGACCGCCGAGACACCCGCACACACTGGGTACAGCGGGGACTCCGGAGACGGCGGGGACGGCGGAGACAGCCACAGGAAGGCTAAGTTCCGCTGCAGCAGTTTCACAATAAAAGCTGGTCAAGCGTGCAGGTTACACAATTCACACAAACTTGTCTTGTAACCGGTGCTTGGGTTTTATCATCATCATCATCATCATCATCGTATTATTATTATAATTATTAATATCATTATTATTATTATTATTATTATTATTATTATTATTATTATTATTATTATTATTATTATTATTATTATTATTGTTGTTGTTGTTGTTGTTGATTTTGGAATTATTGGAATATTTATGATTTCAGCCAAACTTCTCGAGTCAAGTTTTTATTTTTGTGTCATGTTTTTTCTGTGTTGTGTAAAAAAAAATCACCTTGAAGTAAAATATTCACTTGAAATTGTAAAATATCAGTAAAAAGTAAGATCAAAATGGAAATACTCACGTAAAGTACAAGCACCTCAAAAGTTACAATACTTGAGTAAATGGACTAAGTCACGTTCCACCACTAAATGAAACTACCTCAAGTAAGAGTTGAATCAAAGGCAGCTGGACCTGGTTCTAGGTTTTTGAAGACGTTTCCCTTCTCATCCAAGAAGCTTCTTTAGTTCTGACTGACTGGCAGACACCCAGGTACTTATCCTCTGTGGGGTCATTACCCCAATCTTTGATACTACTTAGTATGCGGGTGCTCCTGGGTGTTTAACGACTGTCATTGAGAATCGGTGGAGTCATCTGAATGACCGTTAACATTACCATGACTGAGTTGAGGTGAAAGGGCAGTATTGTAGGGGGGGAGACAGGTGATGTCTGAGACCTCCTCCTCTATTGAGTGATGGCTTCTCTACTTTCACATTTTATAGCCTCTTTCAGGCCTCTTTCAAACCACCTATCCTCCCTGTCCAAAATATGTACATTATTACATTACATTATTAAATTGTTCTCGTCGAAAGAGTGTCCCTTTTCTTCGGGGTGAAGGTAGACTGCTGGGTCTTGGCCTGAGGAGTTGGCTCTCGTGTGTTGATTTGTTAGGTGGTTGCTTTGTTTCAACAGTGTGTAAGACTTCATAGACTAGAGAGCTTTTCCTATGTTTTGATAAGTTGTACACATATGGAGTAACAATGTTGTTCGTGACTGGTTTCACAAAGTTTCCAGTTGGGGTATCCACAAGCTTTGATTCCATTCTTCAAGTGTTCCTCCTTCTCTGGGGTCTGTACATTTGTTGAAATGTTCTGACAGTTCTGACGACTCCAAGCTTGTGTGCCCGAGGGTGGTGGGAATCAAAGAGGAAGTATTGGTCTGTTTGTACAGGTTTTCTGTACACCTCAATGTGGAGACTCCTATCCTCTTCAATATATATGTATGTTACAGTCCAGAAAGACCAAACTGTCTCTGCCTAGTGCCTTCTCATGTGAACTTGATGTTGTTGTCCACAGAGTTGATGTGTTCTGTAAATGCTTGTACTTCCTCAGTTCTGATGGGCCTTTGAATCAACCCTTACTTGCAATGCTTTTACTTTGGAAAAATATCCGTAGTAGTTTGTTTTAGTTTTCTATTTATCTTTCTTTCCATGCAACCTAGAAATGCCACACATACATGTTCTGTACATACAAGCTTTTCAGTACATGTTGCTGTATGATTTGTGTGTGCGAGTGGTCTAATTTTGACCTCCAGGTCTATGCTTCCTGTAATAGGGAGAGTAAGTGGTTGGTATAGCTTAAGTTAAATAGGGAACTGTGTTATATTATGACTGCATGAGGCTGGTAGAAACGTCAACACATGACCATCATTCTCTGCTTGTAAGAGTGACAACAGGGAACCTGTCCCACCCCCACCCAGTAGCAATTTGAATAAAATGCAGTTGTGCCTGTTCTATCGAAAGAATCATGTGATGAGATGCTGACACTAATCATTTTGTCTTTGGTGACTGGAAACTTGCAATGCATTGTAAATAAAAAATAAAATCCCCAAAAATCTCCCAGGCATGAACTCATTTTGCAAGTGCAATACGAAACTCAAATGTGAATAACTAATGCATGTGCTGCTATTGCATATTAATCCATTAAACATGATTAGCCACAATCATTTCTCTCTTTTTCAAATGGATAAAAATGTGTTATAGAAACATTGTAAGCTGTAAACCTCTCACAAAAATGCATCGAGGTACTGTGAACTGCATTGACTAAACCTGGTAAGCAACAGATCAGTAGTGTGAACTGCAAACTGTTTTATTAATTTGATGTATTTTTAAAATTCGTTGACCAGTCGTACATTCTACAATTCTACAATTTCATTTAGCAGACGCTTTTGTCCAAAGCGACGTACATCTGAGAGTAAATACAACACAAGCAAGGATCTAGTCAGGAGAAAACAACCTGGATAAGTGCCAAAAAATCAAGGTTCAAGTTAGATAGGGCCTGCCTACAGGCAGTGAGGGGGGCGTACACTGTAACATACAATTAGACTTTTGTGTGTGTGTGTTCATTTTATAGGAGTTTATCAAGTGCCAAGGTGTTCAGTGAAGAGCTGGGTCTTTAGTCTTTTCTTAAAGACTGAGAGTGACTCTGCAGATCGAACAGAGTTTGGTAACTCGTTCCACCACCGGGGAACCACAGAGGAGAAGAGTCTAGCTATTGACCTCGGGCCCTTTTGAGGTGGTTGTATCAGGCGCCTTTCATTGGTCGAGCATAGTGAGCAAGACGGAGTGTAGACCTGAATCAGGGTGTTCAGGTAGGAGGGAGCCGTTTTTGATGTGGTTTTGTAGGCAAGTGTGAGAGCTTTGAATTTGATGCGGGCAGCAACTGGAAGCCAGTGGAGCGATGTGCTGTTTTTGGCTGGTTGAAAACCAGACGCGCTGCTGCATTCTGGATCATCTGCAGAGGTTTGACCATGCATGCGGGGAGGCCTGCCAGTAAGGAGTTGCAATAGTCGATGCGTGATATTACTGCATTTGTTATACTTAATAAAAAATTGAAGTTATCTAACAGCAATGACTTTAACATTGTTTCTATACTGCACAGATTGATATAGTTGCCAAGCTTCTAAACCAGGATCTTTTGATCAACCAATTCTTGTCCTTAGCTAACCTTTTTAGACTTCTTTCTTTAAGTTCATCTTTTTCTTTTAAAAGTGTTTTGAGCCTTATGAGAAATCAGCCTCTCAACCATGACAACTCTGGCTGTTGTATCATTCACAGTGCTCATACGGTTCTCAGCAACCATAAGCATGGAGGCTATCTACATCCATGCACATCTGCAGTCGTCATGTCCTTTGTGACACCAGGTGTTAAAGTTACATTTATCAGAGGCAACAGCAAAAATAATGGGTGCTCTCGGTTGAAAAGTGGTAAACTAAGACCTGAAGTTAAACCAGGCAAATGAAAAAAAAAAAAAAAGATAAAGGGAAGCCCTTGGGCGTACTTTAGGCACACTAGCAATGAGCCAAGGATGTAGTTAAAAAGCCTTTATAGCCTTTATTAGTCAGAGCACATCAAAACAAAAAATGATCACAAAAAGGGAAACAGTGACCCACACTGTGCCTTCCTCAGGCCATGGCTAGAAACAGAGGTTAAAAATAGACATCTAGACACTTATCAGCCAGCATCTCAATAACAAGGTCATTCTTTCGATGCCATCACATTTCTGTGGCGCTTGGCAGCCAGTCTTTATCTTGTGACGATAGTTTTTCACTGCTTCTCTTACACTGGTGTCAGTGTTTTCTGCAGTAGGCACTTCAGGCAGCGAGGGTCAAGAGAGGCCACAACCTGCTTTGACTCCATTATGAATTCCATTCCAGTCAGTAAAGGATGAATTCAAATAAGATTGTGACCTGACTGAGGATGACAGAAAAACAAAACAATCACTATTCATTCAAAATATAGTTTTATGTAGCTTCATAGTTATGATGGACAATGCAACAGTTAAGGTTTTGTTAAACTGGACCCAGGGGCAAGACACAGACAATGGGACAGGAAAAAAACTAGTAGATGGTTGTAGCTGGAGCCGCTGATGAAGCAGAGTTTGCTTCAGAGGTCAGAGGCTATAGGCAGTGGGTGGTTGAGGTGCTGAGGCAGGAGTCACACACCTGAAGACCACGCCCCCAGCCACTGAAGTAAAGCCCAAACAAAAAAACAGAGACATAGAAAAAAACACTAACTTATTATTATTATTGTTATTATTATTATTATTATTATTATTTCTGACCACTTGGTGGCAGCAGAACCTTGTAAACTTGTAAGTAACTTGTAAGTAAACACTTTAAATTTAGGGTGATGTTGTTTGCTTTACAGTTGCTAATTTATACATCTATTTGATACAAGGATCATTAGCATTCATTTGGAACTGCGTCTGATTCCAACAACTCCTGAGCGAATGATGTGATTCGTTAGCTGCTAAGTTCTCCACAGCTCAGACAGCTGTCTTTTTGCTGTTCAGTGCTAGGCAGGCAGTGAACAGTGTATATATCAGAGCTTTTTCACTAAATACAACTTCCTGTTGTGGCTGGAAACGAGACTGATGAGACCAGTGAATCAAAACAATAAAGTTGAGGGCAGAAAAACCAAAACAGTGAACTGAAAGACTCTGGAAAGCTCCAGAGGAACTACAGAGATGGGTGAAAAATTCTCTGTGGGTTTGTCACTACTAGTAACTCCTTTCACATTAAATGAAGTCATGTGATCCATTGATGATATGAAAGAATTGATTAGAGCAGCTTTAAAGACTTATGCTCTCTTTAAAGTCTATATTTAATAAACCAAAACAATGAGCATAATATATTGATCAGAAGTTTACAGTTATAGAGTTCTACAAAAATTGTGATTCACATATTCTTAGATTGTGTTCATCAGTTGTGATTGAATGAAGATTTTAGAGTTTACATTTTGAGTTGAAATAGTGGCGAGTGTGGCATGAAGCTCTAACTCCACAAGGTGGTGCTAGCGCTGCATTATTAAGCACATCAGAACTGTCAACAGGCCTTAGAAGAGTAAATCTCAAAATGTGGCGTTCACTGATCAGCAGATCAAATTACAAAATGCTGCTGTGATTACAAGAAAAGAAAAGTACAATTTCCACATTTCTCTAGGTAAGGTGGGTGGTAAGCATATGACAAAGGTCTTTATGTTCTCACTGTCATCACAACCCCAGCAGCGTTACCACCAAGGAAACAGTCAGCAAGCGGTAGCAGCTGGGTGGGGATGGTTCTTCCATAATATTAAATGTGAAAGTAAATCAAAGGTACAAAGTCCTTACCTCCGCAACCTCAGATACTATTTCCATCTACTGTGGTGCTCTCAAGTTGCCAGACACATTTTCTGCTCCTACTCAGCCACTTTCAGTATTGTTACAGTGGCTGTCATACAGTGTGTGCAAATCATATATAAACGCATGAGGGAGAAATGACTAAACTAAACATGATTCAGATAATTCAGTGAATTCAGTTAATTTTATTATTATGACTATTTGGGGGTGGGGGTGGGGTGGTGGGGGATGCCTATATTTTTTTTAACAGAAAACTAAAAACTTATCTCTATTTTCTTAACAAATATTGTGAATATTGGGATCAGTTTTTATTGGTGGATAATATTCATGACAGTATTTAGTAAACACATTCTTGTCGATGTTTTTGCCATTTGCAATGAGCTGAAAGTTGCCTTGTTAATAACAGCAAAAAAAAAAAAAAAAGATTTATAAATGTGAGCCTTTTTCCAAAGATCCCACAGATAATTTCTTAGAAATGCTTCAGAATTTGAAATGTTTACAGCCTGTAATCTAAGACATGCTATTGATTTACACAGGCTCTGCTGCTTTATGGGTTATGTAAGTGTTATGTAAGTATGTGTTGTTATGAGGAGCTGTCAGGTTGGCTGACTACAACACGTTTAAGCCATCAGGCAGTGAAGCACAAATTCTACAGAGGGGGAAAAAAAAGCTTTATTAATATTTTAATATATATCAATAATACTTTATATACAAAATATGTACAACAAACAACATTTTGTTACATTTCAAAATAAAAATCCCAAGTACCTCTTTCTATACAAAACTATTATTTTTGTTTGAACTTTACATTCACTCTCTTTGCCACAGACACAACATTTAAAGCAAATACATTGAAACACCTGCCATCATTGTGTCTGCGTTAAACGAGTAAAGGCAACAGCATGAGCTAAGGTCAGGCCTTAACTTGACCGGGAATTTGTGGGCAAGATACAAATCTGCTTGAGCACAATGCTATATACTGTAGATGTTTTCTTGGCATACAGCAAAAGACTACCTAAACCTTCCTCCAGTAGCGATGCTAATACACTCAGTGGGTCACGTATCAAAAATAGAGATGTACGAGTCGTATAAACAAAATTAATTACAAGACATGACTTCACAGGAACTCCATCTCGATGCACGAACAGCCATGAGTCACAAAAGAAATTTAAAAGCGAGTACGGCCACATCACTCTTCAGCAGACATGAGTTGACACACCTCGTACAGTGACAACGCCCTGCATTCTCTGAACATCGTGAATATTTGTGTTCAATTAGCTCCACGATAATTGTAGGGTCATGAGAGCAATGTCTTTTGTCAATGGTCAACATGAGCCATGACTTCTTCTTTTTTTTTTTTTTTTTGGTAACATTCTAGTCCAAACAATGGTTCATTGCAGTTGCAGGAGCGACAACACGGAAGGTAGATCCTCCATTCACAGATCTACAGCAGATAATAATAATTCAAGCAGCATCTACAAGGGGCTTTTGTTCAATCTTTACATTCATTACAGACTGGTGTGTGTGCAAAAAGTAGGTCCAAATAATTTTGGGGGGGCTTATCTGTGGCTTACATTCTGGGTTTACCTCTGACATTCAACACTGAGGGCGGAGAAGACGAACCTTGCAACAACAAAAAAAGAAAACCCTCTGGCG
The DNA here is from genome assembly GCA_037975185.1 of Centropyge bicolor. Classification (NCBI taxonomy): domain Eukaryota; kingdom Metazoa; phylum Chordata; class Actinopteri; family Pomacanthidae; genus Centropyge; species Centropyge bicolor. Next base: position 1,683,599 of record JBBMOC010000051.1, on the reverse strand, counting down.
ATCTATTGCGCACTCGTCGTCTTTAAACTGACCATCACAGTGTTTCAGAGCCATGCAACAGGTGATCTATGAGCCTTCACATGAGCGCTCCAGGTTGCCCACGAAAGTCCCGTTTCAGCGTGCGAGGAGCCGATGATCAACAGTGGGGTTCTTTGCCGGGGTCAATGCTCTGACGGGCCGAAACGACGGCGGTGGTTTGAAGGGATACCAGTGCGTTTGTGTTTGCTTACCCTCTTTTCAGTGGGCCGACCATTCAACCCCATCGACATTCAGAGGGCAAGATTCCAAAAGAAACACGTCTGCTCAGTCTTTGGTTTCCAAGTTCAATGGGGGGACCTGCTTTAAAGCTTTGTGGAGTGCAGGGGAATCCATGGGGTTCTGGTGGGGCACTGGAGACCCTGCCCTTGGGGACATCACCAGAGATGAGGGGAGGGTCTCTGGGGGCAAGCTCGCCGCAGAGCCGCTCATGCCCGGGTACATTACCGGCATGCCCCCGGGATACCAGCATTTCTCCAGCATGGGAAGATAGGCCGCCACTGGTGCGGCAGCGGGGGGGATGAGGTAGAAGGGGAGACAGAACGGGGGCTGGTTGGGGGAGAAGCTCATGTAGCTGCCGGGGCCTCCTGCCGTGTGACCGGAGAGAATCTCATCCTCTGAGGAGTCGGACCTCGACTTCTTGGCCTGAGGCTCGTCGCCCTCCTGTTTGATGGTGCCGGCCGTCCTCTCGGACGCGGCGTGCTTGAGCTCCCCCTCCTTCGCATGGCTTTCTGACCACCGGGTTTTGGGGTCACGCTTGTCATGTTCCCCACCATAGCCGCTGTCAGTGTCCGTGTCACTGCCGCTCTGTTCCCCCATCCCATGAGGGTAAGTCCTTTGAATGACAGGAACACAGTTCTTAGCTGGGCCCTCAAACACCCTTTGGGGCTGTCCGGCAGGTTTCTTTAGTTTCTCTGAAGCTTGAGGGGTGGGCTCGTCTGGGTGTAGGCTGCTTCGATGCTGCAGGACCTCAGATGCTACCTTTTGGATGTGGCTGAGGACGTGGGACGGAGTCAGGTCCCTGCTGCTTTCTTGACTGGCAACATAGTGGAGGACCTCTTTCGCACACAGGTGGAAGCCGGAGCGGAACATCTCCTCGCTGTTCTCCATGCTGTCACCTCCATGATCACCTGGTTGAGCAGAGCCACAGGGTTAACAATCATCCATATTAGATACGTGCGCTCAGTCTGTTGATGCTTGATGAAGAACATATGTTTTACACAACATCAGTGTATCAAACGTACTGATTTGCAGGTCCTTCTGGAGCGCGACGATTTTCTGCTGCTGCTGCTCCAGGAGGGTGCTCAGAGCTTTCACATGCTTGAGAGTGAGTTCCAGCACCACAGCTTTCTCCAAATGACCCAGCGTCTAAAACAGGAAGACCTTCGATAAGCATGTTGATCTTTCTTATGTAACACATTCTGCAGCTGAGCAGAGGACAAGCCTGGAACACCCGGGAAGTCATGCAGTCACGCACACACACACACACATGAAAATGCTCAAACAAGTTCACATCTAAAATAGAATTTAGACAATAAAATTAACAAAAATTACAAAAATTGAAAAAAACACATAGAAATATTTGATCAGGTTTACTTTTCATTAAAATCCCAAACTTTGTATTTTTCTGACTCCAGAGCTGAGCCCAAAGGTTTGACAAACAAAGTGCTGACAGAAAGAAGCATGTGTCCCCCCCTCTCATTGCCTGCGAGCAGACATGAAGCAGATAATACTCACAGTGAGCTTGAGGTGTTCTGGCAACAGATCCTTCAGCTGGGCGATGCACTCGTTGATTCTGTCGCGTCTCTTCTTTTCGATCAGTCGGTGCGGCAACTTGTACGTCTCCTGCAGGGGGGTTCAAGTGGTTGTCAGTGAAATCCACGGTTTCCACTCATACATGCAGGAATTTTTTTTTTTTTTTTTTTTGTAACTTAATTTTACCTTGTTCTCATCCCCGCGCTTCATGCCTCTTCTGGGTTTGTACACATAAATGGGAAAATCCATTCTTTGGAGACAAGATAAATAGTTTTTAATTTTTTTTTAATAAAGCAGGATCGGGTTCAGATTAAAGTGCGTTTACACAGCAGGATAGATCAGAATATAATAAATGAGTTTTTCCTCTTACCCCTGCATGTCAGCTATATCCAGAGATGTGTGTTTTGGCACACAGGGAGGTGGTTGCGCACTGGTAATCCTCTCCATGTCTCTTCACTGTCAACACCAAGACTCCAATTTTTTTTTAATAAAGAAAAAGCCTCAAAACGTCCCAAATGCGCCTCCGCAGTCGCGATCGCAAAGGAGAAAAAGATGGCAGAAAAAATGAAAAAACGACGAAAAAAGTATCTCCAGTTTGTGTGCGCGCGCGCTTGTGTGAGTGTGTGTGTGTTGTCACCCCGAGGTCCGGGCTCGGCAGAGTGTCTGGGGAGAGGCTCCTCGCCCGGCTCAGTGTGTGAGAGCTGGGTGGGTTTGTGACTACGTGTTAAATAAACCCTGTGACTGCAGGCACGTCTCAGGGCGAGAGACACACACTCCGCACCGTCACATGAGCCTCACGTGTTGGACGGTGCTTTCAACTCCTCACACACACACGCACACACACACACGCAGAGACACACACCTCCTCCCCTCGCCCTGCTGCTGCTGGAGTACAAGCCGTGTGTGTGTGTGTGTGTGTGTGTGTGTGTGTGTAGTAAGGCCCGGTCCCGTGTACCACCACGCTCCGGCTGTGTGCAGAGAGGAGCCTGTTTACAGAAGCACAAAGTGGAGCAACAGTTAGCGGCCATGAGGCGAGGAAACATTATTACAGCTGCGAACATGGCGGCTTTATACAGAAAACATTGTAGATAACACAAACACCAAAGAGATTTTTATTAGTATATTAGTCATATTAGATTAAGTAACAATAAATTTAACCGTGTGTATGAGAGACTTTGTAGTAATAATATCAGAATATGAAACCATAATGTAAACTGTTTTATTACGTATATACAATATATATGAGTAATAATAGGATTTGGAATAACAACAATTAGAAGAAGCAGAGCAAGAAAACGAAGAAGCAGCAGAAGAAGAATAACAAGAATAATTAGAAAAAGAAGACGAAGAAGAAGAAAACGAAGCGGAAAAACAACAACAATAATTAGAAGAAGAAGACGAAGAAGATTATTTCCGATGTTTTCCTCTGCTTTAAACAGTGATGACTCGAAATAGTTTTGGCACGTTTTATTATAATATTCGATATATTTTTATATTTTTTCTACTGTTTGAATTTTATGGGCTTTAATACAGACATATATAACACGACACAGTGAGTCAGACTGGTCCGTGCTAACTTCAGTCCATGTCAGTGTAACCCCCCATGCAGCTGGACCGGAGCGTCCTGTCTCCCAGCTCCTGTCCCGACAGCGTTAAACCGACTTGTACCAACCGGCCGGTCACGTTGAGCTCCTCATGGCCGACAGACAAACCGGAGCAGAGCCCCGCCGGTGACGTCACGGCGCAGTCAACCGAGAGCGGCCGACCGCTCGCTTGGTTCCACCCGCCGACGTCCCGAAGCAGCCGGAGGCTAAAGATAGAAACAGACCTGATCCAAAACAAGGGAGCCGGAAACGAGAGAGCGGGAGAGAGAGGTCTCTGTCAACACCGCCGAGAGACGATAAGATCACAGAGAAAATGAAACTCTACACTCTGACTATGAGCTGCTGTGGTTCTGTGGACAGAAGCCATGGGAAGAAAGGATCAGTGACGTCACGAGGGGTCTTCTTCCCATGTTCCTATATATGTTAATAAAGGGCACCACTTTTTGCACTTTTGCTTTTGATGCAAATTTGCTGCTAATGCACTATAAATGTATTTTGTCTATTATTTCCAATATTGTAGATTAATGAAGACATCAGAACTATGTAATAACACATATTAGACCTGTTTCATATTTTAGATTCTTCAAAGTGCCACCTTTTGCTTTGATGGCAGTTTTGCACACTGTCATTCTGTCAGCCAGCTTAATGAGGTTTTCCACCTGCCAGCTTGAAGGACGTCACATACATGCTGAGCACTTGTTGGCTGTTTTTCCTTCACTCTGTGGCCCAACTCATCCCAAACTGTCTCAGCTCAGGTGATTTTGGAGGCCAAGTCATGTGATGCAGCACTGTCACTCTTCTTGGTCAAATAGCATAGTCTCACACAGTCTCATATACTCTGGAGGTGTATGTTTTAGGGTCATTGTCCTCGTGAAAAACAAACCAGATGGGATGGCATGTCAGAGCAGAGTGCCATGCTGGGGTGTACCATGCCTAATCTGAGGTGCTGTTAATTGGTAATTTCTAAGGCTGTCAACTCTAATGAACTTGCCCTCTGCAGCAGGGGTAACTCTTGGTCTTCCTTTCCTGAGGTGATGCTGATGCCATAACTAATAATAATTATCTTAATATGAATTGCTTGAGTTGAATATTCACTGTATACCACCACTACCTGTGCACGACACAATTGATGGTCTCATTAAGAAGGCAATTTCCACAAAATACCTGTTAACTGAGAACAACTGGTTGAGAGAATGAGAGTGTGCTAAACTGTCATCAAGGCAAAAGATGGCTACTTTGAAGAATTCGAAATCTAAAACATATTTTACTTTATTTACACATTATTCTATTAACCACATGTGTGTCATTTGATGTCTTCAGTATTACTCTACGATGCAGAAAACAATAAAGATAAACAATTGAATGAGAAGGTGTCCAAATTTTTCACAATAAATAAAATGTAAAATTAAAAGTCCTGTAATCTTGAAAATGAAAACAGCAAAATGGACAAAAAAGTAAAAGTGGTATCTTATATTACTATATTTTATTGTTATCATTATTGATATATTAAGCTGTACTGTGTTGCAGTTGGTCGAGGTGGAGCTAATACTAACTACATTATATACTTGTTTATAAAAAAAAAAAAGTCATGTTTTTGTATGAGAAATCTTAATTTGAAAAGAAACTTCTATAGCTGGTAAATAAATGTGGTAGTCTGAAGTGCAGTGCAGTGGAAATATTAATTAGCATTAAATGGTAATAATCAAGCAAAGTACAAGGGCCTTAAATGGTACTTCAGCAAAGTACCAGAGTAAATATACTTAGTTACTTTCCATTACTACCAATATTCACCCATGACCCAGTGAGTGACGTACTGATTTGCAGCATTGGTAAGAATCAGTTTAAGTTTGACAATAAAAACTCAACATGAAAGTGTGTTGACTCTGAATATGAAGCCAGTCATTTACAGTGCATAACTGTTTGCTTCAGCATGAGCTCATCTGAAGGCAAGCAGAGCCTGATAAATATCTGACATTTCTTTTAAGAAAGCCCCTGATTAATGAGGGCAGGGGCAATTATATATCCACCTAATTTCACACATTCTTCGTGGGGACTGCACTGGTGTCATTTGCTGGTTTCAGACGAGCACGTTTTACAGCTGACAGAAGTAGTTTCTCTGTAAGTGAAAAAAATGAATTCAGGACATGGCCTAGTTTAATTTCTGAAATGGAAAACACAGCATTTGATTCATGGATTATATATAGTCAACAGGTGTCATTTAGAGTTGTGTCTAAAACAACACTGAGATTACGCACAGTTAACAATGTTTCCCTCAACTTTCATACAATCGAGTACGATACGTTGTGCTATATTTTTTGTTAAATTCCTATCAGTGATATTTATGTGCCTTTGATGGCTGTTTCTTGATTCAATTTACTGGCTTATATAGCTACTGTAGTGAAAATAGGAAAACACCAGTAATAACAGAAATGAGTTATCTTACTGGTGGTTGGGTTGATTGCAAACGAGGGTGTATAAATACACTCATTGACCATTTTTTAATAGGGCACACTGACAGTTTACCTCATTGGATAATTTCTAATCATATAATATCATCTTAACAATAAACACAGCATGAAGTAAAGGATAATTACATCAATTTTAATAAATAATTCTACTTTAATATACAAATTGACAGTGCTTAGATTTTTTGTTTATCTTAACATTCATGAGTAACATTTTTCTTCTTCTCCATCTCATAGTTCTATACAAAAGCCAAGATAAGCAACAAACTTTATGTACACAAAGTAGTCCAAAAAAAAGAAAAAAAAAAATCTAACAGCAATGAAAACCAACTAAAACATTTTAGTGAACATGAACATAAAAGTTAATGACTCAAGCAGCAAACTTGGATCAGACCTTAAAATGAGGACTAAAACAGGCACAAATGGAACAAGTTTGCCGCAGAACTGGAAATTATGCTAATAATGTTCATTACAGTAAAGGTTAGACAACTCCTGAGCAAACTGTAATAGCATGAGTGATCCCCAATAAATTAAACAGCATAAATTTGACTGACAAAGTTAAACAATCTAAATGTCCTTTAGATCCAAATTAAATAAGAAAGCAAATATATCATAAAATAAGTTAGCACTGAGATATGACACCGTTGGATTTACACAGGTGAAAGAAAACTATCTGTATATATTGCTCTCACACAATATACTATCTCTATTGAGTGTGGTTGCCACTCAAGAAGTATGCACATTTTCAAGAAATTCAAGAAAAAAAATTGAAATAAAATTGAAAAGGCCAGCTTATTAAATATTATCTCTATATTTGCGTAAGTAAACACGATCAACTGCTCCCTATTTTATCCAGTGGCGATAAAGTACAAACAAAAACATTGGCCCACGCTTTTAAATAAGATGATGATGGAACTTAAATCCACACACCAATGAGGTTGCATATTTAAGTTAACATATTGCACGACATACAAAAATAAGACATTTAATACTGCTCGTTATACCAGAAATATAAATAGAAAACAGTCAAATTAAAAAAAAAAAAAAAACACAAAACAAATGGGACTAATTCCTCCTGTCCAGTCAGCTATATCAAGTTTCAAGTTCAACCAGTAAAGGCCATGTGTTGAGAAATCCAATTTATTTCTACATAGAAAACATTTGGCACCATTTCCAACTGGACTGAACAGAACGAGTGGGTGAGTGTTACTGTTAGGAGTAACATGTGCGTGGGATAGAGCTACACGTTGCCTTATGACTACCTATGTTACAGTGTTTCCCTACTGTTATAAGTTACACTCACACTCAGTGCAGTATACATTGTGTGCAGCCTCTGAGCGAGGGCCGCACACTCTGTCCACAACGCAGCCGACGCTGAGCTGCTTCAGGGCCGTGTCGGCTGAATCTTATGCGGGCTGCTGGGGGTTGACGTTCATGTGCTGAGGGTGTCCCAGCAGGCCGATCCGCTGCTTCTGCTTCCTCTGTTCTGTCATCTGTAGGGGCGCAGAAAAGACAGATCAGTCCATCTGTACCTCTGCTGGCATCCTCTTCTGCTAAATGTGCTGGCAGCCTCTCTGGTCTGCAGCCTTCACCGAATCACTCTATCACATCACTTTACAGAAACTAACAAATGCTGCACAAACTCTGCACACTGCTCAACTGAAACGGACGCTTTTGAAATCTTGTCATCCACATTGCTCGGTCTTCTGACGAAAGCAGCAGAATACAAGCTACTAATAGTGAAACTCAGTCAAAAGAAATTTCAGAGATCAAGCAAAGCACATGAGTCATAACACAGGTGTTAACCTTTATACCAGAAGAAATAAGAATGGGTTTTCTGCTAAGAATTAACTTTAAGTAACATAAGGTAGTGATTTTCACCTCAACACTGAAACACATTGATATTAAAAGTGAGAAGACAAAGTGGTCTTGTAATGAGTGTTCCAGGAGAAATAGTTCTGTGTAGACGGACACAGTAGAGAAAAATCTCATTAAAACACTTCAAGTGGACGGTTTAAACCCAGTTAGCCATAGAATGCTGGGCTTTTTTACACTATAATTTTCTAATTAAGCCAATTTTCTTTGGAATGACACAATACAGAGAAGGATTGTATCACAGCTTTCCTGGTTGTGCTCTACTGTGAATGAATGAATTTCTTCCTGAAAAGACTGAGAAATGAAATTCATGAAGTGACTTTTTTTTTTTTTTTTTTACATTGTGCTTTTTGAATCGTTGCTTAAGCTAAGTCAAGCCAGTCCTTACACATGTCGAGTGAAGTGTGCCTGACGCCACCGTGCCCTTCCTGACTTTCAGCAGCACAATAATCATTTCCCCCTGTCTGGGTCAAAATGTCTCAGTAACATTCACTTCCTCACAGATAGTTCTCATTTCAAGGGTAAAGACATTTTTACAATTTGGTTTACTAGAAACACTGCATTGCAACAGTTGTGCAATTTAAGCCTCATTCGACCTGATACGCAATATCAGCAGAATGTATTCTTGCACAACTTAGAAGTCTAGTGAGGTTCATGTGTAATTTATTACAAAAACAGTCTTTTAAAATCTCACTAAGCAGCTTAATAAAAAGCAATTCTTCTGAAGAAAATCAGTTTACAAATGAGGTCATTTTCTGCTCATTTAATTAGTGACTGTGGCTTTATTCAGTAAATCAATCAATCAATAAATAGGTAAGAAATTAAAAACTACAATCTTAGCCAACAGATCAATATTGAAATCCAGATTACTGCAAACAAAATCAGGTTGACAGTTTCATGAGTGGTGTTATGAACTATGACTCATCACCTTTTGCATTTAGTAAGCTCTGCATCTAAAGGGCAACGAGCGGCAAACAAACAAACCTCGAGCAACGTCTGCTGTCCACATCTAGAGAAACGAGTCTCTCACTCTTCATAATTTCCCCGTGATGTTTCTCTCTGTCAGCTTTTTTCCCCCCTTCTGTTTAACCAACCTGTTCTTTGAGCTCGGTCAGCTGGCCTGACAGGTTGGACACCAGCTTCATGGTGGACTCCAGCTTCTCCTGCAGGTTTCTGATCTCGTTCTGCTCCCCGTCTGCGTCGCTGCTGACCAAGGACATGGCCCGCATTCGTGGGAACCAGTCCAAGTTGTGCTCCTGGTAAACAAGAAATCGAGGTGGTTACGATCAACACATCAATCTCATCTTTCATGTGACTTCCGCCGTGCTGTTTTTGCCATTTTCTAAGAAGAGATTATTCTTTGTTCTAATTCCTCATATAAGCTGGTCTAATTTTTATCTCAGTGCAGTTGAAGATGCTTCACACATTACACCACAAATTAATTGTGCACAAGTGCCAGGCGCTGTTAGATTTGTGTTTTTCATAGACCGTGTTTTGTCTCTTTGGCTGTGATTTGGAGCCTATTCTAAAAGCGGAATCAAATTAATCATGAGGGACTTTCCACATTAGAATCACATGGGATATGAGGGCATTCTTGAAATCACTCGTAACCGGCGGTTCACTTATTGGCGATATGTTTCCCTCACGTCTAGTGTCACCACACACACACAACAAAACTGGCAAACTTCCAAAAATCTGTAAACTAAGACAAGGGAACAAACTTCCTCATTTGTTGACACACACACACACACACACACAGACACCGCCTCACATTCAGCGCTGAGATAAACACACAGCTCTCGAACGCTCCTGTGAGCCACAGACAAGAGCTGTAATAAGCTGTTTCACCAAGCATTGAAATCAAGTATATCAGCCACAGAAGCTGGAACTGAGCTGGTGTGAGTTTTTAATTGATGCTGCAGTTATGTGTGGATTTTTAAATGGAGGGGGAGTTGGAAGTAGAAGTTCCAGTACAATACCTCCTGGTGTGAATAAGACTTCTGACACTTGTACTATTGGTAAGCTCGTGTCAATAGCAAGAAAGGAAAAAAAAAATCAAGGTGAAATGCTTTGATTTTATCAGATATTTAAGTATTGCAAAGTCAGAACTGAAGGAACTATCAACTGCCAGTTATGCCATGAATACCAGTGGAAAGTTATTAATAGAGTGTTGTTTGAACATTTGAACCCACTATTTGACAAATGTCTGACTAAAGAGTGAAGTGGTGGAAGTTTTGCATACAGCGGGAACAAAAGCGGTTTATATGGTTTATATGGTGCTGCTGAACCAGTAATATCAGTTAAGAATGAAAAGGCGGTTGTACGTGGTGGGAGGTGTGAGATTATTCAAAAAGGTTTAATAGCTGGTCGGAATTTTGACGCTTGTGTTTTATGGATGATAAAAAAATGCAGCAAAAACAAGAGATTTTCAGAAAATCATTCAGTTTTTGATGCTGTACATTTTCTCAACATGTCAGTAACGGCCATTCAATGCATTTACAGTCAGTAAAATAATAGTTTTCCATTGTTCCTGGTGGAGTGCACCATTCCCGCACTGGATTTAAATTTCCAGTATTTTTACTGTAACTTGAACGCAATCTATTTGTACACATATGCAAAAGTGGCAGAGACACGAAACCCAGCTGCTACCTCAGGGGTTGCTGCGTTCAAACAGGGCCGAGGGCCATTCAGCTGCATTCTTTCATGCTTCTGTCTTGACCACCACACGCCATTGTTTGTGTGCTCTCTGAAGCTGCTTCCAGATGAACCAAAGCCATGGGAGGACATTTATGTTTAATTCGTCACTACACAAAAACACACATCCCACACAGCCATGTCAATGTCATGGGTCGGGGCTTCAATCAGCATAGCCATCAGTCCTAATGTAGCATGAATGAAAAGGGAGGATGCTGCATAGCCACTGAGGTCACAGGCTAGAAACAGCGGCGTGCCAAAGAACTAGTCTGGAAAAGTCCCTAGGTTTCAGTGGTTGATTTGGAGATGTGACGGGCGAGTGAGGTGTCCATGTGAACCACAAACCAGTCCTGGGTCAGACTGCAGCCCGAGGGGAATCACACAAGACTAAAATAATGAGCGCACACTCATTCTGAAAGGAGGAGACAAGTGCTGTGAGCAAGTTCCACTTCCTGAATGCAAAGAGACAGAGGCAGTGTTTACCTAGTTCACCTGCTGTCACCAGTGGAAAACGCTGTTCTGCTCATATGCTGTCAAAAAAAAAAAAAAATGAACTAAACATGACAGAGGTCATTTCACCATTTTGGATTCAGCTTGCCAGCCGAAGGTACATGTGCGTTTGTTTGACGACTGTCACCAGTAGTCTGGCCCTCTTTCCATCCCCAGTGTTTACAAATGAAGGCGCTTCCAGTAAACTGAGAAGTGCAGCCACGACTTTAAGGCTTGACATCACGTTGCTTCAATGTAAATGACGGAAGTGCATTTTTCATTATTAAAACCGCACGGCCATGACAGAGAAACAGGATGCTGTGTGGTTAAAACAGCAACAGAAAATGTCGCAGTCATGCCACAAGCCACCTGACGAACTGACAGCCCACTCAGTCAACAAATATGCAAATAAATGCCAAAAAAAATATCACACATCCACACAGACGCAGATATGTTTTAGGCCTATTTTACTATGCTCAGATAAAAACTGTTTTGAGTGTTTGTGGCCACGAATGTTTCAAGTCGACTCACGGAGCTGGGGCATCCTGCTGTGTTGAACGCAATAAGAAATGAGGGCAATGAGTGTGAGCCTAGCATCATCTTTTTACACCTTAGATGTGACACTTCACTCAGAGTCCTCCACCATTGACGTCAGTCCCAGTCATTGTAAGAGTAGTCTGACTTCTACACCCCCTTCTGTCCTGTTGCTTCTTCCACGGTACAGCGGCATCAAATAAATCGAAACACGGTGGGAGAGAGGCAGAACAGATTGAAGAAATTGGGTCTACAAATCATTTTTCTGATGAAAATAATCAGTACATACTGTGGGATGAACAGAGGTAGACATAGATCTATATATGGATAATAAACTTCAGAAAATGCAGCAGCAAAAAGCTATAGTAAGATATAACCAATGACTTATTTAAACACAGTTTTGTCCTTATTAATTATCCCAAAATAAGTTTTGCAGTATGTTTGATATCTACATTCATCATACATTGTCAAGCTTTGTTTGGTTTTATAATCACTGCTCAACACTATGCTACAATAGCCTGAGTGAAATATGCAACATAACCTTGGGCTTCATAATATTTATTAAATAGTACCTAAATCTCAAATGTGAGAAATAATGGAGAAGGTGTAGAGCCTGCTAACACAAACAGTTCTGATTAATTTAATCACAAATGCTACTGCTTAATTTATTAATGATTAGAAATCTGTAAGACACATGTGTCTTGATAGACAGAAATAGATAAAAAAGAAAAAAAGATATATATGTAAGGAGAGCATTTTAATTAATCCAGCTATTATTGTTTTTTCTCTACCACTTCTTGTATACATTTTCATGACATAAAGGAAAAATAGCGTTTGCACATCTAATAAAACTTAAACTCACTTATTTACACATATGCTATATACATTTCATGCACGTTGTATCTGTTGAAAAAAATAAAAGAACTCTTTCATGTCGTCCCCGTCTCTCCCTCACTCTCATCATGCATTTCCTGTCTATCTCTACTATCACTATCAAAAGAAACAAAGTCTTTAAAAGTTTAAATAAATTAACAAAAAATGTATTCCTTGCATGTAACCTCACTCAACCTAAGGACAAATGTGTTATATAAGAGCAGCTCTGTGAACTCAAACAACAGACAAGATAGGGAGGCCCTGCATCAAACACCCCCATGTGAAGCAGAGAGTTAATGTTGAGGATGACTGGGTCACCTGATGGGTCATAGGGGTCTTTCGCACAATGTGTCCCTTCTCTGCTCAGCCTGCCCCTTCAACCTGCACCCTTGATAAACTTTGGCTCAGCGGGGTGGAAGGTTAACAGGGGAGAGGATGGGGGTTAATCCCACATCAGGTGGTTCCTCACAAGACTGAGTGCAGCAGATCAAGTCAAAAAGCAGCGAAGTGGACTACAAGGCATCTAATGAGAAACTGTGTCAGAAACTGACGGCAGCACAAGTGCGTCAGGGAAGCAACCGCTTCAGAAGAAGGGGCTTTCCTTTGGCAGTTAAAAAAGCTTTCTAATTGCTCACAGTCTATGGGCATGATGCAACTATCAAAACAATCAAACATTCGAATTTCTTTCTGGTTTTTATTTTTCTAATGGGAAATTTCCACAGTTTTTTGCTTAGATCAATTTTGAAGTAAAAAAGGCAGACTGATTCTTACTAGTAACTACTAGTTGAGATTTCAACACATTTCTGATTATCAACTTTGACTACAACTTCCATTACTTTTTGATTTCATTTAGTTTTATAAGTATAGTTATAATAAAAGTATGATACACATATCACAAACTACATATCTTACCCTGTTTATATACATACAATAATAAATTTTATGTTGGATAAACTATTGACTTTTTCAAAATGGTAAGTGCCTAATGTTAAGTTCCTTCCTAGGGTGAGACCTTTGTGTGTTTGTGTGTGTGTGTGTGTAAGTGTGTGTTGAACAAGGCATGGCTGCTTCGGGGGATTAACACATTTTATGCCAATGGCAGACTCTGTCTGAAAGTTAATTCTCCATTCACAAAGCTGACTGATGTGATAATACTTTGGATTCAAGGTCATGGAGGCAGGGGTTACATAATGCAGACCTGGTAATCTGGGGCAGATGAGGTAGAAAAAAAAAAGAAAAAAAAAAAAAAGAAAAAGAAATTAATGCCTGTTCATGACAATTTCCTTACCCTGATCATTTCAGCCACATAGCTCTCCGGGCCAGTGTACTCTGTTGAATCCTTGACCTTCACCAGGACGATAAAGAACAAGTAGTGCCACATGTTGTGCTCAACTTTGATGTGTTCTTCGAAGGTAACAGTCTTATTGTCAAACTTGTCTCTCTCCAAACCTAAAAATGAAAGGACACAACCCCACAGACAGAAGCACGTACACACATACGCACAGTCAACCACACACACCCCAAATTAGCACAGTGTTCTCATTTCATTGGAAGAGTGAAGAAATCAACTTTGTGTGGATAGATGACATAACCATTCTTGTGACCTAAATGAGGATAACTGAAAAAAACAAGAGGAAATAGGGTCACATGGGAATGGGCAGACACAATGTCAGAGGTGAGATCTGCTAAACATGCTCATGCGTTGTTTGTCACACCACACCCTGCAGTCCATATATATTTTTTGTATTGCATTTGCAATAATCCTTGACAGTGTTGCCCAACATAAAGGAGTAAGAATGACCAGAACTGACCACAGATTGCTCAAATCTAATGCTAAAAAGTGACTGTTCAGTGATGGATGAGGCCAGTGTCTGAGTGTACAGTCTAACATGGTCAAGACCCATATGGCAACAGGAAGAAACACTCCTCCTCCACAGCAGCACCTGCCGTGACTAACCATTCATTCTGGGAAGAGGAGGCGTTTCATTGTTTATACTACCCAGAAAAACAGCCCCCATTTTGCACAGAGCCCTGATGTGAAGCTGCAACACAGCAGTCGCACGCTCATACGAGAGCAGGCACAGAACAGACCACTCGTTTGATTTCGCTTGACTTCATCACCATCTGTAAAGCTCCACATTCACACATGCTGAATGTATTGCTATGCAGCAGCGTGTCAAGTATCGATTGCAGCTTCGATTCAAATAGAACTGTAAGGCATTTTCGCTTTATTCAATTCTGAGAAGGAAGTACAACTAGTATACAGTGATGATGGGAATAAGACAGGAAAATATGTGTCGAAGGTCATGACTCACATTCCACTTATGTTGGTGAACACACAGTGTCTTTAAATGCAGAGTAGGCAGAAAGGCTTTAATCTTAAATAACGTGACCAAGACAGCAACTAAATGGTCAAACAAATATGTTTTTTTAAACTAAATTTGCAATACTACCATGCAGAGCAACGATGACAGGGAATCTTTATTTTCTCACCGCAAATGAAACATGTTGTCTTCAATATTTCTTCTTTTTTCTGCTTCTCACTCCTCAGGTCAGCGAATGTATCGATGATGACACCAAAGATGAGGTTGAGGACAATGATGATGACCATGAAGAAGAAGAGCAGGTCGTAGATCACCCTGGCTGCGAAAAGGGGCTCCTGTTGAAGCCAAGCAGGAGAAAACTTGTAAGAACAAGCAACATCAGCTGGTGTCACAGTGGAAATATTTGCTGTATGAAATTATTACTCAGTTGTTTGTTTAAAAGTAATCCACTGCTAACACATTTCATATTCATAATTTTTATACCAAAATTAGTGTGTATACAAATTAACCTGCTAAAAATAGCCGATTGACTCCTTTCCCATCACCAGTAGATGAGTTTATTGTTTTTTTCTGGTGTGTCATATTCGACCTCTCGAATGTGCCAGAAAACAGGGAACAGCAGAAAACAGCATGGAGGCCAGTGATAACATTAAATGTTATGGCAGTACATTCTTTTACTTCATTCTCTCTTTCAAACTCAACTCCAATTGAATGGAGTGGCCGTTGCATGTTGCTGCCAGACTGTAAAAAATACAAAATTGTTCAAAGCATGTCATAGCATTGCACCGGAGAGAGGGCAAAAATTGCATGTCCGAACAGGTGTCATGTTTCCATCATGACCAGTCGGAGCTGGAGCTGGTATGTACCTGCGACTGCTACAGAGTCATTTGACCTGAATAAAATAAAAACAATGATGTCACAAACAGGCATTAAATGGAAGATGAGAGAGACTTAGATGCTGATTTCATTTTAGGTGAGTCCTATTTATTTTTTAGTAATATGCATGTATTATAGTATTATATGTATGTATTTTAGCTTACAAGCACATCCTTTATGTATTTGGACTGTAGATTAATTTTGAAAATAGCAGAGAATCTTAGGAACTTTTCTAAATCTGAAATTTTAACTGTGAAATGTCAAGTTCTATTTAAAACCAAAGGGGAGAAAAGGTATGTTTATAATTATGCAGCCCATTTATACCTAAATTCACTGCTGTCACATTAGAGTGACTCATGGTGCCCTCTTTGCTTATAGGGTACTATCCAGTTAAACATAAACCATCCTTGTGTGTCAAACACAACCTGACACAACTGAAAACAGCACAGAGAATTCACACGAATGTTAGACTAACTGGGGTTTACATAAGCATGCATGAGTCATGCCCTCATTCTATGGGTCAAGCTGCAGATCTAGCACATGTTGTGGCAGCGTACAAGCTTGTCTTCATCCTGGATAAGTACCATTAATGCTTTTTCTGGCATATTCAGAGTTATGAAAGTACTCTGTGTAACCTCTTTGACCCACCAGCAGAGCACATCTTTCTCTCACAGAGAGCATCTTGAGGCATGCTGCAGCCTTCCACTGCACTTCTTACAAGCCAAATCATTCTATTTACATGCAATTAGCCAAGCAGACTTAATTTGCTTATTGGGTCAAATAAGTTATGTACTTTTTGAAGTTTGGGTTAATTAAACAAAATCATGGCCTCATTAAAACTTAACACCCTCTTCACCTCTCTCCATCCACTTTAATTTAATTCAGCTTAATTTAATCTTGTGCAAGCATATTTGATGCCTGTTGTATTTTGTTATCAGAGAGGTCCAAGTTTACTATAATCCAATAGGTTGTAGATTACAATTTCAAAGGTCAAAAGGGGAAAAAATTGAATGAACTTGATTTGGCTATGATTTGTCCTTGTAGTTGCGTTCATGTGCTCTGTACCTCTTTGGATGGCTTCCGCAGGACGTCCCCAACACCTCCTCCACTCCTGAGGCCGTGACTCAATACTGTGACAATGCACATGAGTAAGGAGTCACAAGTTCGCTCCTTGTCCTCGATCACCACCGCTGATGGCTGGACAGCAAGGGAAGCTATGGAAACAGACAAATACTGTCAGTCCTTTCTTGTATAGGCTGAGAGCAAAACTGTCTGCTCTGTCAGCTGCATTTGCTACAACCAGTCAGCAAGGTCTTTAAACCTAATTCCATAGACAACAAACACCGCTAAAGACTACAATAAAAACACAAAACCTTGGATCTAATATACAACAGACACTATGTATGCATTTGAACCCTCATTTCATACTTCATTACTGGCTTATTGAATCAGCCTCACAGGGGTCTGCAAGGGCATAACGAGACTGGGAATTTCCTCAACAATCCACACAAAAACAAGTCACCAGACTACCATCATTAGCCAGCCTAGTGGGGATGGATGGGGAAGCCTAGACAAGGTCAGGCAGTTTGAGGATTCGACATGGTTGGCTGATCAATTTTAAGGTGGTGCACATGTTCAACTTTGATTAAAGGGTTTTCCCATTCCCAAGGTATGTAGGTTTGCAAGGACTTGTTTGCAGTGAGACGTTCTCTGTGCCATCACTGAACGGACCCATCGACCTCCTCTTACGTGATGGTAATTAATCCCTGACCTTTCAACCCTGGGCCCCTACAACAAGTCTTCGGCTCAGTCCCCTGAGACACATAAGGAGTCTAAACCCCTGGAGTTTCGCCTAGGTCCCTGAAAGCCCCCATTTTGCCCAACTATATTTAATCCTGTGACCACCCGGCTGCCCAGATTTACAGCTCAGTGGGAAGAACCTCCTCTGGCTGTATTAGACTGCGAGGAACATAAAGATCTTTACACACTCACAAATACAAGCTTCCACTTATACAGACAGACGGACAGACAGACAGACATATGCACTCAGTAACACACAAACACTTGGGAATCTCCTGAGAGACATGCAAGCACAAACACGTGGATAGAAACTCAAAAGAACCCTTCGACCCTGTCGCTCACCCCCCACCACATTAACACACACACACACACACATACACACTAAGTTACCTTTTACTTTTGTCAACCTACCATCCATCACGGTTTCTGCTGAACAGTTCTCCCCATTTTCTTTCTGGCACACTGCACCGGAGAAGAACTCTCCCACCATACTGGCTCCATGCTCTGTTCAATTAGGAACACAAGACATTATATAACTAAACAATTTATAGTGTACTTTTTTTTTTTTTTTTTTTTACAACGTATAGAAATGGTGACAACCTTGATATGAATAGATTGTTGGTGATACTAAAAGCAAGGTAAGCATAGAAAGTAAATGCATGTATGTTAATCTGGACACACACTTTCCTCTATTGCTTAGCACCACTTAGGCTACATGTATTTTTTACAGGCATCCTGTTTGTGTGTGTTTGTGCTGCAGAAAAACTTTCCATGTTTCAGTCTCTTGACTGTCTTTGTCAGGGAGGGCAAGTAATTTATGTTCGTCCCGGGAAGGGAATGAAGACATCTGTATTTCAACGCACCTAGTGTTTTGTTGGGTATCCTGTCGACAGCCAAAATGAAATCATCTTTGAAGAAGATATAGCCCACAATGGAGAAGAGGTAGACGAGGATAAGAGCCAGCACGGCTGTCAGAACAATGGAGCGGCCATTGCGGGTCACACTCTTTATTACATTCAGCAAGGTCTCTTCTCGGTAAACAAGATCAAAGAGCTGGAAAGAGGAAGGAGTCAGAGATGAGTGTATAGCATGTTTGTGGAAAATGTGCAAGAAAAAGAGAGAACTGTGTGTGATAATGGGAACATGTATGCTTCTAAAGGCAACAGTGAACACAGGATACATTTCTTGTTTGGATCAATACCTTCATTTAAATCTCTTTGCCAACATCTCATAGTTAAATGTCGGAGAATATGTGCACCTTTATGACCAATCAAATAGCATTTAAATCTCACTTTTATCTCATATTTCTCTGTTGCAGTGTCCGTGTCCATGTGTGTAAATGCGCATATATGATTATTTGTCTTGTGTGAGCTCACGTACGAGCAGGCTGTAAAAGAAGACATGGACGAAGACCCCCAGGCTGCAGATAATCAGGTAGAGCAGGTGGTACAGGAACTCCACATCAGTGATCATGGCTATGTAGCCACGTGTGAAGGTTCCACGGTTGCCGACGAAGCTCATCAGGAAGATGACCTTATTACATAACTGAAGAACAATGGACACCACAGTTACGACATATAGAGATGGCAGTCATATTATGATAGTGTACAGAATGTTCGAACTGGGAAGCTAAGTCTTACATAGCAGTATTAGTATCTTTAGGTACCATTAAAAATAAAGTGGATGTGGCTGACTGCCAGAGTGGTGTGGAATCTCGCTGGCTCATGCATCAACAGCTAACAGCTATGAGTGACATTTCTATTAGCAGCTGTAATGCTACCTCAAACGTTAAACCGGCGTGTCTACATGTCCGCTTGAATGTGAATTCTGGCTGAATGCTTGCTTTTGCACTGCACTACTGGGAGTCTTGCACTGTGTACATGTAAGTCCTGTATCAACAAGTTTGATGTTTAGTTAATGTTTGGCATGTGACTGCTCCTTTTTGCCAAAGCAAATTCCATTTAATCATCTACTGGGCAATATCTAAATCTGACAGTGGACATGAGTTCTGTACAAATGCTCGTTGCCTGTCTGAACACACTGACGCACACTTACATTGAAACCCCCCAGCAGGAGCAACGTGGGCTCCAGGCCTACAGAGAAGATCAGGCGCAGTATAGTGGAAGCAATAAGCGCCCGGATGCCGTGAGGCTGAGGCAAGACGATGACTATAGCCAGAGAAACCAGCATGGCCATCCACAGCAGGGCAGACAGATGGGGCTCCAGGGTACCTGAGGATGAAGGAGGTCACGGAGGTCATGATGTACACAGCCTTTTAAGTAATGTTTCTAAAACCTTTGCCAACACATTTGTGTCATCACAGGATATGAAGTAGAAGTAAAATGACCAAGCTAGATGCTAGATGAAGAAAATTAAGTACCATTTGTGGAAGATGTTTTATTGATAGGCTCCATGTGTTAATATGATCTAAGTGGTTTTGGGATTATATATTATGAGCACAGCTATTTGCCTATGTGTGTATGTGTTGGTTTTTTTATACGATAGCTTTCTGTCCCACATCAACCATTGTAGGTCAGCAAAGAATTATCAGGCTCCCCAGGCACTTGCTCACTGCCAAGTCCTGACCAGCATGCAGTGTAAAGGTTGCATCACTTTGTTAAGGTTAATCTAATTCCTCAGTCAGGTCTTCTTTTTGCCGAGGCATCGAGAACACCACTCTGAACGTCTCCCTCCATCCCTTCCCGTCTTCTTGCTTCTCTATGTACAGATCACATGACAGGTACTCGTTACATAAGCCCCCGGTTGGCTAAAAATACACTTGGCTCCAGCTAAATTCATCAGGGATGGTCCTGGGTATTGCATCGTAACAGGCCGCCTGGGCGCTCGGACTTGGCAGCCAACCCAGACGCAGCAGCTTGTACGTCACACACCTACAGTCTGAGACCATTCATCTCTCTTGCTTACTCTGCAGCTATTAGAAGATAGGGAGGCTGACCTTTACACTAAACCACTTAGACTTCAAAGCAAATTCTACACACAGTCTGATGTTTGCTGCATGATGAATTGATTTTACTTTGCATATCTACATCTCTTTTATGTCTCTCTGAGCTATAGCTCTGATGTCTGCTTCTGCTTGCATGCTCACATTTGAGCAGTGCCTGTGACACATTGGAGGCTCTGGCACTTTGACTCCTATTGCTCAAGGCTTACCTGACTCCATACAAACCGCGTACAACATACAACCGACCAGACCTGACCCTCAGCATTCACCTACAGAATATGTGCAGCCTGGAGTTATTCAAGGTGCTTTTTTTTATGACTTCAGCACATCTGGTCACCACTGGGAAAAGTTCCCAACCACAGTTTCTATTCAAACAAACCACCATTCATTGATAGACATGGGAGTGATGTGTGCAGCTGATACAACAATACTCATGGGAATTTTTGGGTGTTAAAGTCTATCCAATCTGCAAATTAAGTGCACTTTTAAAGCACTGAAGTGTCTAAATGTCAGGCTTGCAGCAAATGCTTGTCATGCCCTGACGAAGTTCACTTGAGTGGTTAGGTTCATTCAAGGTTCACAAGTATTTGGATTGAATATTAAGAAGAGGCATATGAGTTCATCTGAATCCAGGATGCAGTGTGACTAGGTGTGTGTATGCATCCGTTTAGACATTAAAAATTTCCCAATGAGCAACTTAACAGTGGCAGTTTTTTTTTCTTTTCATTTGATAACTGACTTCATTGTGAAGCAAACATTGGCGTGTCCTGGAATGAACTGCTAAGCTCTCAGAAGACCTTTGACACTGAAAACCACATGGAGTTTCTGGAGCTAAGCTAACAACCTCTTTTTTTGTCTCTTCTATACTGCTGTGAGGAAGTTCAAACAAAAGGGACCTCGCCGTTTGACCCCAGACAGAACAATTGAAAGTTTATGCGAATCACAATGTGTGTCTTCTCTCTGCTACTCTGCACTGGAACAATGGAGGCCTTGATGGCTGCGGCTTTTCACATCCCCACAAATACTGCCCTCAAGGAGAACTGAGAAAAAAGGGCAAGGAGTAAGAGACAGCAAAACATATGAAAAATTGAAACTGTGCTTCAAAACAAGCGCAGATCTGTCACTCATTCTGTTGGTTTGTGAAAAAGCCACTGTCATCCAGGAATTAGCATGACTACCATGAATGAATGTTTTACCTCTAAAGCAATCTGTTGCACCTTGTGACCTTGTGAAGTTTCCCAACCTTAAATCTTACATTTAGGCCACATGACTGACCAGTGGCCAGGGGTTAATTTGGTGTAGGCAACAAGGTCAAATATGCAGATCCCGCAAAGGAACTGAATTACCTTTGTTTTTGTCTCTGTAATTCCTGATAAAATACTTTATTTTAAACAGGGAATTCTGTCTGTTTCTTTTATCTAAAATCAGTGTTTGAGAGCAAATTAGCTCTAAGTTCTTTATAGATATTCATTAAACTATATTTGAGATTGCATTGACTGAAATGTCTCAGGGTTGGCAAATTACTCAAAATGTTTGATGATATCTATGTATCATTGATATTTCAGAGCTGACCACTGATATCAATAACCAATTAAATGATCCTACCCTTGATTTCCCATTCGTGCTCTCAGAGTAGGATTTTCATTTATGTAGTCTGATATTGCATATATGTCATGCTGGACAGATGGTAGAAGATTTCCATGTTTACAACTTATGAGCATTCCTGAAATCAGAAAACTGAAGATGCTTGTATACTGAGTGAGTTGTGTAAAAATAGTGTGTATTGAAAATAAAGAGCTAAATCCATTAAAATTTTGCCACTTTCTTATTATTCAATGGTAAGTTGAATATATCAGAGCTTTTCCCAGCCATAATTAGGACTTCTGAAGTCTGAAACTGGTCATGTTAAAATGCCTCTTTAAAATGCTTGTGTAATGACACTGACCTTTCCTTCTCCTGTATCATTGGAATCAGCAAAAAAAAACCTTCTATTAAGGAAATTTAAGTTTGAGTCTGTGACATGGTCTATAGCAGCTTTGACACAGATTAACAGATTAATTAAAGGATGTAATGTTGTGGATCACGAGAGAGCAAAGTTGGTCTGACATCAGTCTCTTTGCCGTATTCTCTGTGTATCTGCCTCTTTTCAGGTAGGTGTCACTTTCAGTGGTATTTCAAACAGTCAGTAGGATGGTATTATGTTTCCTGCTAGAGACTGTGACCTCATGGAGAGGCCACAGTGTTTACGCAACTCTGTACACACAAACACACACATAGACACAAAACTAATTACAAGAAGTGATACATATGGAAAGGTAGACTACTCAAATCAAGACCACTATGAATGAGACTAGAAATGTGATAACGTGTTAAGTCATCGGTCAAGCGCAGGAAAGGTACAGTATCAATAATCAGGTCAGGACCTAATTAAGAACAAATCCATCTTGGTCCTTTGTGACAGCACCACAGATCAAGATCCAGATCTTCAGCTCGGATTACATTCTACAATTCTACAATTTCATTTAGCAGATGCTTTTGTCCAAAGCAACATACATCTGAGAGTAAATATAACACAAGCAAGGATCTGGTCAGGACAAAACAACCTGGATAAGTGCCATAAAACAAAGTCCATGTTAGATAGGGCCTGTGACTACAAGCAGTGAGGAGGGAATACATTACAACATACAATTAGACAAAAATACAAGTAATTAAAAAAAAAATTTTTTTTTGGTTTTATTGGAGTTTGTCAAGTGTCAAGGTTTCTCATCACACCTCCACTGGTGGTGAAACTCACTTTGGTTAGGGAGGTGTGAGGCTACACCCAAACCACAGGCACGAGAGCACAGCGTGTACATAAATACCTGTACGCACTAATAATCTCGCTCCTACTTGATCTGATCACATGCCACCTGCCATGAATACGCACCTGCATGATTGCAAGCGCTAGGATGTGAGTGCCCAAGCCCCATCACGAGTTATTCAAGGAGCCATCCATCAAGTAGGACAGCAAAAGATCTCGTGACTGATTTTCTGCAGTCATTTCTCAATTTTTAAACAAAACTTATGTTGTTCATGATTACTGTGGATTTTCAGTTTTTTGAAGCTGACTTAAAGCTGATGTGAAGTTACCATCAGAGCAAAGAGTCCTTGTAAGAGACTCTACCAGTTTAGCATTGCACTCCTGTAATATTGTTGGACAGTTTAAAAAAAAAGGAACAAAATTAATGCGGCAGCACCAGAAATATTGTAATTCTATTATATATATATTCCTCTTCTATGTCAAAGCCAGGCACCATCATTACCCAAAATGCAACTTGGCTCACAACAGTTTGGTCAGAGGCTTAGGTGTGCTATGCTATTCCTGGCTAATGTAGCCTGGAGTTTTTTTTATATTTCACTTGCGGTAAACATACTTTTTAAGTTCACTGTGTCATTTTCAGACATGGACACGAGAGAGAAAAACTTTGGTAGAGATCTGCACATTTTCACACCAATAAATTGGTTTTGAAATCTAAAAAAAAACATATTTGACAGTGGCCTTAAGTGCACTGTTGGCCTGGGGTAGCAGAGGACAACCTCCTCTTACATACACTGAGCTGATGTTTTTGTTTTTATAGCTGCACCTGGAGGGCATCACGTGCAAGCACTATGCCTCCATACCCTTAAAAGAGTTCAACAATCCATGACCCAATTTCTCTATTGTTCATTTTAGCCACACAGGTTTCACAAACCCTGTGGCACAAACACAATATGTACGATGCACCTCCTGCCCCACCCCTGACCTTGCTTAAACAGTTAATGCTTGTACCACTCACTCCCATTTCCTGTGTTGGATTAGTCACACTCATTGTGTTAACCACAGTATATATACGCAAACATAAGATCAGGATAACAATCTGTTGTTCACCAGGTGTTAAAGGGCTGAAGGGATGAGAAAGTTTAAGAGGTGAAGACTTTTTCAGACTGACCTCCACGGACGCCTTCCAGAGGGTAGAAGAAGGCCACAAGCAGGTTCATGAGCACAGCCAGGTTAAAGGAGATGCTGCTCCAGAATGACATGTTCCTGGAGCACCAGTATAGGATGGGCTGAGCTGCAGGACAGTGTGTTGAAACAAATTAACACAGGTCATTGTACTGCGGAGACAACGTTGCAGGATCCAAACACTACAAGCACCAAGCACAGTTTATCTAATAATTTCACAGATCAGAACACGTTTACAGTAAAGGTGATCAGTGTTTCACACCAAGGAGGAGCAAAATGCATAGAATCTATACTATTGATCTCATTGTCAATTAACTGTAGTCACAGCTAAGACAAAGATGATGATGATTTCCTATGTAATTATGTAACTCCTTGTTGAATTTTCATTTGTGCTTGATATGAAATAAATAATCTCAGTGGTTTATGCATGCCATGTTTTTTCACAGAACATTTCAGTCATGTTCCATCAAAGACGACTTTCATTTTAGTCACTCCAAAGTTCAGCGGAGAGCCACTTTGGTGATTTGTGAAATATACTCAGTTTGGGGTGAAACACATTCATCACACTGACTAAGGAAGGGGTCTGTGAGGTTTCGGGTGCCATTATAAGCATTGAAACTGTAAACACAGGATAAACTTGGAAGGGTAAAACTTTAATCTATTTATGTACACAAAACTGTCATGCTGATTTCGCATTGCATATATGTACCACACACACACACACACACACAGACAGACACACACAGCCTACTCAGACGTCGGGCAGCAGATCACTATCATGGCCAATGCTATTTTGAGCCCAACTATTCATTAGAAAAGAACAACTGCGGGTGGGGACTTTTAGCAACAGAAGTCACTATATTGGTGACGAGCGGTTAGCACCAGGGGAACAAATATGGCCTTGAGCTGTGCTGATTCATTTGGATAGAAGAGAGGTAGTTCTCATCACGTGTCGTCACGTTATAGCCGAGCCATCGTCGTTCAGGCCTGACAATGCTGCTAAACCATCGCTTCACTGCACGAGCTGACAATCAGCCAGGCCGGACTAAAAGGGAAATTCAAAATAGTCTGCATGATTTGGATATTTAGTAAAAAAACCCCAAAAAACAACTGTTTGGTTTAAAATGAAGACTTATGAGGTTCTACTTGAAAATTTCACACTATTTTTTCTGGATCGCATCCTCAATTTCTTTTGGCTTGGCTTGCTTGTTTTCAGTAAGGTTGTGCCATATCAGAAAAGAATGTCTGACTGAGCATGACCTCAAACTGGCAGGTAGATGAGGCAGGTCACCCCATTAATCCAATTAAGATGGCACATACTTTGGGGCATCCTGCTTACTTAGTTGGCTAAGATGTAACATGTCAGAACAGCATCCTGAGTTTGAATTCAACCAAGGATCTTTATCACATGTCACATCCATTACAGTTGGCTGTCCTATTTTTGCATTACAATAAGCAGAAATACCAAAAAATAACTAAAAAACTCAGGACAGGTTTCACGTGCCATCCATGGCCTTTTCGTCCCCAGACAAAACAACATTCCACACTCGAGCGGGACTAAAATGTAGGGAGTAAAGGTTAACACTGTGACCACATGAATCCCAGCTAACCGAGTTAAATCCTGGCAGAAAATTTTCTTCTGCCTTGACCTCTCTGTTTTCTGTTTCCAGAAAGACAAAAAAAACCTGACACAGTAATCTCCTTATAAAACATTTGGAGAACACAGGAACCATGTGTAAAATCCAAAGTAAAAACATTTTTGTGAAGGGCCTCGCAATGTAGGACAATTTGCATGCTTATCATTTATTACATCACACTCACAGAGCTGACATCATTCTCTACAGGCTGGAAAACATCAATTTAGACCTTTATAAAACATATTTCGTTATCTCATCTTAGCCTTAAAATAACTTATGCTATACAGTAGTTTAAATACGTTGATAATCAGCTTATCAAGGTTTACATGCTCTCTCCACTTTCATCCCTTCAGAGTCACACACAGACCCTTAAACATTGCCGGGTTCAGTTGTCAGGGTAAGTTAATGGTCTTCAGTTACAGTTTTTTTATGGTATAGAAAAAGATGGTGGCAGGCGGTATGATTGTCTCTCATTCCTACAAGTTGTCAAATCCCCCAGGAAATTCTTTTACTATTATTTACTGAGTATCTACTGAGAATGATGATGCCCAAGCTGTTAATTGTTTAATAAAAACTAAAGGCTTTGGCTCTATCAATCCTACTCGGCTCAGTCGCTGAGAAAAAAAGCAGAGAGTTTTGTGGTTGTTACAACTGAAACTTAAAGCTACGTGTTAGACCTGTCTGAGGGTCTAACATCTGTGTGTATGATTTTCTTTTTGTTGTCGTATTTGGGGTTCTGGGAGTGCACTCTGTGGCTGTGGTTGCTCTTGTTGCTGTGTGGTTTTTATCACAGCTGGTTGTCCATGGTGTTCTCAGAGCAGCAAAAATGTTAGACACCACAGAAATAACTTCAAAGAAGAGTGTGGTGCTTTATACTTCCTGCCCTACCATTTTAATAATGACATCTCCATTGTGGCAAGTACAGATTCAGAGAAACAGAATTTCTTTACTGGCTGAGGCCTTTTCTTCCTTTATTGTTTACTGGAGGTGTGGAGGAAGAGTTGGGGAAATCTTATGAGACTGAGTTGGAGAATTGATAGAGTGGCGTGGAGGAAACTTAAGTCTCCGGTTTCTGCTCACACATGATGCCAACAGGTCGAATTAGCCTGGCATTTCTGATTTGTATGTGTGAAAGGGGCTTCGGTATCTGCTTCCCATTTAGGGTCTTAAGAGGCCTGGAGGGATGCAAGAGGACAGCATGTAAACAAGGAACTAAGAGATAAAGAGTTGAGGAGAAAGACGCACAGGGAACGGTGTTTGTGTTACCAGTAGCCTCTTGAGTACCTCGCAGCTTCTTCTGCCAGTTCATCTCATTAAAGAGGTCTTCAGAGCGCAGGAAAAAGTCATTGATCTTGCTGCCTTGCTCATCACGCTCTGTGGTGTAATAAACACGCAGCTTGGACTCTTGGGTGAGGAACTCACAGATGTTGGGCACAGGAAAGACTATCTGCTCCATGGTGCGATCCAACCGTACAATCTGGACAAAACCATAGAAGAAGAAGCCACCAATCACACACTGTCGGCCATTGTGGAGGGCAAATAAGTCTTGATCCTGCTTTGTAGATCATAGAGCATTCATTAATTCAAATAGTCTGCCTGGTTACTGTAACAACTGTATTTTGCAATGCAAATAAAAAGGTTCTTTTGTTTACAAAACTGATTGATAGACTGAACCAACAACTTAAGTTCAGAACACTGCCAACAATCAGCATTCCTTCTTCTCATTAAGTGTACACAAGTGTGAGTGTGAAAACATGCAAACATGCCAAAGGTGCTTGCCATTCTGTCAAGGTACGCCTTGAGACTGAAAAGCAGGCCAAGAAAAATATCATCACATGCCTCAAATCCATTGCGATGCCATAGCATGTCGCAATTCTCTACAGCTAATACAGAAATCATGTATAGATGTCAGATCGCGGGCAGATAACAGAGCAATTGTGGGAAAGCTTCACAGTAAAACATCAAAGTTAAAAATAATACACAACAATGACAGTAGCAAATCCAAAATGGCGCAGTCTAGGTCGGACATGGACAAAAAAACTGACCTCAATCTGAGCCGTGTGTTTGGCATAGAACTCCAGGGCCTCGTCACCCTCGCCATATGTCCCCCCTGGTTTCAACATAGCCTGCAGCTCCTTGTTGTGACGGGCTAACTAAAATGACAACAAACGTGATTATATCAATAACAAACAGCTCAGTGACAGATAATCGTTACAATGACTGTCGCCATTGTTAGCAGTTTGCCTTGAACGTGTACACGTGCTGTCTTAGCATGTGCTGCGAAACTCAGTCAACGTGTGTTGGTATCTAACAGCTGGGTAGAGTGCATGCCGTTTATTTTTTCTTTGAATGCAACATCTTCCGTCTATTCAACCGTAACGCCGCAGGGTGTGGATTGACAGTGGGCCTTGCGTAACTGTAACTGCTGTTGTTAAGCCAAATCATTGTTTGATTGGACGCTACTATTGAGTGCGCACAGCCTGAGGGCAGAGAGAGGAGGTGAGTGTTGAATGGCAGGTATCACATGTCTTCAGCAGCCACAGGAAAAGACATACACTAACAGTCAGGTCACTGTATATCCACTGGCTATGTACTATATTATGTGGCCAGCATTTACTCATGGGTGTCTTCATGCTGGTTTTACAGATAGTAGGTGGCTTACTTGATGTGCCAAGATGTAGATATTATGACCAACATTTCGTGGAGATGCGGAGTGCTCCTCCTCTCCATCCTCACCCTCCGCCGGCTCCTCCACCTCTATCTCACCCTGCATGTAGGCCTTTTTGATCACTTCCACCTGCAAGAATATAGACTGTCAGATAACATCCACTTAACACTGTGTGATGATTTCTATGGTGTCATACGCACCAGCTCTTTAGGCCTCATGTTGTACAGTATCCTCTCAGCGTTCTCGCTGTCATGGCGACTCTCCATAATTGCGAGGAGAAGCTTGGAGGCATTATTCTAGGAAAAGATGAGAGATTGCAGATATCAGCACAAACAGAATCAACTCAGATTTATTTTCTCTACCTGGTGCTGAATCTCAATTGTAAATATTCTTGCTTCGCCTTACTTTATAATTTGTGATGGAGCACTTTATGGCATGTTGTTGTAACATATTTGGCAACTTCCTTTTAAGTCATCACTTGACTCGATAATCTCCTGAGAATAATGCGTCATAACTTTAGCTAGCCAAGTGGCTCATAACAATGAGGTGTGACTGTGATCACTATCTTTACACTTTGTGGCTGCATTGCATTTTGACATTTTAGAGCTACTGTCAGTAATGTCATTCGCACACTAACTCTGCAACTCAATGATTAATTTCTCCCTTTCAGTGTAATGTCTGATGTTTGTTTTAAGCTTTCGAGAATTTTAACAATCAATATATCAATGTGAAGTCACGTCAACATGAGAACAGCTTTCCACAGCAGTAAGAAAAACAGGTCATCAAGCATCAAAACAGAGACTGTTTTACCTGTTATCTAACACTAGAATTGCTTCAAAGTGTTGTTACCTCTTAGAAATAATCACTCACTTTGAGTTCCAGCACCAGATCCATTCTCTTCTTGCCAAGGGGGTTGATGTCATTGAGGATGAGAGCGATGATGATATCAATACCATTGCATTCATGAGTGGCAATGCAGTTCTGAAGAACAAACAAAAGTAGTATCATTATTACTGAAGGTGGAATCCCAACTGATAGGACTTTGGGTAAACAACAACAATTAAATGTCATATCTTATGCATTCTGATGCTATTGGAGATTTGCTATCATGCCTCCGCAACCACAGCAGTACAACAGGCCTGTATTTTCAGTTATGATCAGATAGCAAACACAGTCTAACATCTATTAATCTAGAGGTCTAACTCCTCCCCTACTTCCATATACTCATGCACAATTGCTGACATGCTTTTTAATTAACTAAAGTCACAACATAGATGTTAGTATCAATCAGCTGTTTTCTATATTCTTATATCTGTCAGATAGACATTTGGAAGATTGGCAAAAAAGTTGAAAAAAACTGGAGTTGCAGAGAGCAAAACAATATGTTGTGTTTATCTGTTTATCAAGTGTTTACTGGAAAATCATGCCATCAAGAATGATCTTTTTAATGACCAATGATTCTGGCCTTATGTTGGCCAGTCATCAATAAAACTTAAACTCAAATCATTGTGTTTTCCAGTTGAAGAAATGTGACTATTTCCCTTTTTCTTCTGTGGTGCCCCATGTTGATCAAATCCCCTCAAGTTTACCAACTCAGCCATGTGCTGATTGAGATCGGCCACATTTCACAAAGTTTCACGAGCTTCGTACTCACAAACTATGTCTATTTTGCCAAAAATGTACCAAAACAGGAAGCTGTGGCAGCCGAATGTTTTGAAGTATCTCAACACCATTTAACAAAGACACTTAATAGCACACAAACAAAAATAATTCCAACACTTGTCCCTCCCTTTTCTGTCTCAGTGGATCTGAACAAAGAGCTTTGTTTAGTCTGGCAGTCCTCCTTCTAGCACTGTTTGAGGGAACTGAAAACAGTTCAAACAGCGACTGCATTTAGCCAGTTGCTTGTTTAGTCATGCCAGTTTCACACTTGCCATGAAATGACCCCACGGCGGCTTGAACAGAGGATGACACCATCATGTGAGAAGACCGAGCAATGCTAATCCATACCAGAGAACAAACACAGGCACACAGCCCAGAGTAGGCTGGTGTTACACTGTTGAAGAAAGACAAGCGGCTGCATAGCTTCTGTGTGGCAGCTGAGCGCCAGGCATGGAAAGACAACATGCTCGGGACAAATTGCAGCTCTACCCACACAAAACCACCGGTATAACTGCTAAAATGAAAAGGTCACTCTGACGTAAACTGAGGGTAATTTGATGTGATGTGATGAAGTGCTAGTAGAAAATCCCATTTTAACATCCAAATGGAAAAAAGACAGCACAGGCAAGACTCAACATACTGTGACCTTGCACACTCACGTTCTATGTGTACATTAATCACCTGGTTCTCGTGACAGGGACCTTGGCAGTACTCGGTCAGGCTCTCCACAGTCTGGTTGATGAGTCCTACGTTCTTCTCGTTGATGTAGAGTCCCAGCAGCCCCAGTCCTCCGGTGGTGCTGCCACAGATACAGTCCAGGAACTGCAGCGTCTCACACACCAGATTATAGTTGTTCTTGTTATTCTGGTTGCGCAGAAAGTTCTGGAGATGGATGGAGATAAAATATACACTAAGTAGGCATATGTTTCTTTATCCAGAGTCATGTTATTCCCATGGATTCGGGCAGTGTGATATATCTTTTTCATCAAGACAATGTTTCACTTTAAACTACAAGTAGGCCAAAACTGTCAGACTTGATATGGAAGAAATGTCTGACAGAGCTAAAGCTAGTGGATTAGTCATGGTCTCAGGATCTGAAGAGACAGTTGGCACCTGAAACACTCTTTTAAGCTTCTACTCTAAATCCAAAACACATTTTTCCCAACATTTTCTCTCTTTCTCTCAAGTGAGAAATAAATATATCACGTTAAGCATCGTGAGGCTCACTTTGCCTTTGTCTTCTTATGCAAGCCTATACAGCAGCCAGACAATTACTCCATGTCTTTGGAAGGAACAGAACCATCTCAATGAATTGATCGTCTGTGGTGCATGGCGAGCAGCAAATCAATATCTTGCACCCACGCTGGGTCAGGATGGACGAAACAGAGTGATTCAGCACCAAACCGACCATCATTTAATGAAGGCCAGCCCTAGTTTCGGGTGTAAACAGAATCAGTGCAAGAAGGAAGTCTTCTGTCTGGGTTGCTGGGGCTAGCCATTATTGAACAACAACAACACACCCCTCATAGTGAAACCAGACCAAGACATACCAGATATGGAAACAGCTGCATCAGGAAGTTCTGCAAATGGTGCCTATTTTCTACGTGGTTTCGTTTCTGTATAACTGAGCGTGGTGATAGAAATTGAGAACACAAGATTAGGAAATGCTAGCATGTCATGGGTCAGGGAAGTTGGGGCAGGCGTTTAAGCAAAACAAGAATGCTATAGAGACAGTGTTAAAGCTGACCTGCAGATCCCTATTGTGGTTCTCACAGAGCAGCTGCATTAGACGCAAGATGGGCTGCATGATAGTGATGATGACACTCATCTCGCCTTCCTCCTGGCCCTTATCAGCCGTCGGCACGGGAGAGCCGTCAGCGGCCGCTTGGTGCTCTTCGGCTTCGGCCTCGCGGCGATAGGTCGTGAAGGCCTTCTTGGTGACAGCGGAGGCCTCCACTAGCTGCTCCTTCACCTCCTCGGTCACCACTGCTACCACAGGCACGTCTTTGACTAACCACAAGTTTAGGAGAGTGAGTCAAACACAGACCATTGGAGATAAGACGCAGTGTTACAAAGAATGTTCATTCGAAGTCACGTAGCCATGTACTGATTTGCATCATTCTTTTTTCACGGAAATATTACATAATAATTAATAATTAATTAATTTAAGAAAAACAAGACTTACTATGACTATACAGTATTAAATGACTTAAATCAATGCCTACAGAAAATGTACAACAATGAATAAACTAAATAAATATTACATAATAATTAGTAATTAATTAATTTAAGAAAAACAAGACTTAGTATGACTATACAGTATTAAATGACTTAAATCAATGCCTACAGAAAATGTACAACAATGTATAAACTAAATAAATGATTTGGCAGTTTCTGTTTTAATACATAGGACATTCGTTAGGCTGGCTATTGAAAGAGAATAAATGCCATATACACAGAAGATACAGAGATTTATTTTGCCACTTGGATGGCCTCATGTGTGATCCCTTTAAGAATATGTTCTAACATTTTCTGTTTGACCCAAACTCCTGACCCCTCACCTTTCTTGCGTGCTGGTGTGTCTTTGTCTGGTGGCTCCTCATCCTTCTTCTTACTGCCCAGGTCACTAGTATTGACCGTCACGGTGGCTTTAATCTCCTGCTGAGCCAGCTTCATGCGCTCGTAAAACACCTTGAAGAATTTTTCCGACTTGTTGTCACCAGTTAAACGATGGAAGAATGATCGCTGGAGAAAAATAAGGAGAAAAATAAGGAGAAAAAAAGAGGACAATGCATTTAATATGCACATCACATTCATCTTTTTTCAAGTGTGGATGGAGGAGTTTACATACCACTTTTTGCTATTACCATTTTTTTAAAATAATAATCAAAACACTGATTCAAAGAAGTTGACTTTCAACACCAACATGTTGCCAGCAAGGTTTTTTTTTTTTCCAAAATTCACCAGGATCAGAGAAGGTCTTCAAAGTCAGAATGTATTATATAGTAAGTTCTTGTCCTCCATTTCTTATCATGGCCTTACTGTCTCTCTTATAGTTTCTATGTAGTGCTGAGAGCCAGAGGTGTAGTTGGAAGCAGTTACATAAGCCTCCTCTCACAGTGCCAGGAAAACATGCTGCAAGGCCTCACCATGCTCACCTGATTTTACACCATCTGCTCTCTGCTCCCTGGGCATAACACGGTTCTGGCACCCTGAGGACTACGCTGGGTGTTCACACTTACAAACAGGTAAGCAACAGCAAAAACAAAGACGAGATTTGGGATCTGCATGCACACACGGACACAGCTACACACCTTGCTGAGGACTGGACACACTACTCTACGTGCACCAACTTTACCAGTGTGCATGCATATATGCACAAACAAAGGCATGCCATCACGACACATTTATATATGCAAGAAAACACACAATGGTATGAACATATTTATAGAATTGGCCTCACAATAAAAACTACATTCGTGCGATTGCACTTGACCACAAATGTATGTGTATATGAACTTTTCAACAATGTAACAGTAAAACTGATCCAGCATGAGTAAGCAGGTTGTGAAGTCCAGGTGAGGAAGGAGATGTTCCGCCTATGGCTGAACTACACAAAGGGCTATCTTGTTTTAAAGCCTTGTACGCACAGAGCCGTTGTTTTTCTGCAACAGGCTCATATGTTCTGTCCCATTTTCCTCTCGACAATCCCTCCTTACATAAGACCTGTAATCAGCTGAGTGGTTACAGTGAGAGGGCACACAGCGCCTCAGCTCTAACACTGTTACATCAGCCCACTGAGGGCGAGCGCTGGAGAGAGGGAGAGAGGAAAACCCTGCCCTACTTTTCCGTGCCAGAACGGCACGAAGTGAGTGTGTGGTGTGAGAGAGAGGAGGGAGGGTCCGAAAGTGGGAGGGGAGGTGGGGGGGTTCGATGCAAGCAGGAGTTATCACATCCATAGATTCTGGGGCAGTTTTGAAAGCCTGTTACACAAGACTCTTTCCAGTTTTAGCTTGACTCTAAGTTTCTGAAATAGAAGACATGCACACAGTGAAACAGCATGCAAGTGCAGAGAGCGGCACTGCACACAAACCCTTTGAAAATATGAAACCCATTTAGCGAGAATCTCTGCAGTGTCACCTGATTCAAGTCCTGTGGGATGCAGAACACTTAATGCATTAAGCAAATCTGAGTTGTTTTTCTTCTCTCTTTTATGCAACGCTTTCTTCTCGCTTGTTTTTCACAGTGTTAACATCAGGTTGTTGACAACATAGAGCCATTCATTGATAATGATCTGCTTAAGAGTCAGCAGAAGACTTATGCAAGCAGGCCGACTTCTCCAGACAACTGCTCTGGGATAGCAGCTTTACAAGATTACCATATTAAATCGACCTCATGACGATGGGCACAAGAACCCTTTTTTCCCTACACTGATGCAAGGGAATCATTTTGTCATCACTTGTCTGTCTTACA
Source organism: Centropyge bicolor (assembly GCA_037975185.1). Taxonomy (NCBI): domain Eukaryota; kingdom Metazoa; phylum Chordata; class Actinopteri; family Pomacanthidae; genus Centropyge; species Centropyge bicolor. The sequence goes on along the minus strand of JBBMOC010000051.1, from coordinate 1,648,890 downwards.
TGCTGAAGGCAAAAAGAATAGCATGCAACAACTGTTGCTCTTTGCTCTGCCTGCAGAGTCACTTAAACTAGGGCTGGATATAAAACCTGAGTAGTTAATCAAAATATGTCTACAGCAGCGTATGAAAATTGTCAAATACTAAAAGCGAGCATCAAATATGTGCTCAGATTTATACTCTTCTTTACTTAATCACATATTTTCACACCAATTTCAGACTGAATTTCATATTGAGTTAATGCATGGCTGCTTGTGTTCCGAAACCATTTAACCTTTTGGAAGTGTGACTTCTTTCATTCAATGGAAAGAAATTATTTTTAGAGAAAAACACGTTATTATTTCTCAAAGTATGGTGTTGAGAAAAGTTTAGAATCTGTGCTGTGGTGAAAATAATTTAAATGATGTGATTGCCTTCAATGTGTTTTTATGCAAGTATTAAGTAATTATATGAGCATTACTCAATAATCAATATTCAGTGAGTAAGATAGCATATTCTATACCGTACTTTGGCAGCTAACTGCCACATTGAAGCTTTTGTGTTTGTCTAGAATATGATTCCACTTAGCAGATAGTTAGATAGATAGATAAGTATTGTGGTAGGGCAGAATTCAAAGACACCCAAGGAAACAGATAACAACTTTGATAACCATCATTTTGAACAATCTGTACAAAATTCAGGGTCCACTTTTCCCATTGACTGCTGAGTCATTCTTTAAAGAAAATGGTCAGTCAGCCAATCAGCCTCAGCCCTTCCTCCTGAGGCAGTTTAGCCCTCTGCATGTCCCGCTACAGCGCCATTAAGCCCCCTGGGAGCTCTGCTGATCCTGCGGCTGTCACTCATGTTCAGCGCAGCAGGTTTACTGTAGGTCAACTCATGATTCACTTTCCTATTCTACAGATTGGACATGGTGGCACAGCGGGGCCTCCTTTCTGATTATTCTGCGCTTCCACTTTCCTCTCCGTTCCCTGTCAGCTGCCACCCCGGCTCCTGGCATCAACACGGGCCAGTTATGTAAGGCCTGTTTACACCACCAGCTCTCTCTTTCTTTTTATCCGTCTCCCGCCTTTCCAGCCCAACACCTTGGCGAGTGACAAAGCCATCTCTGTGCTTATTGGAGGGCTTCGGTGGCGTAGTCTGCCACACCCGGCTGGTAACCACAGAGATCTGCTCCTTGAAGCCACGACGAAACTGCCAGATAGGAGGTAGAAATGAAAAAGAAGTACACACGAGCATGTGTTCTTAAGGTTCTGCGCAAGTATGAACCAAGCAAAGTCCAAAATGTATCCAGTGACTTCAACAACAACAAAGTAGATGCACTGATTTGACTACAAGCTGCACGGAGCAGGACTGAAATAATTAAACTTCTATAAACTGGATTTTAAAAGGAGAATCCTCTGCCTACTCTGTAGTTAGACGAGAGGTGGTATGTTGATGACGCTGATGCCTGGAAACTCACTTTGCAGAAGCTTTTTAAAGCTTTCCAAGAGGTAGCTGTAAAGTGAACTTGAACCAAGCAGAGGTGGGGGGGGGGAGTAAATCATGTTTGGAAGGGGCTGAGGGGAGCAGCGTGCCACAACAAGCCTATTGAGCAAGAGTGGTGGCACCTGTTTGCTCTTGTGACAGTTAAGGATCTGAGGTCATGAAGACAGTGTTGAGTTGATGGATGGCGGGTAGGGAGGAGCGGAGCTTCTACACTTCTTCTCTTACATAACACATACGGACACACACGCTCTCTCTCCGAGGGCTGTTTTTGGAATGAGCTTTCTAGCCTCTCAGTACAGTATATCCAGGAGTGTGTGTGCATGCGTGTGTGCATGTGCTAATGGGGTGTACAGATGTAGTTTTATGCTATGATGCGGTACGTGTGCTACATGTCTGCTTGAGTTACACTGAACAACAGCCTGGAGGGTTTGAGCATACGTGTCAAACGACATGTCTTGCTCATGATGATCTTCACAGTCTTAGGTTATATATGGAAAGTTATGTAGGTCAATAACTAATGTTTAACATGTGTGTGCCATTGTAAAAGCAGTTTGTCACTGGGGAATACAAGTTTTGCAATAAGTCAGTACATTATTTCTGTTAAAACACTGTCAAATCAAATACTTACTTTATTTAGATTTTTGTTGTTACTTTTAGTGTTTTATTTATTATTCTTAATCTATATCACACAAACAGATCAAAGTGTTGCTACTACATGACTAATTGTAAGTAACAGATGCAAATGTGGATATGAGAGCTTGCTTTTAACTGGTGATAGCTGTAACCTGCATTTGAGTTATGCCGTGTTAAGCGAACCACCAAAGAGTTATTTTCAGTGTATGGGCAGATGGCAGGATAAGAAACTACACAACAGTTTGAAGTTTAAAGTTAAAAGTCTAACGTATAAAGCAAGTACTGAGATTGTAAGTATTGATGAGGTAAATCAGTGACATCAGTGTCTGCAGGGCTAGACAGGCCCTAATGATTCAATAATTAGCATGTGTGATTTTGTTTTTCTGAAAGTCACTTTTTTGCCTGGTAACTGTTTGAAACACTTTCAATTTCTTCATATAAATGCAAAAAAAAGTGCAATTGGTTGTTTCAGTACAAGAAGTAAATGTGTGAGTGAAAGACAACCCAACAAATTCAGTTATTAGGATTTATAGGGTATAAACAAGAGACGGCTGAATCCTGCAACTCAGGTCATGAGACTTGAATATCCTTCACCTGATGATCCCCCTCATGATGCCGTGGCCAAGTCTAATTATTTTGGCCAGCAGATAAACATCTCTAGGGAGGGGGGTAGTGGTTCAGTGTGTTGACACATCATGCAGGGGGCAAGCCTGGAAAGTGCTGGTAGGATTGTGTGCTCACTCATTTCTTTTGGACTGCTATATCAAGTCCACCTAGCACTGAGCTCTAGGCCTTGGATGAATTGATTCTTACGGCAACTAAGAACTCTCCATCTCCCTCTCCTCTTATACTTGTTTTTTCCCAGAAAATTTTGTTGGCTAGGCTACGACCCTGGATTACCTCAAAAACAAACAAACAGACTGCTTGGAGAAATCTGTGGGCATGTTTTTTGTCCTGCTTTTCATTTAGACAACAAGAACCCTTCTGTCCTGAAAAGGGGGCAGGCAAGCCATCGTTATGTAAGACAGGAAAATGTGGTGCATCTGCTGATATGTTGTAAATTCACTCTGAACCATGCATGATCCTTCAACAAAGCTCACTTGTCCCCGCACCATGCCAAAGAAGGAGAAAACTTCAATTTTGAAACAAGGAGCCTCCTTATAATTGTGTCTTGTCCTTGTTGAAGCCAATAAACTGCGCTGGTTCTAAAGTTCACTTTGAGGTTCTTTTCCATCAGCAAATCTAGTCTAGCAGGAGTCAGGCCCACAAATTCAGACTACTTTACGTTACGACGATGGATAGAACAACAACTGGCTCTAATTCGCACTGAGGTGAAACTATTCACCATGTAACCAGTAGTGTTCTATTTTTCTACAAGGTCAATCCACAGAAGAATTGCAATTCCTTCCCACTATGATTCTCAATCAATTTACAAATGCAAAAATAGATTTTTTGTTAATAATGTCATGGAAAGAAAAAAGTGGAACTCGTGTGCAAGAGCACAGGGCAGCAACCACATGATGCACAGCACACACATGCTAAAGTTACTTTGTAGTTCATCTGCATGAGGGGGAAGCGATAATTCAATAATTAGCTTTGCGTGATGAAATATTTTGTGGTAGCCCGTCACACAGATTGGCTAATGTAAGTGAAGTGGGGCATCAAACTCCAGTGCTAACAAACAAACAAGATCATCTGACCAACTCACATTGCAGCACTTAACTTAGCTAACTCTGGTCAAATAAAGAAAATAATTTGCTCCAGAATTTGCTTCATTTCAAAAGGGCTGCATCTGTACAGTGTTTTGGATAACAACATCTTTCCCTGGTACGAATGTTGCAGCAGAGAGGCTATTACATTAATAACAGCATAATAATAACATGAATCAGAATCAACTACATCGTAAGATTCCTAAAGATTCCCACGCCTAGTAACAACACTATGCAAATAGGCGGCTATTATGCAACAGGCCCGTTTATGCAAGAGAACACACAAGAGCACATAAATACACAAACCACAAAACCAGAACACACTGATAGATGGCTTGCAAGCAACGTGGATTCACACATTTGGTCATAAATATGCACATACATACTCATATTCTAGTTCATGCATGCACACACACGCACACACACACACACACACACACACACACATATATATAACGCCGTGCAAAGCTGAAATAATGCAGTTGCAAACACAGCAGCTCTGTCTCCACCTGCTTGCTGTGAGGTTAGCAAAGAGTTAGCGTTGCCTTAGCAACCCCTGGCTGGCTGTGGGCAGGTGGTGACGTGTTCGGCTGCACAGCATTGACCTCCACCAGCAGACTACTGTTCCTCTTCCTTTTTGACTTCCCTTTCTCCTCTCCTTCACTTTCCCTTTTTTTTTTGCACAACTCCAAATGTCAATAAGTTCAAACATATCATGATGCTTTCTGCACCTGACTGTTATTTCAAAATGTGCCCAGGTCTCTACATTGATAACTGATTGTCTTTCCTTTCCCTATTTGAAGTCATCCTTGGTCACTTCATTTTCTGAAAGGACGAAATGGAGCTCCAAGGCAATAACTTAAATTCTTCACACTGCAGCGATGAACCTCAGAGATAACATCTCCTCGTTGAGATTCTGCTCATGCCTCTCTGAAAGTCATGCTGTTAGTAGTCCCACTTAATTGCAGGCTGGATGTGTAAGTGTTGGACCTCATTAACACTTCACACACACACCCTCCTCTGCATTGTATGTGCAGTGTACTCTTGAACCCAGTAACCCCCACTTACCTGGATGACCGTGTTTCCACCCTCCAGCAGTGCGATGGCTAACAGTATGCTCTCCTGGAAGATCCGGTCGCTGGTAGCACTCATGATGAGGTCAATGACCAGATCAGAAGCCCCTTCTTTGTCCAGGTGGCACTGGACTTCTGCCAAACTCAGCTCCCCTCGACCTCCAACCCCGGAGCTGACAACTATGGTCGTAGGAGTGAAAATGATTATCATCTATTAATACTGATGTATTTAGATTTCAGACAGGTTACATAGAAGATCATGGGGCACAACCCATTATCGTACTTGATAAATATGATAAATGCAATTCATGAGTTTCCATAATGCTGCAGGCTTTTTGGAATTAGATGGATGTCTTTATTCAGAACAGAAGCCACTGCATTCATATCTAACATGTGTTGCCACAGTATGAATGAATTAAGGTAGTGTTGTTGTTCCTAGTAGTCTACTACTACAATACAGTATAATACATATGACACGTAAGTACAGGATTTTGTTTGCAGGAACATGCTAAACATGCTAAAATTAGTGCAGCCCAATCAACCAATTAGATTTTTCTGAACAGAAAGAATGGGGACGTAATTTCCACACATAGCTAGCCAGCTACATACAAGAAACACAGTGCCCAAAAAAATATGTGGATTAGACAGAAGCAGCACTTGAACACATCAGAATAATTATCAGGCTACATTTATGAGGGTATAAAGAGAAACAAATCAAATGATGCCTCAACGCCCCCCAGTGGCATCTATTAAAAAAACAAAACACAACATAAACAACTGTAAAAGGCAATAACACAAGTTGCCACGTCCCGTCCATGGATCCTATCCATGAAACGATTGCAAGCAACTTACAAATAGCTCCAATTTTCAATAGAATTTAAGATCAGAGAGATGCTACTGCCACATAAAAATTCTACATATAGCAGCTTTAATAAAGTGTCCAGAGGAGGGTTAAATCAGGTTTATATCGGATGCCATTTGATGAAAGGTGTTTATGCTGCATGGACTGAGCCACAGGTGTCAGGTTTCTGTCCATTCAGCCATAGCACACAAATAACGTCAGATGTGTTTGTAATCCACGGAGGCACTTTAACTCCTACTGCTGCTGCTGGCTACCACAGCCAGCCAGAGGAGCAGTGGTGAGATAACAGCGCCCATCAGAGCCATCTCTGGCTGGGCGAGCCGCTGAATCAACAACACATCCCATTCTAGACGGAGCTTGGCTCTCTGGTCGCTTGGCAACAACACGGCCCGCAGTATGCTCAGTAGCAGAGCCGAGGTCCAAGGGCTTAAAGGAGTACAAGGCCATGGCTGTGAATAACATCTCATTTTTTTCCCTCCACTCTAAAGCATTAGAGATGAACGATGAGTCATAGCTGTGATGAGAGACACGGAGCGACTTGCCGGAATGAATAAATGTCAGTTACGAGCAATCTATTACATTTGTGAATGTCAGTCTCGATTGAGCAAAGATTGGGAGACGAACGGATGGAGAGACCGTCGTAGTCTGTAATAGCAGCTGTTTTCTGTGCATATGAATGGCCTTCTATAAATGTGAACCCAATGCACAGATGCACAAAATAAATACTATTGTAGATAATCCAGGTGGGCGATGTTGACCCATATTGCAGCTATCTTGCTTTTTGCTATGTTTACTGCTAGGTGGAAATTGTCACTATGACTATTTTTAACCACAAGAGAGGAACTTCTACATAAGCTGTAAACACTTTCCTGTGAAATTCATACTATGATTTAAAATAGTTGTACCTTTTGAACAAATGTTGACCCAGTACCCCTTTAAACAACTGGTGAAACTCTCAAACTGCACATGAGCATTTGACTAAATTAAATAGAATTCATCTTAAAATGTTCCTTGGGCCTTCTTCCCTTAATTAGATTGCACATTAGCAAGAGTCAAAATAGTTTCTCAGACAGGAAGAGATTCTGAAAGATTCCAAAGGTTTATAAAACATGTTTTCTGAAAATTGTTTTCTTCTACAACAATTTAGCAGTTTTTTCTCTATTTTTAGTTCCCATAAAGTTCAAATGGCTTGACTAAAGCTGCAAAGCTTGATGTTTTTCTTTATCTATAACTAATCGGTTCCTGTCTGCATTACTGTAGCTAGTAGCTATAAACTAATCTAATTTAGTCTGATTTGATTTTTTGCTGCGTATGGAGCTTGTTGCACCACTGGCCCAGTTTCAAAATCATCTTATCTTATCTTTATGAACATAATCATATAGACACACAGACACTGTATTGCTAGACACACCTGTAGGTGATTTTCCCTGCATTCCAGGAGTGAGTGGGCCATTGCTGAAGGTTGTGAGGCTATCTCTCCTCTGGCCAGGTTTGACATTTCCATAGTATCGATTGACCAAGATCTGCCGCAGAGCTTCACCCTATCAGTGAAAATAGATGTTAGGAGATGAAGTCTAATTAAAGTTACCATGTCACAGAAATGGAGCTGGAACCCAAATTCAGTGTTGCTGTGCTAATGTAGCAGCACAAGACAAGAAAACCAATGCAAAAATACACTCATATATCCCATATTAAAAAACTCACAATACAAAAGCAGTGAACAGTTACAAGGTTTGATGGACACGTAAAAAAATCTCCCATCTCCTCTTAAAAGTACGTCCACATGAGAGCCTTGCCCTTTGTTGTTCATCCTAGTTTGGTCCTTACAGAGCTCTTCAAAGCGATAAAATAATAATGAAAACAAATCTTGTATAGATAAAAATAAAAGAAAATAAATACACACAAAAAGAAAAGGTTAGACTGCAAAAGCTTTGAAGGCTAATTGTAATAAGACATCCCCTTTGGAAGAACATGGAACAACACACAGCTCCTTCTTCTTTGACCTTTGCCCTCTGACCTCAGTCAGAGATGTTCAAAGGTGACACTGTGCCCTCTCCCATCTCAACATATGCTGACATTCAGTGCTTTCCCATATTGGTTTGGTGTAAATCAGTGCAGCGTAGCCACCAACATGATCCCACTGCGCCAAACATATCATCATCAAAGAAGAGATGAGTCCCCGAAGTCAATGTTCACTCCATGTGCCTTACATGTTACATATCGTATAACTGACAGGGAAGTGAGTGAGTGCCATGCCGAGGAAGCCGTGTGACTGTGAGGGCATCGCGACAGTCAGTCAGCTGTCAACCATCGATAAGATGGCGGCCAGGAGCAGACCACAGGAAACCAAACTCAGTACCTACCCTCGTTTGATCCTCCAGTTGCTTCTGTGGCTGGTTGGGATCAAGCTCCTTAAAGGTGAGGTGAGTTAGCAGAAAGCAATAAAATAAAAAAATAAGAAATAAATAAAAAATAAAAAGGTCGGAAAGGAAATTTGGAAAAGAAATTAGAAAACAAAACAGGGTGTTAATACAGTGCAAATTAGTTACTTTACTAGCATGCAGGAAATTGGGTGCAAATTAGATCATGCAGTTAAGAGGGAAGTGGTTGTGTCAGGAAAGATGTAAGGTCGAGTCAAAGTCATGCGAGGTTTCATGCAAGAAAGGACTGGCATTCACTCTAAAAGATCCTATGCCTGCATAGATTTAATATTCAGAAAGTACATTTCATAGCTTATTAAGACATCAAACATTTTATGTCATCAACATTTTTTCTTCAACTTATATAAACTTTGAAGACTCAGATGGCCACTCCTGGCAGCCCAGTGGAGGAAATTTCTAACTTTACAGTCTGGCATGTAGTGATTCCCTCATTACGTTACAGTCACAGTGGCAAAAGAATTATTTACATAAGAGAATGACAAGCTTCTGGAGGGGGAGAAACACAAGCCATGAGAATGAGGGGGGAAAAAAATAAAGAAAAAAAGCTCTGTTCAGGTTACATAATGCAGCCGTGAGCTACTGACACACACTGTAAGCACCAATCTGGCATGGAAAAACACCTCACTCATGACTTCAACTCCCCCCACCCCACTGAAAGAAGGTCAGGAAATTGGACTTTGCTCAAAAACCACGAGGTGGAAGGACAGATGAAGGAAAGGCAGTTTGGAGGGAGGGAGGGAGGGAAGAATGGATGACTGCACAAGTTGGAGGCAGTGAACAAACAAGGGCTGATATGTAGCATAATTCACGTTCCACACAGTGAGCAATATGCACGAGCTGGCCCTCAAAAGAGGAAGCACAAAACGACATGTGTTATGACTCTTATCTTGTCAGATAAAGAGAAGTTTCAGATTGAACACAATGAGATGGAGTTAGTGTATAAATATGACAGATGATCTTTGATCAGCATTGACCCATATTAGCGAGCAACGGGGCAATACGGGTCTTAAACACACCTCAGCGGGGACTTCAGGCTCAGGTGGAGGTGCCAGCTGATTGGAAATAAAAGGATGATGTTAGTCAAAGTTTGAAGATGTTGAATTAGTTATGTTGCTTCTGCCATCAAAGAGTAGCACCCTGCCTAAGAACTCCACCTAGCAAACTAAAAGCTGCTATTTACTTTTGAATCTACCTGTATCTGTTTTTCTACTGCTCGCTCAGATTGCCAGTCACATGCACAAGTCATGCACATCACAAATGCGCATGACTTAAAGAGAAAAGGAGGCTGAAAAACATGTTGCTCTGTGAGATCTTGGTGATAATGGATTGCCAAAGTGCATAGGTAATTATTTCATTTCAATGTGTCTCCTGTTGTGTTTACATGGAGCTAGCCTTATAGGACAGCATGGATGATAAGCAGCGTCAGGCTATTGTAGCGACAAAGCAGTAAATCTGTGTACAAAAAATAAAATAAAAATTGCCCCATCTTAACCACACTACAGACGTTTGGCTGCAATTCTACATTGTGGAGTAAATTAATATTCTTCATCAATATTAACCACCTGCTGCAAAGTGTTGCTGCCTATGCCCCTACATGACAAGAAAGACAGGAACCAATCAAGGAAAAATCACTGCTACTGATCTGAGTAACAATATGTACATTCATCTAAATATGCATACAGGCTGCTCTAAAGGCCATATCAGAACTATTTGTAGCCCAGTTGATTTTTAACTAGGTGGTACCATAGTGGCGTAAAGTTATTGTTTACAAAAGTCAAAGTGATGCGACAATGGTCAACATAAAAATTGAATTCTCTTATCACCAAATGTCACCTGTTCCTCAAAATCTGAGCAACTCATTTTCAGTGCATTTCCCAAAAGAGTGGAACCAAAAAAAACGCTAGGACAAATCAGTAGAAAATTAGTTATGAAGAAAAATAATTAATAAAAAGCAATAATATTGAACTTTGTGGTTTGCTGTTTAAGTAATAATTATTTTAAAAAACACACATTGGCAACCAAAAAATGAAGCATAAATAAAACAACAGTTTCTTAGCACAATAATTTCTCAGCAAAATAAAACTAAAGTCCATATTCATAAAACTGATTTCAAATTTTATAAAACAGAATAAAATAAAATGATGGCAGCCCACAAAGAGTAGAGACATTCAAAATCCATCTGTTCAAGAAAGCAAACAACTCTTTCAACTAAGCTGATAAAAATACCTACATACACACACACATCCGCAGACACACGTAACCTCACAGCGAACCTAACATGGTCCCTCTGTAACCCAGTCATGGCGCTTCATGCTGATTAATTGTGCAACTGGACAGGAATTTCCCTATAGCTAACCCCCTTGTACGCCAACACATTGATTTCCACAGAAAAATGGTGATGCATCACGCATGCAACTGAAGCTTTCTTCAACACCCGTCGCCAGCGTTGGCTTATTCGGTTCCAAATTAACTTCTTATTTTGTTTTGGCATTTGAAAGATCTATCAGGTGAATGGATAATAATTGTCAGCATCACTTTCACTTGTTATGCTTCCCAGAGTCTGTTATAAAATAGCAGGTAAATAAAGGACAGAAGCAGAGGCAGTTAAGGTCAAACAGATGATCTCACTGACCAGAAAAATCTGTATATTCCTCCGGGGATGGTGCAATGTTTGTAAGGGGCTGCCAGTAGTCATACCACCCCTGACAATAACATAAGTAAGCCCTTAAACCATCTCCCAAAACTGCCAAACAAAGTGAGCACTGCTTTACATCACCTCACTGGGAAGTCATAAAGAAAACTGACTGTTCATAATTATAGAAAACAAGTCTTCAGGGAAAAGGCCAGAAGGACAGTTTTGTATAGCACTGGACAGACAATGTAAAATTAGCTTGTAAATAGAGGCAGACCTCAAATAATTAACAGGTGTTATGTTGGCTGAAGTGCACACTCACCACCCAGAGTAAATACCTACATTTCCCATGGCCCCCCCGGCCTACCCTGAGCTGCCTAGATCGAGGTGCACCCCTGCTACTGTCTCCTGGAAGACATCTCTGCTGCACTTTTATTGCCAATTACCACTGAAGGTCACACATCAGTGGAGAGTTTAAAATTCCAGGAAAACGCCGAAAAAAAGGAAAGAAAATTGCTGGCTCTTATGTAACTGCTTCCTGAGAGTTGGCTGGAGCCCAAGAATCGTGCAGCATTAAGTTAAGGAAACTGGGACAGTGCTGCGTGTGGCTGAGGAACGTCTGCAGCTCCCCCTATTGACCGAGAAAAAAAACAACGGCGCCAAGTCTCCTGACTTCACCCACAGTGGCAGGCAGGAGGATAAACCAGGACAAGCAGAGTTTATCTGAGGCAGTTTGGGCAGAGTTAGTGATGGGAGTGGTAGACGGTGGAGAGTGGAGAAAAAAAACATGACAAAGAAAGTGAAAGCAAAAGGGACAAAAGAAGGATATTTTTCAAAGTACCGGGAGGGATGTGGTCAGAAAAATACATGAGGAAAAAAGGGGGAAGAATAATCTCAAAATCTCGAGCTAAACAAAAAATAATTGGCCGGGATAATGAGATTGTGGTGGGCTGACAAACACAAATAGATGAAGAGAGTGAGAAACACATACACACACAGACAGACCATAGAAATAGTCCCTTATATAACCCTAACTACATGTATGGGTTACGTGTTCAGCACCATCCTCGGTGAAGCGTATTACATCACCAGAATAAGACAGAGACATCATCTCCATCTGACCTCTCTGACCTCCCTCGTTCTCACAAACAAAGAGTCCACATGCACACGAAGGCAACACTAACACAAGCAGCAAATGATATGATCGGCCCTGACAATGAGGGTGGCAGGCTAGTCATGTCTTGTTTTCCCCTGGCTCGCATTTTTATCACGTTTCTATTTCTGTGAGAGTGAGATAACCTCTGATAATGGCTGAACCGTCACTCCTCTTTATCCTGTTCTCTCATCACTCTCCCTGGATGCACACACACACAGGCACGGAACCCAGCCCACAGACTGGGCATGCAACAACTAGAAGTATGATGGGGTCTGTCAAACAGTAGTGAAACTGACAGCTGCGCTCGAGACTGGGTGGGAGTTGGGGTATGTTATAGCAGGTCAGGGAGCAGCAGCCGGCTAAACACTAGGGTTACATAACAGCTATCATGGCAGTTTATCTTACTGCTGCTGCTGAGAGGAAGTTGGGGTTTTGGCTGGCCTGTCTTCTGTCTGAATGACATCCACACACACGCTGCCAGCTAACAGTCAGGGCCCTGTATGTTAATATGAGTGTGTGCCAGAATGAGTGACACGCGGCATGTGCTGCGGGGGTGAGGGAATATGTGTACATTCTTAAGATGCATATGGGAGGAGCTGATGGAACAAAGCGCCGGTCTCTGAGAACAGCCCTGTTTTTGTGGAAGCTGGGGATTTCCATTGCTACAGTACCAAGCGGCATGTATAAGGAGGGAGGGAAGAGGGGAAAATAAGACAGAGAGACATAACAGAGAAACTGAGAGCATGTTGCTTCCTGGCAACTCTGGAAAGACCCTTTTTGACAATTTCCTCATTTCCCCAACTATCATCATTGTCCACTTCCCTTGCACTCACCACACTCTTCATTAAGTGACTAGTCAACTGTCAGCCTGTTTTTCTCTCTCTTCAGTGTTATTTTCCCACTGGCACAGGTTCTGCCGCTCTGACAATGTGTACTTACAGCTCTGACAAATTTAGTGATTTCAAGAGAAGCTACCAAATGGCCTGTAAGCATTAATGTGCTGTGCCAAAAGAAAGCTATAGTGAAACAATCGCAACACAAGGTCCACTTACCAACTGTTCTCCCAAGGCTTTCAAACCCATTACACAGTCTTCGTCATCAGCGGACAGAGTGTGCTCTGTTGCTATTGAGATGAATCTGCTGACATGTGAGCGCAATAGCTGCTTTCATTTTGCTCATATCACATTTAGGACTTCTCATCTAAAAAGGCTCCTGAACAAAAGCTGGCAACTGAGTGGAGCTTGAGTTGTGACCATGTTGTCAAACTACTCTTTCTAAGGTCAAGAAAGAACTTCGATACTTAACTTTATGCCAGCGTGGACGAGATGTGCCAAAAATGCTACCAATGAAATCATAATAGATACTGAGCTTAGTTAACTCCATCTCCATGCTGATGATTGCGATATGGTCAAAAGCTCCAGAAAAAACTGAATTAGTAGTATTTGTCAAAATGCGCTTTACAATAAAAGAGTTGTAGAAAAATATAATATTGAAAATAAGAAAAACATAAAATAAATAAAAGTTAGAAAAGACTAAAATGGTAAGGTGGTTTAATCAAACAACCAAACAACCCTGATGAGATCTCAGGCACATATGGGATTAACATATTTAAAGGTCTGGTCTGAGGAAAAATGGCTACCTTGAATAAGCCAAAGGTGAGTGGACCAGCTGATTTAGACCTACGGTCTTTTTAGTACTCTAAATCTTAGACCAAATCAATTACTAGTTGTTAGTGTTTCTAGCTCTTTAAAATGTCACTCCTACAGCACATTCCTCTGATATTAGTCAACAGATACATGTGAGTTATAGTTCCTCTATAATCCCACACATAATTCCTGTGACCACTCACACTCAAATACAGAAAGGAGAAGCCTGTGTTATCCACTTCCTTAAGTCCGCAGGTCATGACCACTAACTTATTTTTGCAATGCACACTCATGACATGCACGGTGCCGCACGTAGTGCAGCTCTCCCGTGTTACAAACTATCTGTTAGATGGAGTATCCCCCAGCTATATATACACTCACAACTGCTCTTGCATGGTGGCACAAGGCTTAAAAGAATATTCTCTCTCACTATCATCCACCATAAAGAGGCTGTGCAGCATGTAGATTGAGTGACCAGAAAAAAGAAGCATCTTATTTATGTAATGTAGTGTAACACAATGACCCTAAGAAATACCAGCTCACAACATTCAGTTTTTAGAGAGAATTGTTAGTGGAGACTTTCAACAGGTCCGCGAGGGCTTTAGCAACCTCCATAACTAAAAGTTTATTCAATTAAAAGCTCACACACGGTGGGTGTTTTATAGGCTGTTACCAGTATACACTCTAAATATTTCAATCAGATAACGAATTTACTCATGGCAGGCGGAAGAAGGCTTTGAAACAGACAAGTTGGGAAATAATAAAATACTACTGAACAGTTGACTGAATTAAAAAAAAATTACCAACTCTAGCTTAAGAACGAGGTCAATTGTGAAAAAAATCAGATAGCGTGACTGCTAGAAATCCCCTTAATGGGACAGGAGTATGAAGTTTGAAGAGAAGAGATTCCGACTGGTTGCTACAGCTTGAACACAATAAGCGAGTGTTTAGATTTCACTCTCTGTCCCTCCATGGAAATCCCAGGGCTGAAAAGCCTACACAATTTGTGATGAGCAATCCTAGCTGCATACAGGAGCTCTCAAACTGTACTATTGCAATTTGACTTTCAAAATAAAGCTGTTAAAATGCATTAACAATAGTACATCTACGATCAGTCTGTAAAATGCAGTAGTGTGGTTTTCCTGCATGTTCCTCTAAAAGCTAATTTTTTCCTTAAAGATTACACTCCAACACAGTAAGTAAGTACATGACCATGTACGGGCACAACAGACAAGCATATTGCATAATGTGAGCTAGACATGCCAGCAGTATGCTACATTTTAACATGGAGTTCAGGAGCAACTCTTACAGGCACACGACAGGGAGGGATGGACTAAGCGACCAACAGGAGTCACAGATGAGAATGTGATGCTAGAGAGGCTACTTGCAGCACAAAGCGGTCTATGTTGTTAGTGGGGGACAAGTCAAATGTACATCACAATAGTAAGTAAAATGATCAACCTCAGCCACATCCATTTCATCATCAAAGGCAATCAGCTGCAAGAGAAAAAGTATAGGGGGCAGAGTTAGTAGGACTAGATTAGTGAGGTACAGTAAAGCTCGGTCACAGGTGTGTAAATGTAAAGCTCGGCAGAGATGCAGCTCGGCAGCATGTCAAGTTAGTGAAAACAGTCAAAGTACAGCATGTTAAAGCTCAAAACCAGAACACATTTGGACCTATGAATTTGTATGTGCAATAATTAATAATCGAATAAACACCCTCCCACCTTCACATTTAATTGTTTAACAATATTGAAATCACACGTCATAATGAGCTTGTTTGATGTTAATGGAGAGAAAAAAATTAAAATGTTCATATGATTGCAAGTACACAGCACCTTTAAGTCAAATTGAAGCAGAGGCATATAAGGTGATGTGTCTGTTCAAACTTGGCACATACTCCATCATGCCTTCTGCCAAACACTAGTTGTGACAGGCCAGCTGACAGTGTCTGTGAGGTTTGTGCAACATTGGCTTTCTCCTTCCCATAAAGCTGCAACAACAAAAGCTGCTGGACAGAGGGTCTCCCAATCTCAGCCATAGGACCCTATAAATCCTATTGCCTTCATCTCACACTGACAGTTTTTTGTTCTATTAAAGCTACGCTGTGAGTCTATTATAATACACAGACAAAATGAATTCAGAAAGTAAAAGAACCATACAGTCACAATGGCAATTATAGATTCTGGGTTAAATTTGAGTAATTTGCTTTTTATGCTCTTTTTGCCCTTACGTTCTGTGATTATTTCAAGTCCCTTCCAACAATAAATGCAAATGTTCTCAAAACATTTCTTTATATCAAAGAAGTGTGAAGTGCCCTGTAGACCCAAAACAAAGGTGAATGTATGTGTACGGAACTAAACTAACAGACAAGAACTAGTTTGCCAGGAATGTAAACATATGCATGTGTATTAAAAAAAAATGCTGCATTTTAGAAATGTATTTACTGTCTCTGTTGACGTGCTACATGATTAGAAGTTGGTCATGAGTACAGACATCAGGGCTGACCTTGCTTACAATGAACACACACTGATATGGACATTTTGGAATCAAGGTTGTATTTCCATTCAGTGTTTCTGCCCAAAACACATTTTGTGCATTCTTGAAGCCTTTTTTATGCATTTCCATCCTCAAAAAAATGCAACACTGTTTTTTTTTTCATAATCTGAGACCTGTCAATCAATGTTTACTAGAGCAGTCTCTGTCTTCCCTCCCTTCTGGCTTTAGTTGCCATCCACTTCCAGTAGTACTTTCATCATATTGCACACGTGTGGGATACAAAACTTGCTCATGAAAACATGCTCCATAGTGCTATTAGAGGGCAGAGACTCCACAGGTACCTTTAAAACATAATGCCAGCCAAAGCATCAAAACTGAAAAAAACATTGCCTTCAAGTTCATGTGTCAAAATCTATATTCATGTGTTTCAGCCTGTGACGACTTATTGCTATTGTTGTGTTGTTGCAACAAGCTGACCGAGTTGATGCAATCAATTAGAGATTAGCACAAGAAGTCAATATCAGCCAGTGAGGTAATTAGTAATCAATGGATAGTGTGTCAAATGGTTGAGTGAGAGAGTCAATGCATGCATGTTGTTAATAGTGTTAATAATATCGTTACTTCAATCACTTGGACTTATTGTTCGATAAGGTACTTTGGGGGACAAAAGCAATGAAGGATTTTTTATTAAATGTACAATATGCTTGCGGAACATAAAACTATATATGACTCTGAGTATCCATAAACTGTCCTGGCCATAGTGGTTTCAAATATAGGACATGGTCACATACAGTGGGGTCCAAAAGTCTGAGACCACACTGAAAATCTCCAATATTTTGATTGAAGGTTTGAAGACGTTGACATGGCATGTGAAATGAAGAAATATTTAACATGCTGCACTATTCCTGGGTCAGCAATCAAATTTAAACAGATCTGTAAACTTTGGATAATCCTTGAGCTGTATCCTTTCCACTGAAGTATGTGTTCAGGTGGATTCGAGCCACTCATCAGGCTTGTTCAAGTAACTCAACTTGGGGAAAGTCCATGACAGTTAGGACTTTCTTCCAGTCATCCACTGCGAAATGCTGGTATTTCTTAACTCACCCCAAGCACTTGGCCTTGTTTTACCTCCTGAGAACAAGTTTAAAATCTGCAACTCATTCTCTGAGAACACTACAAGACAGACTTCTGTTGACAGTACTTTGGCTGATTGGAGTTTTGTGTTCATTATTAAGCAATGGTCAATTTTGGTCTGCCTGAATGTGCTTTGGATACAACTGATCCAGTTTCTGTGAAACTGAAAAAAATCTAAGATATTTATTCTTCATTTTACATGTCATAACTTCTTGTGTTTCTGAATTCTCAAACTTTAAGATTCTTTCCAGGTTCACGTGAAAACATTAGAGATTTTCAATGTGGTCTCAGACCTCTGGACAACTTCTGTAGGTATGGATTTTTTCCTTTCAACGTGCTATACAGGCTCCAGAGGCAACCAAGCAGACCACAGCATCTTCTTTTAGTTACCGTTTTTTGATCTTTCCAGTAAGTTTCGTGCAGTGGGACGGGGACACTGTATCCTCAGATGCCACTAAAGTGTTTTATCTCATGTGTGGGTGAATCTTGGGCATGGCTACAAGGTGATGATGAGAAACAGGAACACAGAAGGTACCTACCTTCTCCCCATAGCCCCGGTCTTTTGTCATCATTTCCCTCAGTGTTTGCAGTACTTTGATGCACAGACGCTCCTCATTTTCTTCCAGCAACTGCTTGGTGTGTTTGATCAGTCTGCTCAGGGAAAGAGAAAGAAAAGGGAGGACATACAAAATGGATTGATGAAAGGCGCAGTTCTCCAACAACCTAACTGCACCACTGAGCATAGCTCAACTTGTGAAAATCACAACATATTACATTGGCTGACAGTGAGTTTCTTTATTCCCGAAACAACATATTTGGAGGATAAGGGCCTGACAGCACATTTGAAAGTGTTGGATGTAAATGAAAACAACAGAAAACCATGAAGTAATGGGGTATTTGGAGTGTAATTAGGAAACTTCTCAACACCAGGACAGATGTTTTAGAGCTCTCAGAGACCCAGCAACAACAACAGATTTGGTGTCCTGCCAGGTTGCTTGTAATCCAATATCAGATCATTTGGATTAAAAAAACATATTAGTGTAGTAACTAATAATTATTTATTCATGTTTAAGAATATTTATGGTATATAATGCATCCTTTTCATTTTTGATTGCTACATTTCCTGGAGCACCTCACTTGATAAGATTTTCTAACATGTTTTTCCTACATTTGTTGTTGCTTTGAAATCGAATGTATCAATTACAATTTTATTTAAATTGATTTGAAAAGTCAACAGTTGCAGTACTGCCCGTGTCAAATCTTGCCCATCTCCATGACATTTTCTCCAAACTGATTTATCCACTGTACAGATACAGATGTTTGGGGAAAAACAGCACAATACAAAGAATCTAGTATATCCAAGGTATAGTATGAATGAAAGGCTGTAAATACTCTCTGAGCTCAGGACAAACAACGATGTTTTGGTGATTGGAGGTTTAGACTTACTTTGATATGAATCCTCCACTTTCACATTTCTTGCGAGCTTCTGTGTTCTCAGGGAAGAGCAGCTCTGGACGATGGAGGACATCCACCAGCACTGAGAGCTCAGCCTGGACCAGCGGCCTCAGACGGTCCTCCAGCGCTGACACTATGTCCTACAGCGTACAACCAGAGCTTAGACATGACCAGAAATAGGAGTTTCACAAGAAAAGACTAAAGCAAGTTCATAGGATTAGACTCCACGTTGATGTACCCAATGAAACAATAGTCTTTAATAATCATTAGTCCTGAATTCTTTATTCAAAATGTAATTAAACCAACTGATCATTACATTATAAATGATTTATGACATAATATCTATGTATAACAAGGGGAATTGAAGGTGGACTGAATCCAGTGAATGAAATCAAAAGCCTATTTTTCTTACATAACATGTGGGATATATTTGGTGTGTATACATACATATATATGTAGATAATATTTGAGTATATATGAATATGAATATTGAGTTCATGTTATCAGAGATTCAGTTTATCGAGTCTGTTTTGTAGAACTAAAAGACAACTCTTACGGCACTTCAGCCTCTGACTTCATCTTTCATTGTCTTGTATATATGCACCCACATTGGTTATTACATCCAAGGAATCCAACTGCAACGAACCTCAAAATATCTGCCAGGTTGCCTCATGAATTAATGTAAAAAAAAAGCAGAAGGTGACACACCCAGTACACTACATACTAAATAAAGCAGGCTATATGTATGACGCACCAACACGTCTCACTTCTGTATATACTTCCTGTCACGTCTGGCGATGATTAGTGTGAAATTTTGCAAATAAGTGAAGTTGCATCATGAAGACATCTGGTCTGGTGGTGATCATTGTACTGTGTAGGCTGTCTAATGAGTGGTAGAACAAAAGGGCTATTAGCAGGTGAAATGAGCAGTGTCGAAGTATACATTAAGAAATGCTAAATAAAAGATAAGAAAATAAATGGGAAATACCATTCCCAAAGGAAAGTATCATTTCCAGAACCACATCACTCTCTGTCTGGGAAGGGGTTGGTGATTAATCCAAAACAATTGTGGGAAACTCTACATCTGTGCTATGACTAGGTTGGTCATGGAATGGGAATTATTTCATTGAAAGTGGTAATGACTTTTCAGCCAAACCCCTGTAGTTTCTTTGTAAGGAGAGATAACAGCTAAACGGAACCAGACAGCTCAGAGATTTTTCAGACTTCCAGTGAATACTGAGTCATGCATCACAAAAAAAACAGGGTGTAACAGCTTGGCTAAAAACTTTCCCAGAATGCAAGTAGAAACCACTTCTACAGTAATTTGTTTTACATCACTCTTGGCATACTTCCAACAATAAATGATGGTGATGGCCCATGGTGGTCTCACATGCTACTTTTCTTTACCTATGAAAATTTCAGTTAAGATGTACATGCAGACTGAGCTTAGTCTTATTGTTGACCTTTTCGACCACAGCACTCAAATCGCACCAGTCCTAAAGAACCAGGAAGTTTAGACTTTTGTATCATCTCTTACCATGTAACATTATTTGTATATTTTAAATTTGGAAATTTGGATATTTAAAAAAAATACATTAAAATGAACATTTTAATTACAGTTGAAGTTGCTTTTCTACTAATTTAATGATTTTATCTATGTTTTATTTCGCCAGTGTTTTTGTTGTCAATCCACCACCTCTCACCTACATGGGGGAATCACTGTCAGATGAGATGTCAGTTCACATAATCAAATAAAGTGAAAAGCACAGTGACAGTGTGTCTTGGTACTAACCTGTAGCCTCTCAATGATGTTTCTGTAGTCTTTGGAGGTTGTCAGGCCTGAATCTCGTCGGGAGGTGTTCTTAGCAGATAATCTCCAGCTGAGGATGCTCTTCTGCACAACGTTATTGGACTTGACAAACAAGTTGTTCACCTGACTGTCCAAGTCCACTGGGATGGCAATAGCTCTGCTCTTAGCTGGGTAGAGGTAAGAATTTAGATATTTCTGTTTAATGCTTTTAACATGGGCACAACACCCTGTCTGACATAATGAAGGGGATTGGAGGTTGGTGATAGTCCAGTGTCTTACCCACGTCTGAGAGTACTTTAATGCAAGCCTCCACTGAGGCCTTCTGAACAGGGTTAAGCCAGTTACAGTGGTATACCCTGAACACTCCCTGAAGCAGTTGTACAAATACTGGTTGCCGGGTCTATAAGACAGAGAGAGGAAATGATAAGAAAAATAAACATAATGAGTTTAAAGAGTAAATGGAAAATAAATACTGTACAGGATAGATGGAGAGGAAAAACTGAATAACAAATTAATGAGCAACAAAGTGACTATTGTGTTTCCCGCTTAGGTTGAACTCTTAACCCAACTCGAGAAGTCAATGTGAGGACACTGTAGCAGTGTCAGTCCAGAAGACCAACTGTTCAGTAAAACTGATTTCTACCACCATGATGAAAGCGCAATCTATCAGCTGGCCACAGCCCTAGAGTACAATAAATACCTCAGTTATCTTTCCAAGAATGGCGGCCTGTTGCGAGAGAAAGAGGGTCGTGATGTCATCATTTATTGGCAAATCTCAGCAAGCAGAATTCTCAGAAAGTGCAAAGGCTTACATAGAAGAAAATCAACCATTTCTACTGGGGCCAACTGGGACAAAACAACTCCACATAACAAGAAATCGGGTTGTCAAGTGGGCAGCCGTACGTGATAAACAAGAAAATTACTGTACGAGGGATGTGGAAATCTATAGAGGGTACTGGTCACGGTTTATTGGGAAAGTCGTGGGCAACAAGACACCACTACGCCAAGGTCTACGAAACGGAGTGACCACGTTGCATGAGTACATCATCTGCACCATGTCCCAATAAAAGCTTGTGCAACACACCCACAGATCGGAGTCAGACAACAGAGTCTGTGTGCTGACTAAGCTATGAAAACGTGAAAACCCACACAGTGAGGATACGTGTTAACATTCAGTGCCTGTTGATAAGCACCCAAGGGTTGGGAAACAAAACATGGGGGAGAATCACTATTACTTACATACACATGGAGTGCCATCTATGCAGAGGGAAGAATCATATTTTATGTATGTATACAGACACACACACATATATAAACATATATATGTGTAGGTGAATAGGGTCTCTCTATGTCAAACAAATCAACTTAAGCATATACATGATTTATAGACTTTAAATGACAATTGCAAGACTGCTTGTAATATAAATGTCAAATTCTAGACTCCATAGTCCAGATTACCTGCAGGCTTGTGCTCTGGTCAGAGAAAGGAGAGCTAAAGAAACATGTGACAATGCTCATGACTGTCTCAGTTACATAACGCTCCAGCGTGGTATCCGCATGCTTCCTGTCACTGGTGTTGTTGCACACCTAGGCAAAGACAGAAAAGATGTTAGCATGACGCACAGCCACTGGATCACACTTCCTGCATGTGGGCGACAGGTAAGATGCTGCATGCTGTGTTGCCATAATTATCCAAACCCAGGACATAATATAAAGCAGGATAGCTTTCTCCATCTATTGATCACATTGCCTGCCTCACTTTGAAGGGTCAAATACATTGTGGCTTACCCTACAAATGTCCACCAGGAAGTTCTCAAACAGCTTCCACATGTGGTTGGAGGTATAAATCTCCTTCATCTCTACCTCTGTGTCGACATAGCAGTGGTTCAGGAAGTTGATATAGGCAATCTTCACCTATTATGATCGAAACAAACGACAAAATGAGGCACATTTATCTGACGATTCATGGACAGAAGCTAGTTCTCAAACATCCATACACACACTGCAAACATATACATCAGCCATATAGCATGTATGCAGCAAGATGTGTCAGTTTCTTAGAATTTAAATAACAGGTTCACAGCTTACACAACTGCTAGACACACATGCTGTGTCACTGTACGATACGATCACATTCATTTATTGGAACACCAGCCTAATTTAAAGTATGACCTCCATCTGTGTCTGATGTTTTAGGGGCATGCATTTAACAAGAAGCTGGAACCCTTTGGATTTGCTGCACTTGTAGAGCGTGCTGTCCACTACAGTGAACTTAAACTTTGTATAGTGAGGATAAAACTGATCATAGTCTTGTGGTGGACAAAACATAGATTTTAGACAGAAACACAATATCAACAGGAATCTGTCCTGTGGCCTTTTACGCAGATACATATCTGGAAAGTATGTGGATAGTATTTTGGGCCTCATTTTTGACAAAAATGTATCGTGCATAAAAACAGTTTAAAAATGTTAGATTAGCTAGATAACAGATCAAATAACAGATGATAGATAGCAGATCTAATAAAACAAATAAACATAAAGAAGTGTGACTGCTTGAATAATCCATGTCACTAATAGGGATCTACAGAATAAGCACTACAGATGATGTAAGCCTGTCTGATCATGGCAAGTAAGTCCAGAGGCAACCACACATGACCAAACCATAATACTGTCTCCACCATGCTTGTGAGAATAAAGAGAAAGGAACCGCTCATTATCAGCTTTTCTCTGTTCAGTCTGATACAGTGCTTAATAGTTCTTTAAGAAACATAGATCTGTTTATCATATATGTAGTCTTCTCCTTATTTTAGCTGTAATACACACAGGTTGAAAAGCGAAGAGAGCTTCATCCTAACTAAAACTACTGTCTTCCACAGTGTTGTTGCAGGGTCCATCATGTTGTTTGCTATTCAGTGCACCCGTGTGTTCTTGTGTCTTAAAAACGTATCAAATGGGAAATTTTGACCCCTCTACTTTATATGCATATTTATCTGATGGATTTATCTTATTGTTAAACATCAAGTAGGCTTAATTTGCTTATGCATGCACTAATGCATATTTGTAGATATGACTGCTAGCAAGTGGACAGCTGCACTTTTTTGTTTCATTTCAACTTCCGTGAGCTAAAGTACTAAATACTAGGACTAAATACTGTATATAGAGGCTACATTGTATGTGTTTTTTTTATATATAACTGAATCACTAACACACCCACACACAGTAACCTCACCTCTAATCGCTATCAGACTGTTTCAGTGCACAAAGATTCTGAATACCAAATTTCAGCTGAAAATAAATAAATGAAGCTCATTATTCACACCTCAGGGATACAGTCTTCATGGGTGACGACCCGTACAATATCATCCAGGGGCAACAGGGAGTTACACTTGATCTCAGTGTAGACGTTCTTGCCCTCGGTGCAGACAGCCAGCAGTTCCACCAGGTGGATGTGGTACATGAGAGGGCTGTTTTCATCCATGCGGTCCCGCTCTGAGCGCATCATCTGCACTAGGGTCTGGAAAGAGGCACGATCGTTGTAGAAGACCAGGACGTCCTCACCGGAGTTCACCAGCTGAGCGGTGGAGAGTCACAGTAGACAGTACAGTGTTATCATCAAAGGCTTCTGTTATTATAGTACATCTGTCAGTTACTATTATTGTCAGTATCAAAAAACCTAATATTTCCATTAGTATCTCCACTCTTTTCTTTGATATTACCAACAGATCTATCTTTCTTTTAAATCTCCATCTCCTCTCCTCTGTAGTAGGTATTAGCAGCTTTACTCATCACTGGGGTACTATAAAGATTATAGGACTGACCTCAGCCATGACAATGTCCTGACACTTCTTGATGAACTTGTTCTCAGCCTTCACAATGGTCTGCAGGAATTTGAGATACTGGACATGTCGACCATGAGTCTCAGTACAGTGGACAAAGTGTTGAACCACTCGCTCGTTGATCTCGCTGCACAGCTGGAAGTTATTCATGAAGATGTGCTGCATTGTGACCGCCTCTAAAATCTGACAGTTTGAAAAGTGGGGACAAGGAGGACAGTCGTGTGAAAATCAACAACGATAAGCGAATTTCAGCTTTGTTTTTCCAAAACGGTATCAACTGTAGAACTACTACTTACGCCTGGGTTAAGAAACAAGTTGATATGCTTGTGGAGAAGAGCCTGATTCTGCTGATTTCCTGCACAGAAATTCTGCAAGAACTCATGAGCCAGTTTCATAATCTCCTGCATTCTGACATCCTCGCCCTGAAGCATAGAACACAGAGTCAGATTCCCTTTGTATTTATGTGACACCAATAGAGAATTGCAAATGTGGAAAATTAATTATTGTACAATATTTAGTTCCAACTTCTCACCTTCTCATAGGGGATCTGTAGGAGCTCCAGCACTACACTGTGAGCTCCCATGTTCCTCAGAAGCCTCTGCTGCTGCTTCTTACTCTTCTTCCCTGAGCTTCCCTCCTGGACACACAGCTTACTGAGACGCAGCAGGATCTGAACACAAATAGCAAGGGGATTTTAATCACAGGCAATAAATCAAAAACATGAAAACACAAGATTAAAATATATAACCCTGAATTCTAACCCTAAATGAGCATACCTCTTTTACAACCCTGTAGTTGTAACTGCTGGTGCTTTCAGTTTTCTTCTTGTCTGAACTGGGCGAGTCTCCCTGTCAAACAAGGAGGAATAAGAAGAACAAATCATATAGTATTATTATAAGATAGAGACTAATATAGTCTATAATAGCCTTCTAATGAACTTTTCTGGTTAATTTGTTCAACAAAGTTTTGATTTCATAGAGTGTACCTTCTTTTTGTTGTCAGACTCTGAAGGCCCATCACCGTCCATCCCATCTTCTCCCTGCCTCTTATAAACCCATAGTTCAGACTTCTCCACAATAGAACGCAGCTGGTCCAGATCTGACTTGATCTGCTTGTAGTTATCCACATCCTGACTGGTCACCAGCAGCTGGACCTAAATTTGGGTAAAGAGTGTAGATTTGCATCATTGTAATCACAGAAATCCTTCTATTCTACTACTACAACTGCTAGTTCTGTGAATGTCTGAGTGCTGTCCCAGATATGTGCATGGTCAGACATTAAAACTAAACATTGAAAAGTGGAAAGGCCTACTTGTTTGAAGGCCATGAGGACCTCCTGCCTCTGGCTGAAGTGTCTGAAGAGCAGGTGAAGGGCTCCAGACACGAGAGGAGGGTAATCATGCATGGTCAGGTGCAGCAGGACTCTCAGGAAGGTACGACCTCCGTGGTCATCTAGGTCTAGTGGAGTGTTCTCCTCACTAAAAGGTAATCGAAGAAAAAATTACACAATTTTTATTCTGCTTTATCTTGCTTCAGAATAGCTTAGGAAAGACCAACAAACTATGGATTACCTTCCTCCAAAAATCCCCTCTGCCTGTTCTTCAATGTTCTCAAAGTCAAGGTTTCCTAGAGTTATGGAAAACAATAATCAAAGAATCAATATTTCGAATAAATACATTTCAACATTTATATCAGACAAAAAAAATGACTTGTTATTATAGTCCGCAGCAGACATTTTGACTTGACATTTTGACTTCATTGTTCACGATGACTCAATTCTATCAAGTGTCCCAGTACCAATGACAGTGTGCCAGTGTGCACAGGATACAGCTCACCATAATGGAATGCGTTCATGTTATTAATTACACCTGTGTTTTTCTTGCTAAGACAAGCCACAATGTCTGTTGTATAAGAAGGACTAATAAACCAAGTGGCATCATACCTGGCATCTGGCCTGCGACATTATTAGTTCCGTTCTGACTGGCAGTGTTGTCTGCTTGTGGGTTGTTCTCATCAAACTCACGTTTGAAAATACAAAGCAGGCAGGAGATCCTGTAGTCTAGCCGTACATTCAAAATAAACTGAAGGAAAAGGCAAATAGTTACAATACAAATAATAAAACAAAGTGATTGCCATCAAGGAAGAAGCAGTCTCCAGATATCCTACCTGTAGAATCTCAATGACTTTGAGCTTTGTGTCCATGACCATAATGTCCTCCCTCTCTGGCTCAGTCTGTGTTTTAACCACATCTCCCTCTGGCTGATGAGTTGGTGTGGTGGGCAACAAGCCTCCTCCTCGCAGCACTACCTGGGTCATCAACTCCCCGACTCCATGAATGGACTTCATCACATTGCTGCCAGCTACAGTTCGTGCAGAAACAGACAAGTAACATTGAAATCTGCAGAATTGCAGAGGCCTTCAAATCACTTGCAAGTATTGCATCTGTATAAAGCTGTAAAGATGAGAAGTCGGTAGTCAGTCTGTGAATAATACGCTGCTGCAAGAAATTTTAAGACCAACGGAAAAAACTTACAGTGTATATTACTTATGACAATCTTGGCTGTCTTTGTTGCTGATACATCATCCAAGCAGGATGTTTACCTTTGTTTTCCTCTCCCTTCTCCATCTTGTTGATGGGGTAAATGGTGCTGACATGGACACAGTCTAAAATGTTCAGTAAGATCTTTGTCAGTCGAAGCAGGTCGCTGAAGTTGTAGAAACCGAAGTATATGAGGTTTCTTGCCAGATTCACTACCTACGAACAAGAACATGCAAAAACCATGATTTATTATTTAATTAAATCAATGTGACTTCTCATCTTTTCACGTTATCCATAAAGAGGCAATACCTCAAAGGTAAGCTTGTTTTTCTCCTTGTCGGAGAAGGGAATGTTCTGTGACACCACCTCTCTCAGGTAGTTCTCCACAAAATCCATTGTGAGGCAGAATCGTTCTTTGATCTCATCTCTGGTGGTCCCATCATTGTCATAGCTGGATAATTAGAGGAGAATTACAGCTAGGAGGTGTTGTGACATCGTTGGAAAGGCAATAGGAGTCAATTAAAAGTACTCATGAGAAGACTCACTCATCAATAGCAATCTTAGAGGGAATCTCAGACCAAAGGCGGGCATATTTGACAGGTGTGACCTGCTCCTGAGGGTCACGGTCCACATGCATGTGCAGCATTAGGCGGCAGAAAGATGCCCGTAAGTCAAAGGGCAGGTCCTCATCAGACATACAACGCAGGATCAGATCCACATCCAGCTGACCAGAGATCTTGTTGATGGCCAGGTACTGACGGTCCAGACACATCCGAGCAAAGAGGTTCAGCTGGCACCTGTGAGGGAATATAATGTGAGAGTTATTATGTTAGTGCCTTTTCCGTCAGAATTCAATATCCTTGAATATTACCCCTGTGTAGTATTACTGTATTTCAAAATACATTATGTAGTCAGAATCTAACAATAAAGGGAGAAGATCATAGTTTGGTCAGTTATCATGTAAGGGCAGGTTTCACTGATAATATCTTTAAAATTCATATGAACTTGCCTATTTGAACCAGACATATGTTTTTTTTTTTTATTCTGTTGTACTATATTACCTTACAAACACGCCCTTCAGATTAATGTTAAAATCAGTATAATAGGATTGTAATAACAGTGTCTACGTTTTCAAATCAAAGACATCTCACCTGTAGTAGCTGACAACCTCCTGGTCCTCCTTCTGGCCCTCCTTTGCATCCTGGGCCAATTCCCGGACACTCTTACTCCGGATCTCCTTACAATTGTCTTTCCAGAATAGCCAGACCTCCTCTTCATCCTCTGCCTCCACTGGACTCTCTCCATTTGTCGGTGTCTCAATCTCAAACCTCGACAGGACCAATCTGGTGAACAGCGTAAATGTTATTTCTGAACGCTCGCGTCAGTTTTGTAAAAATTCTAATTAAGGAAAAAGAGAATCTAACTTGGTTTCGATGAGGATGTCAGCATTGGTAGGGTCTAGTACTGCGTTGCAGATGAGCTCCTGTGTCACAGGGATGGACTTCTGCATAGACACGCAGAGATCTGAGAGGTAGTCCAGAAACCTGGGGACAGATTACAATACATTTTTTATTTATTTTTTAACCGCACTGGGAAACCTAAGTTACACAAAGAAAAATAAAAAAAATAAAAAATTGAATGCCTTGTTTTGCTCCCACTCTCTCAGCACTATAACACTTCTAAATGTGAGATCCTCCTTTGTCCAAACTTCTGGATCAGCCTCACTTATGTATCATTAACTGCACCTGACAGGACTTTAACACAACTCAAATACACACCGTCAGCAAATTACCTACAGTGCCAAGGTCATGCACAAGCGGTTCCACTCATACTTGTCTGCACACATTTGAATGCATCTACATAAATTTACATTCCTTAGCAGCTGTTATACAAACAGATCTGACCCAAACTGGCCGCAGCCGCTTCTTCTATGCCAGTTTATGATACTAGCCAGGGCTGGTCAGCTTTCTGTGGGCCTCACCTCGGCTCCCGGTTCTTCCTCACTAGAGTGACAAACGTGTCTATCTCAGCAGCAGTGATATGTTTCTCCAGCAGCTTCCGGTTGTTGTGCAGCAGAGCTGTTATTGTGTCTTCTGCCAGCACATCGTAACCTATCTGCTTCTGCATGAAGCGAAATTGTTTGGCTATGTATTCCTGAAAAGAGAGGGAAAGAGGGGATGATTACTGCAAAGAAAAGGCCTTCGTATCAGGGGTCAGAGTGGAGATGTTGTGTCCTCCTACCTGGTTCTTCCTGTAATCCTGCTGGGAATGGCGTAACACTCTGTAGCAAAGCCTGCAGATATGTCTAAAGGGAGCGTGGCGCTGGTCCCCAAGCTCCTCCAGTCGCAGCATGGGACCATCACCGCTGTCTGTGAAAGGGGCTTGGAGAAGTTTGAAAATCTGAAAAGGAAACAGAGAGTTTTAATACCAAAACATAAAGTTAATCATTAACATAATATCAGTTTAATTACAATTTCTGAGGTTTAAGACCAACCTGCTTCAGAATATTCTGCTCTCTCATAAGTTTCTGTCTTTCTCTATTGGGCTTGTTCACCATGATCTCTAAAACATCCTGCCCGCTGTTGGGGATGTCCACCACAAAGAAAACTAAATCTTCCAGGAGCTTGGTCACAAACCTGAAAGTGCACATATGTAAGGGTAGAAGTGAAACAAACATTACAGACTACGTCAGTAATATCTGTGTTTCCTTCCTTTACATATTTAGTAATATATACAGCGCATAGCAACACTACATGCATAAGACTTAGTTAATATTTTTCCACACATACCTTCTTTCATTTTGCGTAATCGTGCCCTTTTCAAGCTTGCCAGCGATTGACGCCAACACTTTACTGGCATCATTGGCGAAATCTAAATCACGTACTTCTGCTGGAGGCACCGGTACAATGGCAAAAGCTTCCTTGTCCTCTTTCACTGCCGATGTTCCAATCTGGAATAATCAATCATATTTAGTTCATCTGTTCTGAAAACCTCAGCTGTGCTATAAATCCTGACCTAGCCGTCATGTGCTCACCCGTAACATAACAGGTTTCTCCTCCTCTTTGTCAATGGGGTTGTTGGTGCTGTGAACCCATGTGTTGGTGCACAAGTGTCTTAGTCTCACATAGGAGCTCCTAGAAGTAAAAGAGGAAAATGTCTGAGATAATAAAAAAAAAAACATAAGGCACAGGACACTGACACCTTAATTTTTCTTATCAGAACATTGTTTCAGCACTATTTACACCAGTGTTTGTAGGGCAGTCACAAAATGACTTTAAGAGGGCTTAACAGGCTTATTATAAAGTCTACCTCCACTGTAGGTTTGACATTGGATTTCTGGACTTTCCTCCAGAAATTAACACATTCATGCTCCAGATGAACTGTTTTAGACACACTACGAGCTTTCCTCTAGAGCCACCCTCATGCCAAAATATAACCTCGGCATGCAAGATATCTCACAATCTAATGGGACAATTCCAATCAATATTTTATTGATCCCATGGGCCTTTTCTCTAGCACCATACAGGACACATATGAATGTACATGAGTGTACATGCATGAGGAAGAAAACTACCAAAAGAAAGTTGTAGTATGTGTGAAACTGATGCTATCTTTTGATCAGAACAGTTGATTACAGCCAGGGACATTTCACTGTATGTCATACCCTAGAAAGTGCAGAGCGATGTACATGTATAGAGATATATAAATAACAGTGAGAGGCGCAGTAAATGTGAAATGAATACAGTAGGATAATGGACATATATACGAATAAGTGAAGTCTCAAATATCAATCAGCACCTTTCAAAAATGGTGTTTTGTAAGAATGTCCAGTGAGGCAGTATGTGTTTAGAGAACACGTCCAATAAACCTGCTGCTGGTCTTTAATCAGTAATACCAACATTATGGATGTGTACCTTTGCTCACCAGTGCGTGTGTATGTCTCCAAGGTCAGCAGCCACAAGCCTTGTTAGTCTATGGTTAGGACTGATTGTATCACCAAGTACCACCAAGACATAGGCTACAGTACAGTGAGAGAGATGACAGGATGATGTCGATTTGCTTTCATCTAGTGGTTTAAACAGACCTTCTAGTAACCAACTCCTGAACCTTCATTTGTTACTTACAATCCTGCAACTAGAACGTGATGAATATGCCATTTACATAATGAGGCCAGAATATTATAACACAGTCCAATGCTCCACCATCATTTCCTAAGGCCTCATAAATGAAGATTAAATTATGATACAATTATCATAAATCAACACCTCTCTCAACGGTCCCAACAAAAACGATAACAGAAAAAGATTATGTGCAACACAAAGACAGGATTTATTGCAAACTGCATTAGACAGGTTGATCTAATAAAGCTGAGGTCAGTGTTTATATATATATATATACAGTGTTGTACCCGAACGCGTTCAAAGAACGTTCGTTCATGAACTAATTCATATTTTGGGTGAACGTGAACGTCCCGTTCATTTTTGCTTGATGAACGTTAAATTGTGAACGCACTCATTCTGCTGTTTCTTGAACGGCACTCTGATTTCGTTCAGATTACATTCGTGCCAGATTTCAAGAGCCCTCGGCGAAAAACCAAGCTAAAACAGTAAAAACACATGGTAAACGACCATTAAAATGTCGCGGATAACCACCCGATCTGGCAACCGCAAGTCCTGCCTGTCGCTCTACCAACTTCGTCATCAGCGGTCCTCAGTCTCGTCACAATTCACATGTGTGCGAGAAAGGAGGATGCGTTTACTGAGAAACTAATTCCCATACAGTCGGGAATTAGCTCGTAGCTCGTGGCAACGTAAAAAAAAAAAAAAAAAAAGAACTAAAAAAGAACGAAATAGTTCATTTTGGGGAAGCATGAACTTTAGTTCACAATTTTGAATTATGAACGATGAACTGAACTAGTTCATTTTAAAAGGTTTGAACTGAACTTTGAACTAGTTCATATAGAAAGTGAACTTTCCCAACACTGTATATATATATATATATATATCCTTGCTACTCAGAAGTAACAAGTGAGCAATATATGTAAACAAACTTCAATGGCAGGGAAGAGACTGCTTACAATGTGTGTGGCATTACAGATTAGCCAGTAGTGACCTGTACAGTATCATCTCTCCTCCATTAAGCACTAAACCTTTACACATAGTAAAGTCTGAGCCAAGTACGTCTTTCATGGCCACCGCACGTGTGTATGTGTAGCTTGTCAGGCCTTGAGCACAGACAGCAGACCGTAGTCATATTCTTGGCAGGCATTACGTAAACGCCTACTGAAGCTAACAGGCTTACCTTTGTGTACCGGTTCTCCCAGGCATTAATTAGTGCCCTGGCTAAAGTTTGAGAGACAGGGTTATTTCAGGTAGGAGTGGGAGGTGCAGTAGTAGCCTGCAGCATGCAGGCACGCACCTGACGATGTGACACAATGGAGGCTTTGACACAAGCCGCTGTTTTTATCTGATGTGTGACAGGGACAAACGTACCTTTCTAATTTCAGAACTATACTGTCCCTCTCACACAACAAGAATAAAGAACAAACAGAGTCTCATTACAGATGTATAGTCACCCTCTTCAACAGTGAAGAGTAATAAAAAAGCACATGAAATATCAGAATTGTAATACCAACTAAAAGTTCAACAGTTTTAAGTGTTTCACCACTAATTTCAAACGAACCTGGAAGTAAAGAGCAAATGTCCTGATAAAACATTTGTCTGCCAGATGATGTGTTTGTGTGTGAAGGCATATGCAGTGTTTACACAACCTCTGGTTTGTGGTTGAACTTAGACGCAACTAACAAGTGTCATTAACAAGTGTCTTACACGGAATTTTGAAATTTGTTTTTTTCCCCTCTTGTGCCCACTCTCTATGCCTACTCTCAGCTTGATACAATGGCTTCCTGTTTTATGGCATGGTGGGACTTTGCTTGCTCTCCTTGTCTAGTATCATTCCATATAAAAGGTGGCCAGGACACTGAAATTCACACACACACACACACACACACACGTGCACGCACACACACGCACGCACGCACGCACGCACATGTGTCAATAATAATTTGACTTTCCACTTTTGTGGCATGATATCTTAGGAATAATAAACAATACTGTATTGACTATACACAGGGCAAAGTCTGCACAGAAGCCAAAAATCTATCCAATGAAAAGCCACAGATGTAACCAACCCCCAACGAGGAAAAAAAAAAAAGAAATCCATAAATAAATTACTCCATAGATCTCTATGACCACACTCTTCATAACAGTCTGTTCTGTGGCTATCTGTAATTCAACCAAACACAGAAGACTAGGCAACAATCTCTCGCTTGAATGTCAAGTCAATAAGTGACCAGTACAAACGGCTGACATAATAAAAAAAAGTCCTGCCCATAGTTGCAAAAACAAACAAACCCTCATTGCATCAGCAACTGCCTTGTTAACAAAGTTCCAAATTCCCCTTCAACTCTACGCACGAGTCAAGTGTTTGATTCATTGTAGTCTCGACAACAGCTTTAGGATAAGACAGAAGTTTGTCATTCCTCCCATTTCCCCCCATATTTTCCAACATCCCTAACATGTTTTTCCAACCTGTTTCCCCCTGAGCAGTTTCTGACATTGTCTGTGTCTCTTATATTTCACTATCACATCTTCTTCATGTCTTAGAGCATGTCTGAGCACTGATGGTGTGAGTATATAACAGCCTTTAGCATGTTGCATACACAAACCGACAGGTACCACATTTGTATCTTTAGATCCTTAAGTTATATTCCACCTCTGCGATATCAGAATGTTGTGTGAGTTTCAAATGAATCAAGGCACTTCAGGAGAAGTGATGTGTGCTTGTATGTGGGTATACTGTATATTGTACCTGGGCACCATGGAGTCCCCGCCCCTCAGGGTGGTAGGGTCCAGCTCAAAGATGGAGGAAATGTCCATGCCATCGGGAACGGGCACCAAAGTGTACATGATCTTCTCCTGTGGAGCTCGCAGACGACCCCGTAGTGCTTCATTATCTGCATCCAGCTAGAGTGAGAAAATGTGCAGTGAGAGGGAGCTAAGCACTGGATACAATCTGCAGTGAAGGTCACAAAATATACTGACTACTGATAAAAGAAGCTATTGATCCTGAGGCAGGATGAGGCTGGGAGTATGCATGTTTTCACTTTAACATACGAGTCACTATCTAGTACTATTGGTTGCTGATTTCACAGATTAGCTTTCACTCTTGACTGAAGCAGTACAAAAAAAGTGAAACATACTTCAGTCATCACTACAGATTTTTAGGCCTTTTGGCAGGTGGTTGCGAAACCAGGTACACACAGTACTCCTGTTGGGTCAGTTTAGTTTACACTGCAACACTGCCACCTAATGGCGATTTTCAGGAAGATATACATCAACTGAGTTGATCACATGGTGACACCCTGTGGTAATCTACTGCTACTAAAATGAAGGCGCATACAACCGAGATGAAAAGAATTGATGATGATTAAGGAAGCCGAAAGAGAAATTTGACAACAAATCAGCAAAGGCAGTACTGATGCATGTGTAGATGTGAAAATGATTTTTGTGTTAGGTCGCTGCAGCCAAGTAAAGATTATATGACAGTACCTGAAAATTAAAGGGTGTAAAGTCCACCACCTAGAGCAGGAAGCAAAGATCCAGCACAGAATTGAACAGGTTAGATCAATAGCAGCGGGGCAACCAGCATGATGTTGCTAAGCACTCAGAGGAGAAGAGATGAAGACTTACCGAGGAGCGCTGCTCAGCATTCTCCTCCTCAAAGTCTTGATTCACCTGGAAAACACACCCGCATGTCAAATATACTGGTTAATATATTGTTGATTTAAAATGGGCTTAATGCTACTATGTCGGATACATACGTATGAAAAGCACAGAGTTAGTGTCAGATAGAAAGGTAAAGAAGTTGACACACACCTCACCCATCTCAGCAGCCAAATAACACCCCGTGGCCAAGTGCTTAAACCTGAACAGGCTGTTCCAGTAGCCTGCACCTCCCCTACATGGGTCATGGTGAACCACCTGGTTATGGCAAAGCACATGGACAAGAAAGCATAAATAAATTTCATGTCAAATTGGTAGAACGTTACGCTATTTGTGTTATTTTAGTATGATTTTTTTCTGTTGCACTAAACCAAAACAAGGGCACTATGCTTTTATTAACAAGATAAATAAACAACTCATGTTCAAAGAGCGATGACACACAAGCACCAAAAAGTGGATTAGCTTTTATCTGGAGAACATGCGCTAACCTCTACTTCCCACAGTGCTTTGCTGCTGGTGGCAGAAGTGGCAGACTGCCGGCCAGTTGTTCTGAGAAAAACATACTGCTTCTTCCTGTGGTCGTCACAAGTGAGGAACTTCTCCTGCTCTGCATGGAACAACCGCACGACATCACCCTGCCATCACACACACACACACAGAGACACAAACAAGTACAAGCTCAGTAGGTGACTCATAAAAACTTTGAAACATATGCCAATACTTTATTGCAGTTTGTATTATTTTTCTGTTTATTTTTGTTTGTTTTTTCATTTATCTCACATACTGTGTTTTCAATGTTTTAGCTTTCACCATGTTCAATATATTCTCACACTTCTGTTTTGTTGCCTCTTGATGAAAACTGATTTGTATAACTGATGTCCTACAAAAATGTGAGGGTGCCTACCCCTTTGAGTATTGTTTCCTTGTTGTCGCTCCATTTCATGAACAGAACAACTTTCCAACTCGTGTTGCAATTTACAGAATTAACCTGAAAGGCAGAGGAGATAGGTGTAAACAAAATGGAGGAAGTTAAAGGCTGGAATATGGAATGGAACTTGTATTATCAATAAACAATACAGGCTTTTAAATCTAAATTAATGAAGCAAATGCAGAATCTGTCCTGTGTCTTATTTACTGGACAGTCCTTTCTGGTGTTCATGTACCTCATTGCATCCTGGGTTGTCAACTAGCTGGTGGCTGCTGGCATGTAGAGGCTGTCCTGCATTCACAGGGTTAAGGACCACTTTATCTCCGATCACCACCTGCAGGGGCAACATAAATACACAGAATATAGTGCATTCAAATGAGTATTTGGTTTAAATAAATTAAATAAAATCAAAAATCTGTTACAGTCACTAAACATAAAGAGATACCACAATGCAATATCGAGTGAAATGCGCCTTTTTCAATTAACACTTAAATACAGACAGGGCAATTGAAACAACGTGGAATACTGCTGCTCTGAGAGCCATTGTGTGGGACTGAGCCCTCCGTTTAAATTAAATTTCCATAAGTATGTCAAGTCCCAAGACATTAGCCATCATTCTTCACCGCTGCAATTCCCTTTCCTCACAAAGCGAACGTGTAGGTAGGTATGGGACATAGGACTAGCTACAGTGGCTCATGCTAGCCTCCAGATATGCACTAGAGGGAGTCGTGGACCATATTGTGTGTGACAAGACTGGATCAGACAGAGAATCACCGAGGTGCAGCACTGACCCTGAGCAGCACTCACTAACCACAAAGGAATGTGTGTAGGCAATAACAGCATCATTAAATAAGTTTTGGTCTGTTCATCAGTAACTCATTTGTGTGTGCTCACACCACTTAGTGCACACACTTTCAGATGAACTCTATGAGAGATCCACAGTGCGATGGAAAGCACCTGAAAAAAAAACAACTACCTTTTGACGTCAGAACAGGTTTTAAAGCAAACACCTAGATCTTATACAGGCTTTATGTTTATTTCTGTCCAGTGATTAATTAATGTTTGATTAATGTGCATGGAATTGACAACCAATGGGATTCTGCATAATTGGTCCACCTAGGAAAAAGTGCACATTTTGACCCCAAAAGGAAACTTTTTTGGTTTCATATAGCCTCTCTTTCCACTGCCCTTGACAAAGACAGTGGCCTCAAAACTGGAACTGGTCCCCCGTCTATGTTACCTGCCCTAATTTCCCCAAGGGGATTAATAAAGTGCAATTTAATGAGTGAATTAGCAGTCTTCACTCCATCAACTTCCATGAGCCACTAGCAGAAACTGCAGCAAAATCTGTAAGATTCATGTGTCTGCAGCAGCAGAACTTATATCCTTAAAAGGCTACTCTACCAACTCATTGCAGTCCTATAGCATGGCTAGCTCATGATGGAGAGTTGTTTTTTTAAGTAATAAATCAGTGCAGCAGAAGCAGAGATATCATCTTATATTCCATGTATTCTTCTTCCTTGTCAAAACCTGGTACAAACATTACCCACAATGCAACCAGACCACTGAAGATTTGATCCGAGATCCAGGTCTGTTTTGCTAGAAGCAGCTAAGCCTCGGGAAGCTAGCCCAAGCAGAGATTAAGAACAGACTACAGAGGTCTGGCAAGCTCACTTTTTTCTACCTTCACACTCAAGTTACATCACTTGAGGCAATTTATCAGATTTCTTGCGTCTCTCTCGGGAGCCACAAAAGGCTTTGTACAGCTTTTCACATATGTTGAGTTCCCCTTTAATTACCTCTAAAAGAATTGATTCTAAGGTATTAAATATATTTTACATTATGATTAATTAATTTTTTTTGTTTGTTTTTTTCATCACCACAAATTTCTTAGTAAACTACACAATCTCAAATATGGTCTTCATCCTACTGCCTTGGGTGTCCAACACAACCTGTCCACCTGATCCAGCATTCTGCAAATGAACCATCATGGTGCAAAAATAGCATTAATGGCTTTCCGTAACTAAAATAAATTGAGAGTATAGATAACTAATCATGTTTGAAAGCGGTAGTTTTAAATTATCTTTCAGTTTGCTTTCTTGGGCAGGCAATAAAAATGCCACTTTGTCGACAAAGAGAATACACTGTATCTTGTCCAACTCACAAACATAGATTTTTGCAGACAGATAAGATGTTCATCAGCAGTTCCTCATACTTGGAAAGTTGAGCATAACTAAACAAAATGAAGGGCAAACCACAGCCCGAACTGGTGCTCAGATTGTACTCAGTCTATCTATCCTCTCCTCTATCTACCTTTTCTATTCTGTCTATAGTACAAACAAGCTAAATGCAAGTCTATGTGACTTCCATTTCAGAAACCTGTGAAAAGTAATGTAGCACAATTAACTTGAATCCCACACCCCACTCTACCCACACTGTCTCCCAGGGATCGCAGCTTGTAGAAGGGCTGGATGTAGAACCAGGATCCCTCATTTCCCGCTGAGTCCAGAGTCACTCTCATGGCATTCTTCTCCAACAGAGCAGGTAGGCGCTTGTTCACTGTCAGATATTTATTGCTTTTCAAGTGCAGCAACTGTTGGCAAAACAAGAAACAGCGTTGTAAGCTGGTTGTAAGATACATGGTTGCTATCAATGACATAATGCAGACAGTGGAAAGAATGACAGATGTTGGAACAAAGATGGAAATATGTCACAGTCTGGGACAACTGGGCCCAGGGGAACACTTCACAAGACTCTTTGGTGTCTTTATTTCTTCTCACAAGCACTTGAAATCTCTTTTTCTTAAATGCTTCTCATGACCTATGTTGGTCCACCCATTTAATCAACAGTTCCCAGACCTGTCAGAAATAGTCTATTACCAACTAGACTGGAAACATATAAGCTCTGCATATTTTTGGGGCCCACAGCCGATTTAGCAACGTAAATGTCCAACTTAATCTGACAATGTGATATAAGCATGGTGTGAGTGAGTCTGCAGAGTAGACCTGATGACAGTTTGCAAAATGCCATGTGCACCTCTCAGTCTTCGACAGTATATGTAACAAAGTTAGAGCAGCCTTACAAGGACATGTTCTAAAATCTATGCTAATAATGATTTCCTATGGCAAAGCAGGAATGAATTAGTGCTCACTCTATTACTAGAATAACAGTTCTTCAGGTACACTTTTTTCTATTTTATATTCCATTTTATATTTTGTATTCTATATTTTTAAAGTGCATTGTGCAGAGCGATGGAGATGTTAATTTCCCTGAGGGAACCTCCCAAAGGGATTAATAAAGTAGTCTGTCTGTCTGACTCTATATTGTATGTATAGTCTTCCTTGTGTACGTCATACAGCAGGAATGCATGACCATTCCTGTTTCATATGGTCTCATACCTGTGTGCAAACCATTCCTGGGCAATGAGCAAAGAAAGATAAGACATTGCAACAGACAGCTGTATAGCACAACTTTGTGCTGTGGCAATTATTTAAAACTCTTGTCTGATTAAAACAGAATTACTGTCAGTATTATCAAGCATACAGTGTCATACATGGTGCTGCAGTTTTATTAACCAAAGCACCTTATCTCATAGGCTCTTTGACACACCTGAATGACATTTCCATACTGAATGACTGTTCCCAGCAGCTTGCGATTTTCAGACTCGTTCTGCTTCTTCTCCAGGTCAGCAGCATGCTGAAACACATAGCAGGGAGCAGAGATACTCAAATAAACACTCCGTAATCAGGGGGCAGACATTTTTCACAAATATTATTTTTGGAAGGAATGATGCTACTGTACAAAGGCATTTCACTTCAATACAAGACTGTGGTTTTATCTCACTAAAACACTAATCCACTATTTTCACCATGACAAAAGTCAAAGGGCAGACGAAGGAAGGTGAAAAGTGCACATACATGGAGTTTGTTGAGCAGGACTGTGTCAGTGGTGCTGTTGCCTCCAGGCTTTGCTGCCTTCCAGAACTGTTTCTGTGCCGAGTATCTGTTCATAGGGCACAGTCTAAAAAGGCAGTCTGAAGGAGGAAGACAAGAAGAGAAAGGTCAAGAGTCAAACCTCATCACTTAGTATTACTTATTCTCAAATACATGCCTGATCTCATCTGAAGGAGGTACAACTCAAAAGACAACAGCGACTTTGGCACTCACTGTGATATAACAGTAATAGCAGGCCACTTGTTTGATCTCAAATTAACATTTAAAATGAGAGCTTTTCTAAATATGAGCGATGATGAATTTAAAGTCAAAATACATGTGATTCGGTGTTGTAGTTTCATGTAGAGAGCACTAAATCACAAAGTCTGGTAAAAATAAGACTAGGCACAAAAGATATGGAGCTATCTTCTGCGGACGTTCTACGAGATTAACGTGACAATAACAAATTAATACCAAAATGAGCAATTACAGCAGTTTTGTGCCTCTAGCAGAGAGTCTTAAAGACGACAATGGTCAGTTGGTGAGCATGTCTTTAGTTCGATATGCCGTAAATAAATTCATTTATTTATGGTAACCTCTTCCTCTAACTTCACCACTGGGCAAAAACCTCCAATTGGACACAAGAAATATGAAAATCCAAAGAAAATTTTGCATTGAAATTTTCAGACAGGATTCATAGTGTCCACAGATTAAACACAGATTTTGAATCCCCCAAGAGCTCTCCTCTTGTACTTCCTTCAGGCCAAAATATTGTAAAAATGCATTATTCAATCTTCCTATCATATAAACATAGGTCATGAAATTGTGCAGATCTAGTGGTGTGGCCATCAAAAGACATGGTGGGATTACCATCTGGGCAGAGCAGGTGACTGCTCTTCGCCTATTCTTCTTAAGTAATGATTTAATACCTTATTATAACTGACAAAACATATTTGATACCAAATAGACAGGAAACAGGTTACTAAAGATGGCAACATCTTTGATCAACCTTGGCATTAACAACACACACACACAATTTTGTGAATTAACCACAACAGCAATTGGGTCACCCTATTTGCACTCTAGATGCTTTCAGACATCCCACCCACAGTCAGTACAAACTTCCTGCCAAAACATCACACCTCATCTCACACACAGACATTTTAACAATAGAGACTCAGAGAAGATATTTAGTCTTTCTGGCTTACTTCCCCAGCTGTCCAGCAATTACATATTGTTTTAAACAATATATGTAGCTGTGCAATTTGTGTAGCTGTGTACCCTCTGTTTGCACTGGAAAGAAACATTGAATGCAACAGTGCCAGTACAAATCACTACATAGAATACGAATATGTTAAAAATGGTTTACTAATTAGTAGCAAGTGTCTTCACACACACAGTATAGCTGTATGGTAACTGGTACAGTGAACCTGATGAGCTATAACCAGGGTAAAAATAAGCACTCTGACATTCATCAGAAATGCGGCCGACACAAGAGTCTCCAGGGATTAGCCATCATGGGGCATGGGGTGGAGGAGAGCAGGCCAAGGACCAATGAAGAAAATGGGGCACTGGGAGAGCATCTGTCTGCCATGGATGAACAATTGGGGTTATGTTTCTTTCTATGATATGATATGCAAATCTGCCAGCACCACCTCTATGCACTATATGTCTGGATATACTTCCAAAACTATGTGTATAGCTACTTGCATGACAGGTGTGTATTTACGTGTCCACAGCCACACCTTAGTTAAAAAAAAAAAAAAAGTTACAATTGTGGCAATGTTGCAGCTGTACCGGTTCTCCCATGAAACCACTGTCGCAGAGGGCTCCATAATGACCACTTCCTGGTACATAATTAACTGAGCAAACCAGCTAGCTGGTAGTTAAGGACTGTGACTGAAATCACTCCCTATTTATTATTACAACTATTTATATACTTCCTCATACTTACTGTCCTTCAAATTTATGCTCTATTTAGTGACTTTTATAGATGTGAAAAAAACTCCACACCTGTCACTGACGACTGGTTTACTACTAAATGAGTGATTTAGTTTACTATTTTCATTACATTTGTCATGGTCATCTTCTATTATCATCTTATGTAGATTTACTGCATGATTTAAACACAACACCTTATGGTTTTCCTCATTTTATTACCTCCTGGTGGTAGCTAGCCATAATGATGGTTTTAATTATATTTGTCCAGGTTTTGAGATGTCTGGCATCCTGTCAGCTGTTTTCCTTGGAACTGCTTCATACCAACGACCTACTTTGTATTTTATGAGTTTGTATTGATTAATCAAATATTGCTCAAATAAACCGTTTACCTCCTTTTGCCCAAAACTGGCATAATAATATATAATAAATAAAATAATAATAATTACATAACTCCTGCAGCATGCGCAATATACAGCACATTAAAAGTATGATATGCAAATCGAGAGGGACACAAGCACACGCTTCATTTCATGTACCAGCCACTCAGAACCGAGAAGGAAGCAAGGTTTAAAATGCTGTGCTACAGCTCCCTGCGATACAGACTTTTTAAATAGCTTAAGTGTGCTATTAATACTCAACAGGGACGTTAGGACTTAGTCCTGGTACACTACGCTGTGGTTTAACACTGGCCTTAATAAGAGAGGTGAGACTGCAACCTGATGTAGGGTTGAACATATCCTCACAATACCTTTCATTTTTCACCATTAAAGGTTTTGTGGGGGAGTTTTTCCTTATCCAAATCAAGGACAGACAATATCCTTAGAGCATGCTAAGGTATGCTTGTAGCATGCTTTACAGACA
Organism: Centropyge bicolor; assembly: GCA_037975185.1. Taxonomy (NCBI): domain Eukaryota; kingdom Metazoa; phylum Chordata; class Actinopteri; family Pomacanthidae; genus Centropyge; species Centropyge bicolor. The sequence goes on along the minus strand of JBBMOC010000051.1, from coordinate 1,606,540 downwards.
GTAAAGCCCCCTGAGACAAAATGTGATTTGTGATATTGGGCTTTATAAATTGAACTGACTTGACTATAAATATTCTGAATACTGACTTAACTCATTACTGATCGCCCGTTTAAGTGTCAATTTCTAAACGTGCCATAATATTTAATGTGGAAACTATGTTCTTAAATAAAAGAGTTTTTCAAAAATAATAGAAACAGTGAACATGTGACTCCATGCATTTTAAATTGTTGGTACTGTAGCTGCATATCTGACAGTGTCTACTTGTATGACTTAAAGGTGCCAACAGCACATTTAGTTTCAGCGGGGTTACTCTGCTGTTGCTGCCATTTTGTAATCCAGAGTTTTGAATATGATTTGAATGACACAGTTAGAGACCAATGAAGTTGTTTCTGTGCATTCTATACAGTGTTACCTATCTGCTGTTCACCCAATCTATAGACGTCCTCCTGGTACAGAACACTGGCATATAGGCCTCTGAATGCACAGAGCCAGTACAGCCAGCAGCAGATATCACTGCGAGTAATAGCTTGTACTTGTACCCTTTGTGCATCAGTTGTGGTAGATAATGATAAGGTCATCCTGAGCATGTATTAGCAACACTTCTGGAACCGTGGTCTAAATATTGATTTTGGGAACTTTTTTGGGGTGACTTTCTACAATAAAGTAGTAAAATCAGTCAGTGGTTTTTAAAGCAATATTGGACAACTAACAGTGGCTCATGAGGCCAACACATCTGTGCATGAAAAGTGGCAAATAGGCACACTAGTCAAAACACTGATGAATTATTCAAAATGCCTACAGGAGAATCGTCTCATAATTCATGACAACCAAGGAAATACTGTGAGGTAGATCATCAATATGACTAAACAAAGAACGGCTTCTTTAAAGGACGGATTCACTCTAAGATAGTTGAAAACACTGTTATTTACACCTTTAATGGTCATGCATTGATTAAGCTCCAGCAGGGCACAGCATGCTGTTCATTCATCAAGGATGTTTTTGGCCTGGCAGCCATGTCTCAGTTCTAGGAAAAATCCATCTCGAATAATTCCTCCTCACCTGCTGTGAACCAACAAGCAGTGCATAACCACTGAAACTGAAAAATCATATCAACAATGTCCATTCTGACAGACTGTCAAAGCAGATCAATCAACAGACCATATAATAGTAACAATAATAAAAGTAATAATAATAGCAGCTTGCTTTTATATAACACCTTTCAAGGAACCCAAGGATGTGTTACATGTACAGGAGGGAGACAGAACAAGAACAGAAGATGACAGCAGTAATTATGACCATATATCTTGGTGATCAGGTGGGTTTTCACTTTTCTGAAGCATTCAAAAATGCAGTTTAGCATTCCAAAGGGTGCGGGATATCACCCTGAAGGCTCTGTCCCCATACATCCACAGGATGGTGTGGTGGATGGTGAGCAGATTATGTCCAAGAACTGCAAATTCCAAGGTGGGGTATAGGGGTGGAGGAGGTCTGACAGGTACTGGTAAAAAGGAGGGGTCCAAGAATCCACTGGAAAAAGTCCAGGAACAGGAGGTCTCAACGGGGCATCGTAGCCACAACAACATCCTTGGGTGATTTTGCGGGTTGCCAATGAAAATGCAGTAGCATAGTGTCTTTGTCCAGAGCTTCTTTATAGGTACTCACATGGTTTTTAAAGGCCTAAGAGTAGACAGTGAGGCCAGATATTCTAGAGAGTAGAGAGTAGAGACTGTCCAGTCGCGATGGGTTGCCTTCATGGTGCAGAGTTTGGAGGTGAAACAGGGGCAGGACAGATTCTCTAGGTACAATTAGGTACCGTCTAATGCTATTGCAAGTGGGTTCAACCCTTGTACTCATGCAGGCTAATGACTTTAAGTCTATGCCAACTTACTATGAGTGGCAAATCTTGGTCTCACATTGTTTCTATGTTGAGCTGTGTAGAAACAATATATGCAGAGATCACACAGAAACAGTACAATACCTGATATTCATCAAGAGGGAATAAACTGGAAATGACAGAAAACTACAGCTGCACCCCCAAATAACAATCTAACAAAACAAACCATGGAAAGTGAGTCATAGAAAAATGAGAACCATCCCACAGTTAGAAACAAATAAATAAGAGGGGGATTAATAGATAACTAGAAAAGTTATAATTAAAAATAAGTTCTCTTTCAAGCTACTTCAGAACACCTGAAGAAAACATATTACTGGGACCACTACAGAAAATTGCAAACAAACATGTAATATTCAGTAATTCACGTTACAAACACAATGACTGACTATCTGTGTAACAACTTGGCCATAACATGGCATAGTAGCTGCATGGTAAAGTTATAGACTTGGTCACTTGAGATATACTAGAGTTTTACCTCTTTGGGACTCACAAACAAAAGAACCTAAAAACTCTTTGGATAACTGCTCCCAGCTCATAACCTGTGACAAGAGGTCATAAGTAGGTCATGTGTAAAACCATACAGCAAGAAATTTAAAACAGCAAACAGCCTATCTTAGCCTAACCTTCCTGTAAATAAGCATTTCATTAAATCAAGCTATGAGTCATTATTCATTACCAGCTATAATACTAGCAGGCCATTAAGCGCAAAGAAGCCATATTTTTGGATTCTAATGAGTCCAAATAAGATGCAATAGATATATATGGTTGGGTACAATGAGATAAGATATACCTTTATTAGTTTGAATGATTAAGGACACTGACACAAGTCAACAATAGAACTGCACTTGGTCTTCACAAAAGACAATATTTTATTTTTATTTTTAGTTGTATAGCTGCTAGCTAATCTGCACAGATGATCATGCTGTCAGGTTAGAGCCTGTTATTAGATTTAATGGCAGGTTGCAGTCATGGGCCTGATGCTTAATTCTGACTAGCAGTCTGCTGGAAAGAAACCATTCATTCTGAGATCCAGGACTACAAACAAAAATACCGCATGTTGTAAACAGAAGGTCTTGCTAGACTAAAAGGAATTCACTTTAAATGTTTGAACCTTTTGTTTTTGTCCTTAGGCCCTTTCTTTCCAAATGAGCATATCTGAACGCAACAGCACTCACTGGCATGTTGCTAATCATCACGGCTACAGTCAACCCCTTTTTCAAACAGATGCTTCCAATCAGATAATATGCCAAAATAAGCATTACCATCTCAACATGGTACACAAAAGTGATTTTTTTTTTCAATCCAGTGATCCACACAGACTCCAAATTTTAATGTACTAAAGCACCTTTTGGTAGAAGGGGAGGGTCACAGCATGAATGAAAGGCTTAAAATGTGCAAGCGCTATTGAACCAACAATTTTAACCAGCGTGAAACAAAACCTGTACAGAGAACAGAAAAGTGCCTCAAAAAATTCAAGCTGTTCTGGAGACAAAAGGGGCTCTTACCCAGCAATGCCACTTTAGTAAAGATATAACAGCATGAATAGCCGATATTAGGAAAGAATTATTAATTGATTTACATCCGTCCTTCAACACAACTAATGTCCAAAACGACTTAACAGCAAATTATCTAACCAAACCTTAAGTAATGCAAACATCTGTGCAGCCACATTAAAAAGTAAAAAAAACAAAAAAAACAATGCACAAGACACACAACTGTATACTGTATACATTTGGATGTTTTATCAAAGGCTTACCTCTGAATTTCTTGGGTGGGTTGTTGAGGTCGCCTGTGTCTGGTTGTACCACACAGCGGTCATCCACAAGCCTGGGGACACAGGCATCATGAAGATGAGTCAATCAGTTCAGACATGTGCAACTTAAATAGACTAAATCTTAATACACCCTGTAAAAGCTTTCATTATTGATACATGAGCATCCAGGTCAAAATGATATCACAGAATCCTGAACAAGGCCAATAGTTTAGCAACAATAATATAAACCAGTGATGAAATGTGAGTGGGTGACACAACACAGAGTCCTGTCAATGGTGTCACAATACCCCACAGATGGTAGTAACACACCATTATATACAGCAACATGCCAGGAAGAAGACTGCGAGCTAGTGAACATCGAATCCATAAAACACTTGAAAAACGGGATTTGCAAATGTTTCTTGTAACAGACATAGATAGATAGAGAGCTCAAGGATAGACAGAATGAGTTTTGGTGAGTATGATCATGTAATGTTGTTTGTTTAGAAGAAAACTCAACAGGGCACCTTTAAATGGAAGTGAGTCATCTTTACGAGCAGTTATAGCCCCTATGCTTTTCCTGCTGTGTCAAGTCTAAATGTCTTAAGTGAAAAAGGCCTAATGTACACAGAAACTGCTCGATTTCATCAGAAGTGTCAGTTCACTCATGGGCCAGAAATGGCAGGACCAAGATATATTTTCATTGTACTGACATCAAACGTTAGCTTGGGAGACACAGGGAGGCTCTTGCGTTCAATATTCTCCAACACCTGAGTTCAAAGGGTTGGTTATGTCTGGCAGTCTCTTCTAAAAATTCCAATCCACCACACTCAAAAAAGGCTGTGCTCACATAGCTTTGTGAAGTTTAAAATGAATAGAGACGTTTCCTCCGCATTCCTTCCTGCAATGGTATAGCAGAAGGTGTCAAACAAGGACTAAGAGGATGAGGTTATAGATTTCTACACTGACGCACAAGTGATAGATTGTACATCATTTTACCTGTCAACCATTAATCAAATCTCGCCTTGCAATTTCACTAAATAATATAACAAAATATGTTGGTAAACACCTTTTTGAACTTGATAGCACCATCACATCCAGCAATTCTGGGGGAACCCCTGGGAATACTATCACATAGTAGATCAGCACAAACACAACACTTCAGTAGGATGCTTTAGCAGGTCCAGTCAGTTACATCTTTTTATAGCTCATGCAGTATACACTGCACCAGGGAGCACTGTCATGAAGGAAGAAAACACATGGTGTGAGAATCTCCTCTATAGGAATAAAGAGCCATAGCCTTCATCACACTGATGTACTGTTAGGAAAAGGGCCAAAAAGAGCAGGAGTTTCAAGGGTCATCAGTATCCAAGGTCAAGAAGAAGCCTCCTCATGCATTCTGGGATACCTCCGAGTCTCCCAGCATCAAGGCAGAGGGCAGCATCCTGTCTGAGCCAGCAGCGATCCAGGTGGCTGCAGCTGTCTCTCAGGGGTCACATTCAGCATGCTGACAGCAAAAGCAGCACCTAATACAATAATGCTATTTATAGTTCTGTTCTCTAAGCTCTCTTCTTTGCGGGGAGGGGGTTGATTACTAGGCATGACAATATGAGATGGGAAATTTGACAAACGAGCTCTGTCATGGTGGCAGTCTTCAAAGCTGTGCACACATTTGTTGCCATGGTGGGTGACGCACAACACAAAGTGCGAAAGAGCACGGTTTGTGAGAGCCGTCAGGAGAAGGGTTCATCACGGCCTGTGGTGAGTGGCAAATGGAGTACTGACACGGCAAGAGGAGGAAGACTGCAGCACTTAAAGAGGAGAGGACAACACAGATGCTGTGTTCATTTTCACCTTGGGAGGAGAGAAACAAACACCTTGGGATAGCAAGGAAAAGAGACAGACTTGATGCGAGAAAAGGGAGTCTGACGTGCCAGATATGCTGTCAGATATGGTGGACAGGCACATTCACATCAGTGATTGCTTTCACATCTTCTTCTTTTAGCCTGCTTTCTTGACTGTCAATTGTACGTCAGGGTTTGCTCAACTTGCACGTAATTAGATGTGCTTTTAACTCGTTGCCTACAATTAAGGAGGAGGGAAGATGTCAAGCACTTCTATAAATGGTGCTCAGCATGTAGCAGGAAGAGACAGGGTAATTTGAATCTAGGGTGCCAACTGAGCACACAATATCAAGGAAATAGAAGGAGAGCTATGGCTGCTGCGGGATCCAACAGTTCTAAAATGAGACTACCTTTTTTTATTTGAACATTTATATTTATCATATGGATTTATCTGGGTGGCATGGTCATGACGAGTGACTCGCTCCGTATTCATACATATGACAAAACCATCAGATTAAAGGAAAATATACATTTGAATACAATAAATGTCTACAATTGTAAATACACTTGGGAGTCATACATTTTGAGGTTAGAAGTCTGGTTTCTTCTGCAAAAGCTTCCATTCAATTGTAAAAGGATATTTAAAGGACTTGAAACCTGGTGAACAGCATTCTACTCTATACAGTGTATGCTGCCAACAGCTGCCAACTGATGAGGCTCAGAAAGTTGCTGTTAAATTATGCAATCAAATTACAGGTTCTGCCGATTACGCTGGGCAAAATAAATACTTGAGTCTCAAGAGGGCTCAGTCCAGATCCACTTTGAGGAGGTGAGTTGTCAGTCTGTCTTTAAAGATAGAAAGGTATTCTGCCATCCTTCATTTCCCTCTCTAGATTAGCTATTAATTCAAGCTCAACTCTGCATACCTCAACCAAATTCTCACAACTGAAAACGACTTTGCTTCTGAGAACTGGGTTCCTTTGTTTCACTGATCAGATCACTTATTATTCATCATAAAATGTGGAGGAACAAATGTGTAATGCTTATGTTGACATTCGGTAATTGCCACCAACCGAACGGAGGCATTAAATCCATCCATCACACGAATCCATTAATATACTATGCCATCAACTCAGCACTCAGCAGATCATTACATGAGTTACTGTGTTTATTTTGTAGCCTGTACTGTGTTATAAGTGTGTATTTTTCAAAGTGGGACATTATTGTGTTAAGCTCCATCCATCAACCAAGCTCATCTGGAATCCTATAGCAAGAGGTAGAGGAGAAATGTCATGAAAACCTCCGTAAAAACAGGCAGACTTACCCTAAAGTGCTGATAAATCCACTGGTGGTGCCCTCAGCATACAGGGAACAAATGTCCCCAATATGGAGGAAACTGGACATCTTGTCCGACATGGTTCCTCAGGGTTGACTACACCTGGAAAAGATTGACACCAAAGGTCTTTAAAGCAGTCACCACATATCACAAATCACTCGCTTAGAATCGTTTATACCCCGCAACCCTGCAAAGGAGTAAGCGGTAGATGATGGATGGATGGAATCGTTTATATATATTTCACTCAATTAGTCAATTAAATGATCAACAGAAAATTAGCCATTGACAATTTTGATGGCACATTAGTCATATCAGTCATTCCTTAAGTAAAATTACTAAACATATGTTGGTTATAGCGCCATGTTGCTGTACACATATAGGTTGTCAATTGCCAATTTAGTTGAAAAGACACTGTCAAGATCAGCAGATTTACTATTACTTTTATGCCATTACTTTACAAATGCTGGAGATTATGGTCAGTTGCGAAAATATGAATACTTTTTGCCCATCCTCAGCAAAGCAACTACTGTAAGATCATGATTCATAAGTAACAATCCTGGAGGAAATTTACATTAGGCTAAAATAACTGAGCTATAATCTTTGTCCTTATAGGAAAATGTGCTGTGCATTTTGTAAATATGGGCTCCCTCCTTTTCAGTGTAGACCATAAACAATTAATAGACATAAATACAATGAATGATAAATACAATGGAAAAAGCATCTGCATAGAATTATTAGAAAGTGAAACAAAAAAAATCATCTTCTGTGCATTCACTGTGCTTTTGTTAGGTGTGTGAAATGAATACATGTACATCTTCAATTTAGGTCACCACTCTGTTTCCAGGTTGAGAGAATACAAACCTGTGAGGGAAAAAAGCCCAACACAACCTTACAGAGGTTCAGTGGTCAATGTGGTCTATCTTTTTCTATTGACAAAGATCTTATTCTCCTTAAAACTACCAAACTTTGCTCACAGCACGCAGCAGTGTACTATCAAATGAAAATGTCTTAAAATGACAAAATATAACGCTGTTCATTAAATATATGCTTATTTCTATATATTTATTTGTGTTTATGAAGCTGAGGTTATAATTACCAGATTTTCATATCCTACATTTCACACAACTGCAACACATACAATCACTACACAAAGTTTATATTTTGCTCTGTATGTTTTTTTGTCAAGGATGTTTTTCCTCATTACAACCACCGAAGATAACATTTTAACATAATTTTAGCTTGAATTTTAACATAAGCTCACTGTTAAAATGAGTAAAGCACAAACTATTACCTTTTAAATCAAATATATGTTTATGACTACAACATGTATTTGTGCTTTATGATGCTGAAGGTCACATTTACCAGATTCATTCCACACAACTTTGACACTAACAGTAGATAAAGTTTGTATATTGTTCTGTATGGCCTTTTGTCACAATATGTCAAGTCATTTGAACGTCTTGTGACACATTTGAACGTTTGTAATGTGTTTTTTTTCCTAGCGAAGCCAAACGGGACACAAACATCCCTGTTAGCTAAATTAAAATGTCAAGTGGCCTCCTTTGTTTTTTCTGCTGCAGCACAACAACAGCGGCAACAAATGAGCGCGTGGGCCACTTCCTCGACAGGGATGATGCTTCGAGCTCAGTGACTCAAGCAACAATGTCCGAGCTGCCAAACTACACACACGGGCTCCCGGCTTACTTTACCTGGCAGAGAGGAGAGGAGGCGGCGGAGACAGAGAGCGACAGAGCCGTGAGGAGAAGTGGGTCAGCACAGGATAATTTCCACAGCGCTATCCTCGGTTAAGTCCATGGCAGTGAAACTCCAGGTGAGCGCAGGCTGAGCGGCGTTATCTCTGACAGCTGAATGCGTCCTCGGCAACAATCCGCTTCTTACCTCCTCCACATGTCACCGAGGGACCGCCCCTCTCCGCACAGTTTATACTGCAGCGCGGCACTCTGGGTAATGGAGTTCTCTGGGCAACGCTCACGATAGGTCGCTGATACTCCAGTTCCAAGAGGCACTGTTGCCTTTAAAGAGGCTTATTGTTTTGTTTTGTTTTATTTTATTATTTTATTAGAATTTATTCTATTTCATTTATTCATTTTTAAATTGTATGTTACAAAATAAAGAAAATTATGTTTTTATTAATCACAGTGACATGGCTCTAGGAATGGTAATGTCAGCTGTCCATCACTGGCTGATACAGACTGATATAGACCATTATATTCCAACAAATATTTAATGGACTTTCAATGTGTATGGACACTTATTGTTCCCAGATGATGCACCCTGCAATCAAAGTGATTTCGGCAACTATTTAATGGACCTTCATTGTGTATAGATTCATTGTTCCCGCAGGATGCACCTTGTGACGGAGGTGACTCCCTGACTTTTCCTCTGGTGCCATCATCAGTTCAAAGTTATTCCATTCCATTTTATTTATATCCATATCATTTCCATTTATCCAGTGATACAAAATTGATTGATTCCCATCAGCCTCAGCTGTAGGCTATTTTGCATTTATTGCTAATGAGCAAATGTGTGGTCCATACTAACATTAAGATGGTGTAATAAACATGAACAAAGATGGCGAACACAGTAAATATTATACCTGCTAAACATCAGTGTGTCAACATTTTCATGCAGACATTAGCATTTAGCTCAAAGCATCACTGCACTTAAATATCACCTCACTTAACAGAAGCTATACTAACTCACTCTTAGTCTTGTCTGGTCCTAATCAGCTGACACTTCAATCGTCAAATGATTGCAGTAGAGAAGAATAGAAACTCAGAGCTTCTGTCTGACCCTGTGCAGCATGTCTGTTTACTCTGAACTCCAAATATCACCTTCAGATGTGTCACATGTTGCCGACTGTAGTGAACGTGTCTCTGAATGATCAACTCCATGTGACCGAAGCATTTTTTTTTGTCAATGTCTACATTATTTCATGTATATAATGTCAAAAACAGAAGCACACATACTGCCTTAAAAAGAGGGGTCATGCTGTGCGTGTCAAAGTGTGAAAGGACACGAGATAAAGACCTCAGTTGTGTGTGCAGTCTCCTGTCAGAAACACTGACTCGGTCACTGGCAGTAACATTCCTGGGTTTGTGATGAGGGCAGGCCTGAGGAGGCTGTTTAGTTAAGTCCATATTTGTATGTTTATTTCTTTCTTTCTTTCTGTTCTTTCTGATCAACTGAGGTTTCCAGGCTTGTAATGTAAGCTTTGGAAACCCGACTCTCACAACTTTGAATGATCTGGTTCATCACGCTGTGACATTTTCAGCTAGAGGAAATGGAACAGACTCTTGTACTGAAATATTCAGAAGCATTGTTCAAGGCTGAACTCACTGATACCTCACCATTAGATTAAAATAAAGTGTAGGCAGGCCGTTCTCATGGTGATCCCATTAATTCTTCTAAAACTCCAGTTTCTCCACAAAAGCCTGTGTGCAGTAGATAGCAACATTTGAAAATTTTTAAAAGCTTCATTATGTCATAATTATTCCTAATTGCAATATGAATGGGAAAAGAACACAGGAAGAGAAAGAACACTTTAATCTCTAAAATGGGCTCAGCGGCATTAACCAAACCCATCGATGAGCTGTTAATTTGGTTTCCTAGCTACAGAATCTAGAGAGATAATAATAGTGGAAAAAGTGGGGGTACACAAGTGGTCATTACCATAAAAGTGCTTCGCTTCTATCTCTACATTCCACATCTTCTTTTCACTGGGCACAGTGAGGTCTTTAAGATCTAAATGGTTGCAGATTGCTATGCTGGAGTACTCAGAGACCAAACAAACTTCTTACACTGGAATTCATGCTTTAATGTGCTGCATCTGGTAGGATGCAGTGGTGAAAAAAACATCCACATATTATGCATGTGGTGCCATTTTCCCCTCTTACTAGTTATGCAATCAGTCTTTATTATTGAATCATATCACAAATGATATTAAAAGTGCATTCAGAACCACTTATGCAAAAACAGACTATGCTATTCCCCTTGTTGAATCATAATCAATGTGAAAGGGAGGATGAAAGATAAGTGCTTTGTCTCGGCGCACCCTTGTCTGATACAAGCGTGTGTGTCTAAATGCTATGATGTCAAATTCATGACATCACAATATCTGAGAGACTAACCTTTATTCCACAGAAAGTATTCCCAGGCTTTGGTTAAAGCTGACATTAAGTCAAGTTGAATACTGATCACGGAGTACTCAGTTGTCATGGATACAGTGTACAGACGACTGGCTACCATTCTACCACTGAGCAAAAAATGGGCTGTACTGTATCTATATAAAACTGGACACAACTGCTGCTGTGTTTGTGAATCGCAGCTATTCTGATGTCAGACACGATTTGACTTGAAGCTTGGTAAACACAATGCTTTCCTTATGCTCTGGGTATTCTAGTCAGGGCTTTATTGTAGTCACCTGTTTTAAGATTGTATCTGCTGCCAGAGGGATTTTTTTCATCCTGTAACAGCCAACAACCATTGATATAGATAGGCAGAAGATGGGATGGGTGTGGAGACAGATTGCTTTCCCACATACTGTAAGGGTCATGAACAAGAGCACAAGTTTGGTGGGAGGGAGAGATGATTCATCCTGATTGGTAGTCTGACTTGACTGCATGGGCTGGGTTTAACAAATGAGTAACAAATTAATAAATACAGCATCTGCATGCTTGGAATGCAACAGAGGCAGAGGCATGACAAAATGCAACGACCATCTGTGTGGGTGCACAGATTGTGAGATTTATCATTGTGCATGTGTTACAGTGACTATTCTCGTGTGCAGATTCAGGCCTTCCCTAAGCAGCAATGTGTGGGCACAATGGTTGGTAGTTTTCTTGTCTGAGGCTGCGATGGTCCTCTGTGTGGGCCATGCCTGCAAACTAATCCTCGCATTCATCAGAAATGTCAGCGTAGAACTAAATATATTGGGAACAAAGAATCTCTTGTGTTTTCATTATTCCTCGTTATTTCATAATTCCATGTCACAGATGTTAAGTTCCAAAGTGTACATGAAGTCTAGTTGTGTTAAAAGGAGAGATGGAGGGCTCTGTAACTCTATAAACAATGTGGTGGCCTCTAACTGCAGTTCTGGATCTGGGACAGTGAACCACTGAAGACATGATGCCGCTGGGAGCAAGAACCATAGATAATGGCTTATTAGCGATTTCATGCTAAATGTAGAATACTGATAAAACTTCTTTTAACTTCAGCAATCTCACATCCACAGTTGTATGTTCTGTACAGCTTTGTTCCATTTGACAATTGAAACTCTATTATTGGAGCTCTGACAATGGAAATAATGAGTCAATGCTTTCTCAGGATCAGTGTATAATGCGCACAACTGCAGGACAGAACCGTGTGGTGTGGCACAAAAACATACTGTGACATGATTGACTGAGCACAGGACCTTCCAGCGTTGTGTGAAAAGAAGGTCAAATAAACAACAGTCTATTATCATCTCTCTGTCTGACAGCCTTTTTGAGTCTGTGACAAGGAGGTGATGTCATTAATAATCTGTTTCATGACATCACGTCCCTGCAGAGAGTTGCACAGTCAAAGCTTAACAGGTTTACACAGATCACATATGGACCCTCCCAAGAAACCCTGCATGAAACTCTGTCTCAAAACGCTTCCACTTCTTCTTTTGCTCTTCTTTTGCAGACCACATTCAACTGCTGAGCAAGAAGTGAGAACAAACAGCTGAACCATCAGGCATGAGAGAAGGATACACTGAAGACTTTTTATGTACCTCTTTTTTTTTTTTTTTTTTTTTTTAAATATAAACTCGCATCCTTTTAGTTGATATTCATGCACATTCTCCCTTATAAAAGAGAGGTCCCACCTCCTGTCTTGCCTGCAAGACAACAGGTATTGGTACAGCACCCTAGTATAAGGTAGAGATCTACCTCACTAAAAATAAAAGACAATTATGCTGGTATAATGGCCTGCATAGTCCCAGCGGAAATAATCTGATTAGACCAGCTGCAGAGATATTCTAATTAGGCCTTGTGATTTTTGTGCCATAACTTGTTACCAATGTAGGAAAAATAAGTTTTACATTCCGTGCTGCATTTTGTATGACAAGCTGATTGTAAATGTGTCCTATTAACAGCATGACATTTTGTGAATATATCAGACTCTTTCGACAGGTGGTGTATAGAAAAACAGAACGGATGAGACACAGTGTATGGAGCTCGTCCTCTCTTCGTAAACACTGTGCACGGAGGGGAGGATCGTTTCACCACATCCACTTGGTTACGGCATAATCAAGAAGCCAGACCATGCAGATAAAGTATGCCAGGGGAAATGATCTGCCAGGTGCTTGATTTGTGGAGACAGATACACGTAGAGTTTTTGCACACTGTTGCTAGTCAAACACTGTTTGTGCAAATGGGAGGAGGATCATAAGCAAGGAGGCAGTGGTCTGAAGTCAACCCTTTAACCAGCAGAACATGCTCTGTAAGCTGCTTTAACTGCAGGTAATCCATTAGGATCAATTGAGCTGGAGGACTCTTGGCCTTACTTTCACTACACTTTACAGCCAACCTGGTCACTTAAATCAATCTGTGTACATTTTAAATTGCTCATAATACACAAATAAATAAAGGCACGAACATTTACTTAGATCCACATATATTATAATTATATTTCAGTTGATTTACTTGTTTGCACCATTAGCAATTACACAAATTTAATATAAAGAAATGTAGCTGCTTTATATAGCAATAACATGATAGCAATGATAAAGTTCACATTTTGAATGTACACAAAGTCTGCGCCGGATGGTGCAAAGGTGAAACAGGACTAGTAATGGGATTGTCACAGCTTAGCTTGCACAGAAACACTTAGGACTGACTATTTGTCAGTGAGCTGTTGCACAAGGTTTAAAAATGCTCAAGTGTGATAGGTCACACATGATTAGTCTCAGCCAGACATGTACAGTAAGTGTCTTCATTTGCAACAACATCGTCCAGAAGCATGAACATGCCTCACCATGTAAACTCAGTGGGATCATTTGAGGTAAGACTGGATCATTGCATAAGACTGTGATTGAAGTGAGACATAATGGCAGTGATTAAATCAAGGCAAATTTGGGGGGTATGTAACCCATAATTACCAGGCTCTTAAGAAAATAACACCATATATTCATTCTTACCTGTGTTTCCCTTTTATTTAAATCCTAAAAATATTACTTTTAAATTCCACTCAGCTGCCTTCAAGCACATTGAAGACTGCAGATGTGCACTCCAAAACTGCTTAATTAAGAATTTGTGAGCCCTAAACATGTAGGTGTAGTTAAGATATGCATGAATGTGTAGGTGTGATCAGTGGTGAGAGCAGCTGTGGAGGCGGGCGCCTCTCTTCCTGCTGAGGCTGCTGCAGGTGTCCTGGGCCAAATTTAACTTAACATCTGTGATGGGAGGAGCCCATCTGAGAAACCCCATTGACATCCCCTTCCTCTAACGCTGATGTGAAGCTACATAATTCCGCCTGCTCCATTATGCACAATTTACAGGGTATGGTAAACAGTCAGATCCAGTGTATTGTTGAGTGAATCTACTTTCCAAAAAGCATCTTGAAAATCTACTTAGAAGAACATTCAGCTCACTTACTTTGACAGGAGTTTACTTTCATGGTGGAGCAGTTGGCTCATTTTTTGGCTACTGAGCAATTTCATGACAGAGACTGATTCAATATGTGCTGATTCATCTGTTGGTACAGTCAACACAACAGACACAGGAACAGATAATTGAAAATTTACAGAACCATGTGGTGAAGAAAGAATTGATTTCATATCTTCACTGATTTCATGATTCAAGTATGAAGGTCTTATTAATGAGATTTATTCATGGGTTCTACTACATTTTTGTTTTGTCATTGTATACAGACATTGACTGAAAAAGATGCAATTAACTCCAATTTGTCTATACAGACTCTGGCTTGAACCAGTATTTCTTCTCTTATCAGCCAACATCACAACAAAGTCAAGAGTTGAAAGAGAGGTTTCAAATTGGACTTTGAAATGCCTTTGCCAGCTGAGGCCCAGCTGCTTTTTTTCTTTCTTTTTTTTTTTTTGGATTTGGCTGCAGGATTCAAGGCAAGGACATCTGCTCCCTCATAAGAGAGGTGCTCCATTTTTGAACAAATGGACTGCCAGTTGTAATTTCTCCACTGGTCACTCACCCTAAAATAGTATCAGTATTTTATCAAAGTGATGCATGGTTTTCATAAGTAAGAGGTGGATCTGTAACATTTGTCTTTTCAAAATACACTTAGCAATTTATTTAAAGTCTCATTAGTCTAAATGGGGCTGTTTGGCTGCAACAAAGTGACCCCATATTGAGAGCACACAAAGAGCACACAATGAAAATCTGAGACTATGCAACTTTTACAGCAGCCACAAGTAGCAATTAATAATTACTGGATGACTGTTTGAGACATATCCTTATTTGCTTTCTCATGAGATCTTGATGAGAGTATCGATTTTACTCTCATGTCTGTGCATTAATGTATGTCAAAAGTAACAATACATGCTTACCAACACCTTTAAAGCATATTATATTGGCATTCATTTAACCTGTACTCATTTCAATTATTTTATGTCTTGGCTGGGAGCAGTAACTTTCTCTGAGTTTGCTCACCTGGTAAGGCAGGGAAATAGTCCAGTGCATATTCCCCTATAAAAGGACACATTTTTGGACAAAGCCTGGACACTTATTACCAATCTTATTGCTTAGCTAAGTTAAACAACAGCTGGCAGTAGTCTTACATGTGATGGACAGACTTGAGAGTGGTATGGATCTTCTCATTTTACACACGAAAGCAATGAGGTGTACTTCCCAAAATGTCAAACTATTACTTTAAACACATCATTGATAGGCATCCAAACTGAGAGCAAGTGGAGTGAGACCACAAGCAGGAAACTACAAGTGAGCTAGTGGGCTCATTTGTTGACTCACTATTAAATGAAATTGTGGCTTTCAAAAGTTAAATAGTGTCAGTTCAAGTGAAGGTTGCACCTAATAGAAGTGACAACACTTGTATATAGAGGGAAAAACATATCTAGGTCAGGTTTCATTCTAAAGTATCACATACTCAACGATTTGTGTTTACAGATAGATCAGTGGTCACTTTGGCAGGAAACAACTTCTTACATCTTGTTGTGTTTATGTGATATGTGAACCTCCAATACCATTCAAACAATGAGGACAATTAGTCTCATGAAAACATTGATTTTGCTTCGGAGAGACTATTTTCTGAGATTCTAGACAGGCAGCCCTTCACCACTCTCAAAATGCCATCACAAAATGACACGAGCGTCTCCTGCATTGCAAGGCATCACTGACATGTTAGTTTTTGTATGGAGGGGTGTCGAGGGGAAGTTCACCTCATGTGATTAACTGCTGGTTGCTAGGGGACCATCCTGGAAAGAAGCCATTCATTTGCAGTTCAGCTCTTCGCGCACTTCCAAACCAGCCCCTGCTGTCCAGATCACCTCCTGTACACACAGCCAGTTGCCATAGGGATTCCAGGGACATCTGACTGAAAAATGACATGAGTCATGTATTTGAAGAGACACGTTTTTTTTTTTCTTTTCTTACACTCATAGTAGATTTGTTGAAAGGATAGTAGAATCTGCTTTATCACAAAGACACAGCAAAGAGGGCCACAAATTGAAAGGATCAAGGGCTGCTGCTTGTCTTCAAATTAACTGTTGAATCAGTTGGTGGAAGAGATAAAACACCAGACCGCTGCATGCATGCATGGTTTAGCTGATGATGGAGAGAGAAACCTTGACCCAAAACTTCTTATACATTTCTATCCGTTGGTTTGAGAAACGCCTGGGTAATTTTTTCCTCTGCATAATCTCTGTCCTAGTTTTCTCCAAGGCCACGGCCACAGCTAATATATAGGGCCATGTTCCTCCACATGGCAATACAGTGTTTCTGATTATATACTGAATCTCAGCATCTACGATAAAGTTTGATTAATTTTTTGATTGTATTGTGCCCAATCGCTCTGTATTGTAATTCAATTAGTTTGGAAGGAATAGTTGAACATGTAGGCAAATTTGCTTATTTGCTTTCAAGATGCTTACTAATTAATGCCTTATATGTCACTTGTTTAATATACAGAAAACAAAAAGTGAAAAATGTCACATTGTGGTTTTACATGTGGTTATGTGCTAGAATGTGCATCATTTTTACACTTTGTTCAAATTAAATAAATAAGATAGAACTCTTCATATTTACCATATGAACATGAGAGTGGTATTCAGTCTCTTCTAACTTCTGGCACAAAAGTGACAGTGCAGGTTTTCCAAACAGTCCAACTATTCCTTTCTGTTGAGTTTTTCAGCCTTGAGTGTAGATTAGTTCAGGTAAGATACAAAAGACCAGCCCATTTTGAACAGAACGAAATCTCAGGTAACCCTCACAGAGGAGAAAATATGGGTCAAAACAACAGCATCCTGCGCCATTCGCCTCTCCACTGGGTGACACAGAAACCACTCAACTTGACAGTGGTCTCCGATCAGCAGAGGGCTTCCATCTCCCCCCCCACCACTTAGTCTCTCTCAGCCCCAGTGTGGCTGGAGCACTGGTCCCATTTCTGGATGAAACACGGTCTCCATCCTAATTAACCCAGATGTGGATATTAATAAGATGAAAGCAGGTCTAGACTAGAAACGGGGCAGATTGAACGTCGAAGGTCCTGATTTCAGAATGGTCACACTAAAGTGGGACACCTTCGCCCCTCCTTTGACAGGGGAATAAAGTCCATTTCTATATAAAAAAAATCCCCCCTGGCCCTTTTTAATTGCTCCCACCTCTCTAGAGGTTTTCGTGCGATGAGAAGCTGAGAATATCTACAAGGGGAGGCTGTATAGCATGAAGAGAAATGTCAGGCTGAAGGAAACATATGACAGCTACTACTTTAACTGAGAACTGTTTTGTTTTTGACTGACATGATGACATCTTATTACAAGAGGTTATGAAACTACAAGCTGTAGAGATCGATTCTGTGGCCTATGTGGCTATTTAAAGCAACCTATTAAACATCATTCCTCTCAACTCTGTCAGTGCAAATGATGCTTCTGCTCCTTCAGGATTCATGTGTCGTGTGAGAAATGGGACTTATATGTGCCAGGGCAAGACCACAGCTGTGAGACCGTAAACCTGGTGGGAAATGCCCTACACTGAACAAGCATCCCCTGACAGGTGAAATGGATTGTACAAGTGAGAGAACAGACAGGAATGTCAACAAGTTTACTCTGTAAGAAAAATAAAACTTGTTGTTGTTCTGCCTCGAGATTTAGTTTTCATTGCATCGTCTTACACTGAGTGGGAGACTGTTCCAGATCAGGAGACACTGGGGGGGAACCAAACAGGAAACAATGACGGGCACAGACATGACTCATCCACTTGATTGTATTCATGGTGCCACCAACATGTTGCATTGTTCTAATGAGTGTCTGATTTAGCCAAGATTTCAGGGAAAATTAACCAAGCGATAACTAAATAAGGATAGTTTCTCCAGTTTTATTCAGATAAAAACAAATGTGATAATCAGTTTAATTTAGATTATTTCAGTTGAGAATAGATAAATCCAGTGGGAGGAACTGAACACAGTTGTTGGCACCACAGTGGCACTCTTTCCTCTGAGGTCCATCTGTCCTACAGGCCTGTAAGGCAGAGTCACTCTGAGTGGACAGCAGCTCTACAGGAGGTTGGTTACTGTATCCTCCTGAGTAGTCAAACGTCAGCTCCTCTTGTGCATCAATGTCGCGTCCTGCAAACAGCGCCAGTCTGGGAACCACAGAGTGCACACGGACTGGCTGCATGAACAGGTTGGGCTGGCAGGAGTGGTTGAGAAAGCGGCCTACGTTTCCCACCAAAGCGGGGTCCACAAACGTCTCAGTGATGGAGCCCGTACCTGCGTGCTCCCTTATGGCGATGATGTAGTTATTTTCCTCAGATTTCTGGGCCAGCTGTCTGCGCCTGGCCTCCTCAAAACTGATCACCTCTCCTGCATACTCACACACAAACGTCCCGTGTGGGATAGCCTCGAGTGTCCGTACACCCCAGCCCCTGTTCTTGGTGCTGTAAACCTCCAGCCTGACTATTAGTCCTCTCTGCACCACCCGGTTAGAGCAGGCATCACTGCAGCTGCAAAGCGCATTACACTCAAACACAGGTGAGCAGTAACCAGAGTCCGTTCTGCTAAGGTTCAGCAGTGCACCCCCGCTGTCATATGCCTGCCCATGTGTCCGCAGGCAGGAGCAGCTGTCAGTGAAGCAGGAGTGGGAAGTGCAGGAGCATCCAGGAAGGGTAACTTCACTGGGGTCTATAGTGCATCCTGGTCCCTGAATATTATCTGGAGAATACTGAAAAAAAGACAACAAAGATCTGTCAGACAAACAACAAAAACAGTTGACAGAAATTTAATCAGGCCAAAAAGCATAGAAACACAAAGAAATCTTCACTTTGCAGCTGAAACAATGAATTCAGAATTTTGCTTGCCAACTAGACAGACAGACAGACAGAGTACTCTATTAATCCCTTTGGGAGGTTCCCTCCGGGAAATTGACATCTCCATCGTTTCTCCTATATTGCACTGTTTAGAATACAAGATATAAAGTAGAATATAAAGTAGAAAATATAAAAAAATCTAAGAATAGACACAATAAATTAGGCAGTAGAGATAACAGAAGTTTGAATATGTATACCTGAGTGTGTACAAAGTACAATAGCAGCAGTGGTAATGCTAATACTATAGTGCATTATGGTAAATATAATCTAGTAATATGGCACTACAGTACTATAATAATAATACAATATAAAATAATACAATATAGCATATAGTAGTAGTATAATATAATATAGCATATACACTGTATGGCATACATGTACATGTATAATATAATGATATAGTAATGTAATGTTATATATACTACACTCAACTTATATATAGATACATATAATTATAATAGTAGTAATATACTACTAATAATAATATTGGTGGTATAATAATAATATATTATACTGCCCTGTGCTATATAGCATCAATATCAACAACAGCAGTGACAGAAATAATAGTAATAGTATAGTAATAATAGCAATAATGATATTAATAACAAAATAGTAATATATAATATACAAGTATATAACCTACATGTATAACAGTATGGAAGTGTAATATATGCTACACACATATGCTACATATATATATATATAATATTAGTAATATGCTAATAATAATATATAAGGGTAATATGTGGTATAATATAGTATTATATACTATACTGTGCTATATGACAACCGCAACTATTCTGATGACTGATAAATTTGTTCAACATTCACTGGCTACAGCTTCTCAGTTTTCTGCTTGTCTTTGCCTTCTGGGATAGTAAACTGAATGTATCTGGGGTCAGGACTGTTGATCAGACAAAACAAGACATTTTAAGACGCCACCTTCAGCTTTATGAAATCATGACAGGCGTTTCATAGACTGAACGTTTAATCAATAATATTTGCAGATAAATTATTAATAACTAATTAAAAACTAATCAGTAGTTGCAGTCCCTAATTGCAATTGTTGTTATTTATATGGGACACATGTTATAGGGCACTAGTATGGTTTGTAAATGTCAACTTGAAAGCCATTAACCTACCTACAACTATAGATTCACTACATTCAATGATAAGATTTACATGTAATTAGGATTTTTTTTTTCAAAGCTGGATGCATTGTAATCCAGTCAGAAAGCTTTTTAGAGCAACATAAGCAAGGAGTGTTATCTAGGACAACTCCTTTGGTTCCAGAGATGCAGTTATTTTTTGATTCCAGTTGGGATCGGCACCAGCCCCTTGTGACCCTGCAGAGGATATGCAGTTATAGATAATGGATGGATGGATGCACTATAATCAGATGAGTCTGTAGACTGTAATGATTTGCTGCCATCTGCTGATGAAACAATGTATTCATTTAATAGAGCTGATAACCACCGGTTTTTGACTAGGTCTTGCAACAGCCAAATGTTTTCTGGACAAATCTTGAGTAGAGATTATTCTTTCAAAATTGGCACCATAAATAAAATTCATTATAATTATGAGCTAAGTGAGCTTTTTATTGCAGTGTATTTCTGCCATTGTATATATTATATGGTATTGCATGCATATGGATGAAATGAACACGGAGAAAGTGCATACTTAATATTCATTTTCAAACATGTGCGTTTTCTGAAGTCTCTCTCTCTGAAGTCTCTCATAGCAACATCACAATATCTCCACAATTCTTGTTTTTTTCCGGGGGTATTTATTAGAGCTGGACACATACATTGGGTGATACAAGATAAGTTTAAATACACTGGTATCTGTGCATATGGTGTCCAGTAAATGACAAAGATATGTCTGCGGTAGAGAAAGCATTGTGTCTAATGTATTTTTTTTTAAATTCATTTAGTTGTTTTATTTTTTGCTTCTTTTACAATTTTTCCACCTCAATGCATACGAACATGTTAGCCTGCCCACTGATCATTATTGTATTTTTTTTAATCATCTGTGTCTGCTGGGCTACAGCACCTGTTTACATTAACATATCAGCTCAGTTCAAAGAGGACTGACACTGATAACATACAGAAGCAGTATCAAAAAGACTGCTCTTTGGATGTATCTGCATGTCCATCTGTTTCCAGCATGTGAACGCATTGTAGAGAGAAGAGATTCAAAGATCAGTTTCACAGTAAGTCACATTTGATTGGTGCACTCATCATGTGTTGTTATGCATAACTGACATGCAGGTTTATGCTCTGGCTCATGGCAGGTACAGATGGGATGACGTCATACTATCAGCTGGCATATCAATGCCGCACACGACTCACACGTGACCAAGAATAAGCATTTTACTCGGAGACGTTTTGACATGTCAAAGTAGGAAAGATGCAGGAGAAAATAATGAAATTATTGATGGCTGAATTCTGTTTAGCTGCAAGCTCAGGATGTGGATGATGGCTCACTGTCTCAGCTCACTAGGACACTTGAATACAACATAGCCATTTTAAAGTTATTAGTAGCACATTTGTTTTCCTAATTTGACAAGTGTGCTATGCAAAGAAAACATCAGAGAAACTGTCTTGTGCAAACTTGTAACTTCCAACATATGGTTATTATTTCATAGTGTAGCTAAAATAACACACTCCTGAGGCAAAATAACAGAACAGCAGCAACGAAAACATGGTCGACTTAAGGGATGTTTACGTTGCTAAAACATCTACATAACAGTAGAGTACACTACTGTAGCTACAGCTCATTCAAACTCACGAGGTTCAGCTCCAGAGAAACAAACTCAGAAACGTTACCTGAAACTCAGGAAACGTCCGCACAGCCGAACTAAACTCAAATAAAACAGGAATATTTTCGAGACCGCTACTCAAATCCACACTGACATCACTGCTGTCAACGTTCATAACTGAAGTTTCCTACAGATACAGATCAGCTGGGATGGACGAACGCGCAGAGCAAGAAACTGCAACTTCCGGTAGTTTAATCACGAACCAGCTCCCTCTAACGTTGCATTTGTGTTATTACACCATTATGATTGTAAACTGTGGTTTGACCATGGCAGCTCATTAAGGTCAACTAGAGCACTGTGTGAGATGATTGCTTCATCTAAACTGTCGTGAGGATGAAACTAGGGATTAGTTGGAAAAGATAACCATAGTCTCACGGTGTCACACCTGTTTATACACTTATATACGTTATTTGTTTAATGTGTTTTTTTTTTCTTTCTACCTTTATTTCCTTGCTCAATATTTGTCCTCACTCCATTTCCAATCATCACCATCTGAGCACAAATAATTTTCATATAATATTAAAATATCCAGCAGTGTGCTCAGACAATTGCATTAATGCCATATGGCCGGCAGATGGCAGGAGTTGCTAGGCAAAATAGATTTCCACTTTTGAATCCACAGATGAACTGAGAAAGATGCTTGAAGAGAAGGGATCACATGAAGATATGTAAAGAGACAAAATCTTGAGATCACATTTAAAATGGTTAAGATATGTAAGCTACTTAAAAGGCTGGACATCTTTAATTCCCAAACCCTCTGTTAAGTCCTCACTTTAAAGTGGGGATAAACCAAGAAGTGAAGGAGTCAGAGGATATGTAAAAATGATTTATTTTACAAACGAACTGAACAACAAAGGTTCACCAAAATATGCGGGAGGAAGGAACAGAGGTTGTGCCAAACAACTGAAATCAATAAAACAAAACTGGGCCTAACTAAAATGTCTATCTCTGAAATAAAACAACAGGCCTAACTTACTTCTCTAAAAGAAAGATCTTACAAAAACTTACATACAAAGATCTTACAAAACTTACAGGGGGCGGTACCAACCACTAAACCCAGTGTGTCTAGACAAAATGAAAACTGCGTGTGTGCATGTACGGGGTACCCCCTCACTCGCCTAGATCCTACCTCCCACCATATACCTGTACAACTCAGTTCAGGGCATCAGAGGAGCCACCCCATCAGCAGGGGTGTCAGGTCAAAAAGAGGGATAAGAACTCAGCTGGATTTCCATTTTATAGGTGGCCCAGGCTGCCGATTGGTTAACTGGAGATCTGTACAGGTGGCTCAATCAGGTAGTTACCTGCAGGGGAGGGGAGAGAACAGAGAGGAGAGTACAAGCACATACACAAACAGACCCTGCTCCCTGTGACATGTAACACCCTCTTTTACACTCTTTCATGCCCCTTCTCAAGATAAAGCGAATTAGACAAACAAGTACAAACTAAACTCCTGTGCATATTTGGACCCACATGACCGAGCAAAGTTGAAAACATGGCCATGTGAGTGTGCCTGTGGCCACCTGTGGGTTCACAGACAAACAGGCCCAGTCATGGTACAAGCCCGAGAGAAGATGACTCAAGGCCTTTTCTCACCGAAGTTCAGCTACACAGTTCAAGTGTGTTTGCTGAACTCTGGTGTCAGACAACAGCCGAGGAGTCCAGACAGGGCTAACAGCAAATGTTTTGCAAGGGCATGCATGGTCTACTTGAGAATAGAATGAAAAGCAATATTGTTGGAAAGTCTTTTCTCAGTCGACACAATAAGTTGTGTAGCGTTTCCGTGGCTATAACCTTTGTAAGGTGTAACAGTGTTGTCGTGTGTAATTGATATGCAGTGGTTAATTCTCTGGTGGCTATCTGAGGCAGATGGGGGGAGGTCACATTGTCAGCTGGCATTTCCACGCTGCACACAAGTGACCAAGGATTTTCCTCTGAGAATCGGCCTTCATCTTTGTCCTTGGGCAAAATTAGCGCTGTCAGTTGTTAGTCCTGCTTCTAGGTTTCAGAAATTGCATATTCAATCGCAAGCTGAGATGTTGGAAGTGAATGGAACAAGCAGTTGACAATGAACTGATTGACAGCTTGACTGATCTGACAACAACAGAGGTTCATACTGAAAGGAATGTGGACTTCCTGACTCAGATGCTGTGCTCCACAGTCAGAGCTTCCAGATGAAATAGCTTTTAAAATGCAGTATACTACATGACAGGCATTTCTACAGATGGGCGAGTTCACCTTAATTGAACACTTGGGAATTGTTTAATGTGTGATGCCCTAAATCAATCTACACTTTCAACAGTTATAGTATCATTTAATATACAGTTTAGCACACCACTACGATAATTATATAATTATGATTGTCATATGGTTGCCATTTAGTTATATGATTAAACATAAAAAAGCATGTCTGCTATATTCATGTTGCTGTAATGTCTTTTCCTCCATCTCTGTTTTCTATGTCATTGTTCAATCTCAAAAAAAGCCATACAAACCTATGAGATGAAAAGTCAACAGCTTCATCAGCTTTTCGAGGCTACACTTTAGCACAGAAATGCTTTGAGCTAACTGTAACTGTAACATTCTGTAACAAATCTATACCAGATTTCATAGGAATCCATCCCATAATTGGCAAGATAGTTCACTTAATCCAGCAAATGTCAACCTCTTGCTGGCACTAGAGGACGTGTTAGGGACTGGGATTCATCCTGTGGAAACATGAATGTGTGTAAAAAAAAAAATTATTTGTCACACCATCATGTGGATGTACATATATTTCACAGGGTAAATAAAAACTTTGGCCAGCTGGTGGCGCAAGAGGAAAGGTCAGAATACTAACAATGTCTGTAGGATTCATCCTCAGGGGACCACGAATGTCTGTACAGTGTTTCATGTTGAGACCTAAGTGGTGGACCAATCGACTGACAGACTGACATAGCAGTCACTAGAGGCATGCTGCTAGCACTGCTAAAAATAAGAGCAGTTTCAAAGGAGATGCCTGTCAAGATGAAAATAAAAAGGTATCAGAGCCCTGGCCTTACATTCACAAACACTGAGAACTGTTAATAAATTATGGGAAAAACCTTTATGATCACTATGATTATTTAACAAATGTACATGTAAAACTGCAAAACTTCAAATGTTAAAATATGAATAACTTATTTAAAAATAAAATAAAATGGCAATTTCTCAGTACATTACAAAATATGATCCAACAGGAGCCGGGGGCGTGAAACCATTCTTATCCCTGGGTTCATTAAATTCTTTGGGCCTTAATTAAGGCTAGATTACTAATGATGACTGCATTTTTAAGGATTTGGTGAAAAAGTTGCATAATCTGATTCATGTACCGCATATTTTACAGTGTGATGTCTTTTTCATTGTTCAATCCAAACTTTTATTAATTTTTAACAACATTTTCAAATTAATTTTGCATGTACGTCCCTTAATTGAATAATTTAACACGTGTTCATTTGTTTTCTTTTAGCCTTTAAAAGGGCCTTTCCTGCACTACATAATATGACTTGACACTGTGCTTCTCATTGTGTCGTCTGACAATAGGGTGAAACAGCTTCCCTGGCTCCAGATGAGGTAGGTTGTTGGGGGTCTTACATGAGGGCTGTTGTCAGGGATCCTTTGGCTTTAATGAGAACACACCCACCCACACACACACACACACACACACACACACACACACACACACACGCACCAACACAAAGGATTTGAACTTTGAGGCTGGACTACAATTGGTTGGAGAGTTAATGAACCAAAGGCATGATAGAGCCCGTTCTCTGGGGAGATTATCAACAACAGTCCAGCACTCCCTCTGCTACTGTGCTGATTGACTTGGCCTCAAATTGGCTGCGATGCTTCTCCCAGCTTGCGAGGGAAGCTGCGCCGTGGCCTGGTGGATGCACTCTTGCCTGGTCTGTCAGTGGAGAACAAAGGAAATTTCAAAGGTTTCCCTCATCTGCCTTTGTCAGCTTGAGTATATTATGATGAGTCGACCCCAGAGGTTTCAAAGGGCCTTTTTCTGACTGCTCCACTGAGTTCATCAAAGGCCATCAAAAGCAGTCACACAAACAGGGAAGCAGAGATGCTGCGATTAGCCACAGCGAAGATTAGAGAAGTCAGGGAGTGTATTTTGAAGAAAGAAAGAAACAAGAAAGAAAAAGAAAGAAAGATTGATTCAAACTTTTGGATGGAAACTTGATTCACAGACTTTAGCCGGCGTTGGTGCACCCTGCAGCAGTCATCCCACGAGACTCCTGGGTGCCTTCCTCCGCTGCCAGGCAACTGCAGCGACAGTGTGATTCACTCACATGACAAGATTTTGCAAAGCAATTAAGCGAGGAGTCAAGGGGGTTCATCAGCCTCCTGAGGCAAGCAACATATTTAGCTCTTCAGTCTGGGTTTGATGAATGAATGAAGTTTGATAGAAATTTACAAAGTGATGAGAGATTGTACACAGCTAAACAAAATCAGTGTTTCTCTATTGAAACTTTTTGCATTGCTACTAAAGCTGTTCTAGGTGCAAAAACAAAGCAGATTTATCAGCACAGTCAGGAAAAACTGGAGCGACAACACATACAGGCTTCTCCACTATGACACCCCTTGCTCTGTTTATTGGCAAAAATGTCTCATATATTGGTACCTTCAGTACATACAGTACCTTAAACATCTGGACCACTTCATATTTTCCAAAGACTATGAGAGAATTCCCAATGGGAATTTGTTCAATGCCAAATTTACAGTTGTCACAATTTAGATTTTTCACCAGTTCAAATATTGATATGCCGTCAGAAAGCGTAATAAAAAATACATTGTGGTCTAAGCCACAATATTTTTATTGAACAATGTTCTCCTAACAGCTTTTGGAAACATTGCTCTGAAATGTTTCCACAATGTTTTTTTGCAGGACTTTTATGTGCTATGAAGTAAGTGTCTTATTATGACACGAATTAGACAAATTGATTAAATCCAAGCCAAACTGCAAACTTAACCATACAGGCAGCAGTCACAGTTCAATATCACACTAACCTTAACCTAAATTAAAAACTCTATTATACTGTTGCAGAATGAAGAATGCAGAAGAATGCAACATCAAGACAACAAAAATCCATTTTCTAAATATATCTATGCTTCTATTAATGCACAGAGTGTTAGGATTTGGGCTCTGCCTCCTCCTTCCCTTGTGTTTCTTGTTTTCCCTCCCGAGTGTGTCATGTGTTGTCTCTGTCTGTGTGTGCTGGGCGTCGCCTTCCTGGTCCCTCCTCCTGCCTGCCCATCTGATCTCCTGCAGCTGCTGATCCTCCTCACCTGCACTCCATCTTCAATCAGCCATCCAGTATTTAACCCCGGTCCTGACAACCAGACCCCGCCAGATCGTTCCGTCTTTTGAGTGGTATATACGTCAGGCCTTCTTTCTCAACTCTTCCTTTTTTGATCCTCTGTTTTTTTTGCCTGTTGCCTGTCTTGGACCCCAGCGTACCCGTTTTCTCCTTTTGTGCCTCAGACTCCACGCCAGCCAGACTGCCACACATTCCCACCTGCCTCGCCTCAGCTACCGGTTTGGACATCCTCCCTCTCAGCTCCTCTGCCTGCTCAGCCCAGCTCAACACTTCCACCTCCACCTGACCACGCCAGCCTTTTCATCTCAATACTCAATTGTCTTTAATAAACTGTTTAAACCATTTCAACTCCTGCTGTGTCTGCTTCTGGGTCTCATAGAGAACTGCCTCCCTAACACAGAATGTAAGACAAGATAACAAAGGTTTCTCAGTTCAAGAAGAGAAAGTCTTACATACTGGCACAGTTAGATTGACAATCTGGTTATTTCAAACATTGGCACTTTGCTCAGTTGTTGATAGTTGTTGATGCACTCATACACTTCAGATGTTTCTATGTTTGGTCTGATGTTTTTTGGGTTTTTTTTTTTACAACTTGGTCCTGACGGAAACGGTCATTTATTAAACAGTATTTGTTACAGGTGAAAATTTAACACAAATTAACTTACCCTTATTTCAACATCAAAATGTTAAGTTAATTAAAATGAATACAACTATTAGTATAGAATAGAACTATTATAAGAATTATGGGAAATGATAATAATATTGTGGTGACAGTTAATAAGGCATGCTGATTATCTGCTTGAGATAGCAATTATCTTCCATTAAACCATGTTTTTCTGATAGAAATCTGTGCATTGAATCTCATGTTAACATAAATACCTGAAGAAAACACATTGCTTACATAAAAAAACATACATAGTTAATTAATTGAGTTTTAAAATATACTGTACAGCATGATTCAAATCAAACATTAAATGGCACAAGATGACAAAGTTCAGGTGCACTTCAGGACTTCACATGTGTTACTTCACATTTTGTGAATCAGTAGTCAGTGTCCTTTCACCCTCACAATAAAAACATGCAGTAACACGAGTATTACAACGTTTTATTGCATAAAAGCGAATAACAGCAATATATAATCTCCAGCAATCAATGCACTGCTTTCACAAATCAAGTCGACCGGTTGTGCTCCCTGTAAAGATGTTGAATCTCCCAAGTGGCTCCATTCTTCCAATCCAATCAATACCCTTTGTCTGTTTCCACTTAGCTGGCTATGGGTCAGTGTCTGTGTTTTAAATTGGGTGTAATAACCAGTGGACACTTTCTCTGCAGGACCCCTTGTGCTGTAGAGAGACAAAAGGGTGTCTCACCTCAGACAGTCTGTTTACATATCGCTTTGTTTAAAAGACATGTTCACCGTGCCCTGTCAACCACAAGCTGGTACCTACAATAAATCGAAGGAACATTTGAATTTAAATCAGGCCAGTCCAAGTCTGGCGTTGCAGTAGGGCGACCTGTCAGTCATAGTTACGAGCAAACACAAGATGCCCCTGGATCGTACAGATGTGTGTATTTTCCATTACTCCAGTCGCTGTCTTCTAGATTCTGTAGGTGTCAGCAGCGGCAGCAGGAGGCAGCATGCGTACTCACTGTTCACTGCTCATTTCCAGCCCCTCATCAGTAATGATCATGCAACTAAACTGGCTCCATATTTCTCCGAGCTGTCTCCGCGTTCTGCCTTCAGCACGCGCACAAGCATGAAATGGACTGTCTATGAGAAGTCAATTTGAACACAGCGGAGAATGGTTACAACACACTGCAATGAACACTTTTTAATGTTGTGCCATCATCGCGGAAAATGGGAAAAGCTGTGGAACAACAGAAGGCGACTTGCTTTTGTTTCCTGCATAAAATGTAACCTAGTTAATGTGGTCCTTTGAGTAAATAGTTGCTATTTGCTGGGGGAAGAAACTGTCACAAGTACAGTCACTGTGTTACAATAAAGACAGCTACAGTCTCTAATTTCACTTCTTACATCCATTCTTATTATATTTGTGTTTGAACTTGAAACTGTCAAATTACAATGACAACGCTAGTATGCAGGTGACACTTTATCATGTTCACATTTGCCTGTATTTGCTGATTAACACTAGACCAAAAATGAAGTGGATGGGAATGTCATGAATTTTTGCAGGTGTTCGATCATAAACCAAAATAGTGGACAAATCAAATTTTGGACCAGATGATGATGCCTGATGAAAAGTCAGGGCATCACCACAGTTATGCCAAGTCATTTTGAGTGGCGCACGAATGTCTGTACAAAATGTCCAAGGAATCTGTGCAGTAGTCGTTAAGACTTCTCACTCAAAAGCCTCAAATGTCAACCTCATGTTGGTGCTACAGGAAAAAACATCTGGGAAGCATGAAGGTTTGTAGTGACTTTTGGTGTCATTCCATCTTTTAGATACTGATAAATTGAAAATGTTGACCACCTACTGGCTCAAGAGGAAAAGTCAGGGGATTGCATAAGTAATAAGGGTTCATCAAATTGGTGCCATGAATGTCTGAAAATAAAGCTGTATTGCAAGTTCAGCCAGGAAGACATTAACGCTTCCATTCATAAACTGTTCCTCATCTTTCCTTCTGCGCATGCTCAGGCTCATTTCCCGCTGTTAGTGCTTGGGGCGGTCACCTGTAATCAGCTGTCAATCCAGCTGTTCGCTTCCACCCAATAGCACGGTGCCTCATTGTTAACCTATCATCTTTGTGCTCTCCTTTTAAAAATATGATCTTTCTCTGCCCTAGGTCTTTCCGGTGATGCCGGTGATCTGCATGCCCCTCCACCTCCCCATCACCGCCTCGCCTTGGAAGTATCATCATCTTCTTCACCCTCTCCCATGGAATCAGATCCCTGTCTGGGCTCAGGAGGCAGTCGCCCTTTCCAGAGCTAAGAGCACATGCGTCACCGAAGCTGCAGAGTCTCTCTCCCAACCCAACCAGTCGCGGCAGATGGCTGTCCATCACTGAGCTTGGTTCTGTCCGAGGTTTCTGCCTGTTAAAAGGAAGTTTTCCCTCGCTACCGTCGCCAAGTGCTTGCTCATGATGGGAAATGTTGGGTCTCTGTCAGTAACTCTTAAAGAGTATGGTCTGTATGTAAAGTGCCTTGAGATGACTTTTGTTGTGATTTGGCGCTATTCAAACCCATCCAGCTTCTCAGCCTCCAATTACCACCACCACCACCAGTGCCAGGACTCTGGGGGGGATTTATCCTGCATCGGCTCGGATAGAGAATCTTCAATCAAGTCGTCTCCCCCCAGAGTCCAAAACGCCAAAGACTCTCTGTCAAGTTCTGTTATCAATATCACCATCAATGTCTTTTGTTGTAATAAATTATCTTCCTTCACATACTCGTCTCTTCTGGTTGAACTAATGTCATCCACGAAACCAATCCAATATTTTAAACCCAAGTGACAAACAAACAACCAACAGAACGATGCGATCCTTAGAGACGAGCTGCAAAATTTTCTAAACTTATATCTCAATGCTGACCAATCCACCACTCACCTAAGCTTGATGGGTAAAACCAAAGACTATCGTCTCAGCTCTTGAGAACTTCAGAGATTCTTTGCCATATCATAAAGATCACTCGTCTTCCTGATTGAATAACGAAGCAGCGAGGACACTCCCACACTCACTGCCTCATTTTCCAATGTAAATGAGGGGCTTCGTAAAGGCAAGACCCATTTGGATTTTGCAAGTCAACAGATGTTTGACCTTTTCTGACCTGCTTTCTAATGTCACCATTGTGCTGGAGGAAAAGTCAGAAGCAGCATAAGGTCAGGGCCGAAATCTGTCGAAAATGTGGTTGTGCGAGGCTGAAAACTATCAGTGTTCATTTGTTCTAACCGCACATTGCGCACACATGCAAACGTATTGTATGTATGTGTGTGGCCTCTTACTGTATGCCCACACACATGAGCAATCAATAGAGAAGAGAACGTCTTGCTCTGTTTTGTTGACTAGGCAATCAATAGAGTAATGGAGCGAGGCCACCTCTGATTGTATTGTCCCATTATTGTTTCACCTTCATGTCAAATTGGAGTATTGTCTGTAAAATTGTTTCCCCATTGAAACAGAAATGTGTGTGCTTATTAAAACACCCTCTTGTTTGTTCTGTACACTCGTATATTCTGCTTCTGAATTTAGACAGTGTTTTCCCATGGATTTTAACTTTCACTGCGACAGAGCACTTTATATGCTTGTTTGAATAAAGACACAACTGTAACAGTAGGCGCTACGTCGGAGAAGATGGAAATGAGCTTCTTGCCTCTGTGTCAGCAGTGAGACTTAACACACATTCACACTTACAGTATGCTGCAGGCATACTTTAATTGGGCCCTGGGAGAAAACAGCACAACAACCCGTCCAACAATTCATTATGCATTTAACAGATGATTAACATCGCTGCAATGCATTATGCTTCCACACTGCTATTGTGATTTTTTTCCCACAACACACCTCCATTATTCAGACAGTATAGAGGCAATAATCTCATACATAGACGCACAATGACGAGTGAAACTAACCTGCTCCTCTCCTGGTGATTGTGTTCCACATGTTCACGCTGCATTTCTGTTAGCACAGGCTGTAATAAACTATAATGTCCAACCAGCTTCAACTCTGGACTGTCGCTGTTGCAGAGAGACGTCCCACCACTCAAACTACATTTGTTTTACCATCATTTTCATAATCTATTCCACTGTTCAGTGATGGCAATGGCATAGGCCATTTACATTCTGATAGAAAAACTCATATAATATAATGAAGGGGCGCTGTGCATATAGATGTTTGTATAGATTGGTGTTTACCAAGGCAGGAAAGGAAAAGCACACCTCTCAGAAGCTTCAAATATTTGACATCCACCAGTGCTGAAAACCCATGTAAATATAATTGATCAGAAGTATGATGAGGTTGTACTATGGCACGGTGGTGCTTTTTTTTTTTTTTTTTTTAACATGCTTGAAATGACACTGCCAAAATTCTGTTTAAAAAGCAGCTTCAGCAGTGTTTGCTAATTAGCACTAAACACAAAGTGCAGTATTTGCTCAACTCAATTAAATGATTATAATTCATTCTGAAGGGAGTGTGAATCTGAGGAAAAGCTTTTCGACATTGCGCCCAAAATTGCAAACAACAACTTCATGATGTTTCTGGCAAACATCCTCTGGCGATCATGAATGTCTGTCAATAGATCCAAGAGCTGTCTGGACTAAAGCGGCTGACAGGCAGACGTTGCCATCCCCAGAGCCACTGTTAAGAAATTCTAGATTTGGAAACTACATTTTTCTGTTAACCACACAGCTGGTTTTTCCCAATCAAGCGGCAACCTCCGCCGCTGAAAAATGAAGCCAATGCGGAAGTGCAAAAAAGCTGCAGTTCCTCGAATAACCACTAGAGAAGGCCGCAGAAGGGAGTCAATTACATTTGAGCCCCATGTTGAAATGTCCGGTTTTACGACAGAAAAAACATATTTACAGCCTGGTTCAAAACATGGCTCTAGTCTCATAAGCTGTTTTTCTACTCCATGACAACTCTGAGGTGGGGGGTTTATAAGGCGTTCGTTTAAAATATACAGCATACATCAGTATGCACAATTCATAGCTGTCAATCTAAGTGGCGCCACTTTGATTGACAACTAGCCACTGACAGTCTAAAGAGCGTCACCCCGGCTAATTCTAGTCACTGAGTTTGGGAAAGAGATCGTCGTGGGGTTAGCCGGCTAGCAACGATATTTAGCATTTAACCTAGCTCTTGGTCCATATTTGGAGTAACCGGAGGTAGGCTACCAAGATGGCTACGCACTACGATTTGCTTCATTTTTGCTCTTCAGAAACCTATGGGTGACGTCACGGACACTACGTCCATATTTTATACAGTCTATGTTCCCAATACAAGATAAAATGCTCTACCAGAAATAGTTCATGGAGGTCATGCAAACCAAAGAGCTTCAACTTCACCACCTTCTGCACAGTGTCCTTCATCAGAGGCTTGCTGGGTAACAAGCACTTTGTGAGCAGTTAAATTTATCTTTGCATGTGTAAGAGTGTGGGAATAATAAGAGAACAGGCTCGCAGGTGCTGTCTCTGCAGGGCAGCCGGTTGCTCTGAGGAAGAGGTGTGAAGTTACACCCACACTCTGCCCAGAACAATGAAAATAGCCGAGCCCGGGCCGGCGTGATCGCTGCACCCAACAAGGAGCCGCGGTAACTTTGGTTATGCGCGCCTCCTCGTTCGCTGGCATAAACAATCTACTCGAGATGACCCTCTGTTGAACCCTGCTGACGATCACCTCTTGTCTAAAAGTGGAGCTCATCACATTGTCCAAATATGTGCAGTGAGAAGCCAGGGCACTCTGAGCCATCAAAAGCTGAGTGCTGTGTGGATTACAAAAGGCAGCGAAATGCTTTCTGCTCATCTCACTTCAGTTTCATGGAGCTGCCGATGACTTGCACTCAGCTTCGGAGGAGGCACTCGTTGTTTAAAATAAAATTACAATTTCAACATCAAACATACTGTAGCTGCAAGTGGTGATGCCAGATTCAAGCCCTTTTTGTGCTCAAAAGAAGGAAGCAGTGTAAAATTAAAGCCACAAGCAGCAATGGAGGGGTTGCAGGGTTCACAAAGCCGAACAAAGCCACTTCTGTTAGTTTAATTCTCTTTAAAGAAGGCATGAGACCAATCATACACTACAGCATTTTCAATAATTCACTCAAAGTTCTGTGGTTCGTTCGGATTGCTCACAGGCATCTTGAGTTATATGATAGGCCACGTCCACTTGCATGAATTAATACGGCCACTCAGATTGTGGCTAATACTTGCCTCCAGAGCATGCACACTTAAATTGATGAAATTCTGTCCTGTGGATTGCAAGCGGCAACCTTCGGCACTGAAAAATGAAGCCAATGCGGAAGTGCAAAAAAGCTGCAGTTCCTCGAATAACCGCTAGAGCAGGCCGCAGAAGGGAGTCAATTACATTTGAGCCCCATGTTAAAATGTCCGATTTTACGACAGAAAAAAACATATTTACAGCCTGGTTCAAAACATGGCTCTAGTCTCATAAGCTGTTTTTCTACTCCATGGCAACTCTGTGGGGGCGAATTTTTTTATAAGGTGTTCGTTTAAAATATACAGCATACATCGTTATGCACAATTCATAGCTGTCAATCTAAGTGGCGCCACTTTGATTGACAACTAGCCACTGACATCACCCCGGCTAATTCTAGTCACTGAGTTTGGGAAAGAGATCGTCGTAGGGCTCGCCGGCTAGCAACGATATTTAGCATTTAACCTAGCTGGTTAGCCGTAGCTAGTTTGATTATTTCGAATAAAGCGGCTTTTTTCAGCCAATAGCGTTCATTCAGCCGGCCCATAGGACCCGCCTCAGCTCCGCCCTCGCTCCACCTCTTTGTCTATATTTGGAGTAACCGGAGGTAGGCTACCAAGATGGCTACGCACTATGATTTGCTTCATTTTTGCTCTTCAGAAACCTATGGGTGACGTCACGGACACTACGTCCATATTTTATACAGTCTATGGTGGATTGTGACACATTTTTGATATTTATAGTGCCCCCTATGGGTCGGGCTCAAAATTCTTCATAGCTTAAAGGCATATACACAGATTCATGAAGACTGCATAAACTGTTATAGGTCATGGCTATTTCCTTGCTAAGTATGTTGGTCAATATCTTGAAAACTAAACACAATATCAACAGGCTTTATGTAACTTTAAATAAGCTTGGTCCACCAATGATCCACAGACAGTTGGGTAGACAAGTGGGCCTATGGTTTAGGAGGAAAATGTAAAAAGGTGGAATTTTATGGTCTAAGGGGCTTTTTTGTGGAGCATATTGAGATGGAGCTGTTCATATTGAGCATATGATTATATTTAGCCTTAAAGGGTAATTCCTGTATTTTTCAACCTGGGCCCTATTTTGTTTTTAACATATTTTGGCGTCTAAATTACTAAATAAAATAGTTTTGGAATTAGTCCAGTAGACCGCCTTAGACGCTGTTCTTTTGCCACAGACAGGCTCAGATTGTTATTTTAAGAATCTGGCAACATTATGGACAGGATGGACAGGGATAGCCCTTTTTGTTAAAGAGTAAGATCCTTTACGTTTAACTAGAAACAGACGCTATATTGCTCTGTTAGTTTGTTTGTGCTGTTGTGTGGCTTTGGTGTTTCAACATGCAAGTTCAGCTCTGAACTAACCCTTTAAAGCACCAAGGCCTTGGGAGCAGAGGAGCTGTGTTGCCAGCAGTGTGTGCAGGTTAACATTGGGATTTCATTTGAATTCATTCTCCTGTGCTCAGAGGTTCAACCTTCGTCCTCTCTTTGGTTTATCCTCGGCTCTTAAAGCAGGCCCTCCATCTTTTAGGCCTTAAGTGGATGGAGAGCTTTCGGTTCTGGCTCAGACTTGCCTCCTGCTTTCTCACTGGACAAAGATTAAATTTTGATTAATTTCTCACAGCGACTGCAGTGGGTGTGTTGGAAATCAGCTGGAAATTGAGACGAAACGTCCCCCCTGCAGGCTGTGAGTCCCCAGGCGCCCGCCATCTATCAGAGCTGAGAGCTGAGGCCAGAAACGGACAGATCACAACCTTAACCCAAACATCATATTGTTATTGTATTTTATTATTATTTTAAAACGTACATTACTGCACATAGTTTATTACAAGTCAAGGGTAAAGATTGCTATTGTTCACTGTGATGTATTGGGTAGTACTCATTTTGATGTTTATGGTTTACAGCGGAGATCTGGTTGCTAAAAGTAAATGTTTCATATTTTATGTGTGATAATTGGCAGTAAACATTATAAGAAGTGAAATTTGACAGGGTTGTAAATAGTGTTGTTCTTAGACAATATTTGTCACTTAAGTGGCCTTAGGATACTATCCTTGATCTTACAAGTTTTACATAACAGGCAGATGTTGCAGATGATTATGTTGTTGCAATTCACATAAACAAGGAAACATGTCCATCATAATTTTAATGTTACCAGTCCAAAATGAAAAGGCCATATATTCATTTTTTTTAAATAACTTTTCAGTGCCCCCCCCCAAAATATCTGTTGTACCTTCCGTGCCCCCCGACTAAAATTAATCTGGATCCGCCCCTGCTGTCAACACACCACCAGCTTAGATACCTACTAGAATGAACCTTTGTCTCTGTTTGTGTGCTCATAAAACTGGGCTCTGTTTGCATTATTTTTAACATTGTCCCATTTCTGTCAGTCGAGATAACGCTGAAAAAACAATTAGACTATACTGAAACCTTGAAATGCAGATGAACCAGTGGCTTGAAACGAGAACTGT
This sequence comes from Centropyge bicolor, assembly GCA_037975185.1. Taxonomy (NCBI): domain Eukaryota; kingdom Metazoa; phylum Chordata; class Actinopteri; family Pomacanthidae; genus Centropyge; species Centropyge bicolor. Next base: position 1,569,608 of record JBBMOC010000051.1, on the reverse strand, counting down.
ACAAATATGTGGGCAAAAACATTGTGTTTCTCGTACAGTATTCCAGGCCGATCTCTTCAATCTGCATACAAATAACACATCTTTACATGTCTTAGGAAAAAAAAGTGACATACAGTATTAAGAGCAAGAAAGTCTGAATGAGGAGAACACAGGACTCAGTGTGTACAATGTGGAACCAAAAGTCAAAATTGACTCTTTTTTTTACTAATGTAACAAGTTTGATTTATGTTACATACATATTTTAACTCAAACCGTGAGCTTTCCAGAAAACCTGATCAAGTAGTTCAGGTGCCTGAATCTAACCAAACTGTTTCACCATATGAATTCATCTGCTCTCCACAGAAGTTAATGAGCAGGACTGGCACATTACCTGCACACAAAATTGCACTTTGGCGTATGCACTGCATGCAATTTTAAGTGTAAAGTGGTTAATTTGTATGCAGAGACCAGGTCGAGTTTTCATCCATTCTCCAGCTGCAGTTCTATACTGTACTTGACCTCAAGCGTGACAGAAGAGAAAGAGGCTCGAAGCCCAGCTGAGGAGCGCTCGGTGCCATTGTGCTTCACCTTCAGTGCAAAGATGGAGCTTTTCTCGCTCCACACCTTTGAAAGCATACATGATGTTTTAGTGGTTTCCCACCTGCGGGGTGTTGACCTTGTCAGTGGTATTTCAGGCTCTGGGGACTTCTCTCACTTGGCTGCCAGCACCCGCAGGTGGATGGAGGGAGGGGTTGTCATGGAAACAGGCCACTAGGATGGGACACGGTGCAGACTCCAGCACACGCTTTGAAAAGCTCTCATTGATAGCTGTCCCAATGAGCTGATTTCCGGTCTGTTACTAAGCTACCCACTGAGACGGAATAAAGGCTCGTCCGCTCCGTGCAGATAAAAGGACGGCAGCGGATTTTTCAAAGTAGCAGTTTCAATGTGCAGGTTTAACAAATGCCAGACTGCTGCTGCTTTGCCCTCATCTGTCCGTCATTCTCAGCGCAGGACACAGGTCTCCCTAAAGAGTTCACGACATTCGCTGACATTTCTCTCGCAGTGTCTCCTGACAATTTTTATACGCGAAGAAAAGCAGTGGCATTAAAAGGCGTGTTTAATGTGAATCACTGTCACTATTTTAACTCCCCTCATAAGCATTTACAAATGAATGCATTGTACATAAAACTAACCAAAGTAGCATTAAGTAGATATTTGTATGTTCATAATTTGTCCATAAATTACTTGGTTTGAGTTATAAAGGAATATATTGAACTATTTTTTGGGGGGGATTTTAACTGTTTATAAATGTGCATGTGAGAAAAAACAACACTCAAGGTCCACTTTCTCCATTTCTTCCAGCACTATCAGATGCATCTCATGGCCTTCAGGAGATCCAGTTTATTCGGTTATCATGAGTGAAAAAGTAACAATAGAAACAATAGAAATAATTATCTAAGAGAAATAACAAATGAATATATTTTTAAAGAATTTGATTACCAATGATTGCATATTGTTAATTGTGTGAAACTACTCATTGTTCATTAATTAACTGTTTATAGACCGGTCACTTATTCTTCACTGAGGAGCGCGCGCACAGAAACGAGCACGTTGTCAAGGGAGACTAAACGGAGATCGTTTGATTGCGCCACAAAGCCCAGAGCTGTCAGTCAACATCAGAAACAAACAGAGCTTGTGGGCTCCCGCTGGAGATCCACTTTTCGAGACACCGAGATTGGGATTTGCATTGTGGTGGAGTTATGGACCTTTGCAGAGACACTGATGGGTTGCAAGTTAACATATTACTGTCTCGCTACAGAGCATAATTTGCAGTTGTAGATGTGATGTAAATTCCATAACATATACAGTAGCTGGAATGTGAAACACTTTGGGGGATTATAGAAAGGCTGCTTGGTGCCAAATACTGCTGCAGTCTGTACATGCTGTCCATTATCCATAATCATCGTTTGCCTTCGATCCCGTCTCGGCTGCATTGCACTCCCTATGTTGCTTCTTGCAGAGTCTTGTCTGATACAATAAAACAGACAGTGAAAGAAAAATGCAGGCACAATATCCACTGTCTTGGCTTTGACCGACTAATTCTTTTGTTTTTGAAGTTACTGTATGTTCTCTGAGGCATATTGTTCAGTAATTGTATTGTACCGGGACTAGAATTTAAATTATTCTCTGATAATTACTTTGCAGAGGGAAACACGCTGCAGTCTGCATCTTCCACTCTCTCATCAACATTTGTAACCTAACACCTACAGCAATGCTCATCAGAGTGAAATTAATAAAATCCTACTGTAAGGCATTAATAAAAGATTCTTCCCTGCAACAACAATTTAAATCTTTAAACCTTCGTTTCCAACCAGCAAATGTCTGTTTCTTATTAAATAAACACAATTAACTAAATGCACTATTTATAAAAATGACACTTGGTGTTGAAATCATGGTTTAAAAAATATGAGGAAAGAAGATTTTATTTAACTTGCTCCCCAATAAACAACATGTTTGTGTGTGTAAACCACAACAAAACCAGTGATTGTAGACATATTCTAGCAAAATAAGAAAAGAAATATTTAAGAAATTTAAAAAGCCTTACATCTATTTACCTAGTTCATAACATTCATATTTCTATTGCTGGTTTACAGTAGCTGCTCTGCAAACTTAAAAGTCTAACTTAAACGTACTGTTATTTAATGTACAAAAAGTAAATTAAATCATAGCTGATACAACATTACAGAGGAATTGCTAACATTATTCAATAGACATTATACTGTATCAAGTCTAAACGTACTTTGTCAGCTTATATTTGAGTTGATAGACAAATTAGTATATATATTTCAGTGCACAACAGTCAACAGTGAAACTGTTTTACAAGAGAAAGAAAGATGGCAGTCTCTAACAGTTCTGCCAGAGAAACATGTCAAAAAACGGGCTGGATTTCAGCTTCTCCTTCGCTTGCGTATGGTGAATCCGTGACAATGCTCATGCTGTGTTCATCAAAACAAGTACTAAAAATAAAGCACAGTGACTACTAAGTCCAGGAAGCTAAACAAAGCTGCCATATTGTGTGTCAAAACGGGCGATAGGTAAAAAGGCCATATGCTAAACTAAAGATCTGAAAATCTCGGTTTGTCGTTGGCTTTCGAGAGCCGAGTCTGTGGGAAACCGAAGTAAACAAATACGAAACATGAATCAAAAAATGATTTAGTTCACTTTTACACAAAGAAGCAAGTATGTATATTTGTGCTCCTGAAAGAAACATGTCTTTGCATCTCCCACTGGGCAGCAGCTCTCACCACATGTAATAGCTGCGTGTGGTGTCCACCTGACTGGGTTTGGTCTCAGATGAGCCCTCTTTCTCCTTCTCACTGTCTGCCTCCCACAAGTTGATAAGAGGAGGGTACAACTCGTTCAGCGGTATTGATGAGGTTTTCTGCATGTACTTTTTCAGAGAATGGTGGTAGTTTTTCCTCTTCCACCTCTTGGCAATGTACACTCCCAGAGAGGCCAGACTGATGATTGCAAACATTGTTCCCATGACCGCTGCAAGAGCAGTGTTGGTCCCTTGGTCGGATATTTCCACAGTGAAGGTTGATTGCTTCGTCGTCACGTTCACGCAAGACTTCTGCGTTTGCTGATGGATGTTGGAGACGGTGAGGCACACCTCGTACTCAGTCGCTGGTTGCAAATGTGTAAGGTTGTACTCGTGGACATCCACAGGTACCCTGGCAGTGTAAGTAATATGTGGGTTGTCTATTTTCATAGTGGCAGAGGACCACTTGAGGTTAGAGGTCATTACATTGGAGTTTATTTTCCAAGACACCAGGATGGAGTGAGATTCAGTTTGCTTGACGTAGATCTTCATAAGCTGAGTGCTGTCTAGCAGAGTGCCGTTCACCCGTATAGCTGTCACTCTTGTGTCAGCTCCTTCTGAATTTTGAGCCACACAGGTGTATCTGCCAGAATCTTCAACTTGGATATGAGAAATTCTCAGTGTCCCTTCACTGCTGAGGCTGTACTTGTCAGATAGGGTGTCAATCACCACCTTGTTCCCCATTGGTGTCACCCAGTAGATTTCAGGCTCGGGCTGGGACATAGCTCTGCAGTCCAAGTCCACGGTCATGCCAATGTCAAGATTGAGGTGGCTTGGGAAAGTATCATGGGAAATCAGGGGCACGCACTGGTTTGCTAAAGTCTTCTGCAGAACCTCTCGCACATGCATACCCCTTACTTCTGCTGGCATGGCGCAAAACATGGACAGAGGTTCCATAAAGCGGACGGTGGTTTTGTTGGAGCTCATCCACTGGATAACGCAATCACAGCGCAGAGGATTGCTGTGGATGCTGATCTCACGTAAGTTGGGCAGAGAGTCCACTGTGGACTGATAGAGGGCATTCAGGGCGTTGTTGTTCAGCATTAGACTCTCCAAGGCTGGGACGTCGCGAAAGGCCAGACGGTTTATGTAGGAGAATTTGGGGTTGTTTGTAGCCTCCAGCTTTGTGAGCTCGGGAAGGTTGTCCAGAGCGTACCGATCAATGGAAACCAGCTCGCCCATGTTATTTATACCCAGTTCCTTCAGTCTCAGCATGTTCTTGAAATCTCCTTCCTGAATCTTGTGCACTGGGTTTTTGTTCAAATCGAGAAACTTGAGGTTAGGTAGTTTCTGAAGGGCTCTTTGAGGAACTCGGACCAGCTTATTGTCATAGAAAGAAAGACTCTCAAGATTGTCAAGTCCCACAAAGGCATTTCCGGGGATGTCTGTCAAATCCATCCCAGCCAAAACCAGGCTTCTAAGGTTGCCCAGTGGCTTGAAATTAAAGTCCATTATTCCAACAACGGGGTTCTCCCCAATCATGAGGATCTCTAAATTGGGCGTGGATTCAAACCACTGGCTGTTGATGGTCTTGAGCTTGTTGGAGTTGAGGTGAAGCCTGAGCAAGTTGTGGAGCCCAGAGAAGGCATTGGCGGAGATGCTGTTGATCTGATTGTGGTTGATGTATAGCTCCTGCAGGTTGCTGAGGTCCTGCAGACAGTAATTTGGCATTTCTGTGATCTGGTTCTCCTCCAGATGAAGTGTGGTGAGCTGGGACATATTGGTAAGGCCAACATCACGAATGCTACTGAAGTTGTTCTGTGACAGGTCCAGCTCAGTCAGGTTGAAGAGCTGCTCCAGCTCTTCGCTGGTCCTGGCAATGTAGTTGCTCTGTAGGAGGAGGACCTGAGTGTCACTGGAGAGGTTCCCCGGGATGCGTGTTAAGCGAAGATCATTGCAATCCACAGTGATGGCTTCTCTGTAGGTAGACTGGGGAGTAAACCAGGGCCGGATCTCGCACACGCAGAGCTGGGGGCACTCATTGCTCTGGACAAAGGATAGTCCTATTGATACCAGGATCAGGCCAACAAACACGTGGCCTAGAAGAAAGCAGTCTAACCTCCATCTAGCCATGTTGGGAAGGGACAGGAGGAGGGGCAGATGACTTTGGGAGAAAGTGCGTTACAGTCATCAACCAGACTTTCTGCTGATTAGATCTTCCTGTCCAGTGAAATGGTCAGGAGTTGAAGCAGTGGGTAGGATTCAACATGAAGATCTTGAAGCTGCAGAATAACCTGGAAAGAAGGACAAAACAAAACATTTGTTATATGTCATCATATTGGGAAAAAAAAAGATCTATCCGATGTTTATAATCCAGAGGGTATATAAAACATAATTATGTTTTCAGACATGCCAAAGGGATAGCAATGTTGGTCTGACAGTCAGTTAGTTGATACACCAGTTTGCTTTGTCCAAGTTAACAGTTAATTGATTTGTTTGTCGGTGCTCCCAAGAAGCTTCTTCAGGCAGCTACAATCAAGTACAGTTGTTGTCCATTCAACTCTTTTTTGAAAAACATGACCTGGATGACTGAGAACCCTTGAGTCAACTATTGAATGGAATGCTAGAAAAATTGGCACAATCATGAGGTGAAATATTACTTTTTCTAATACTTTGGCTTATAATAAAACACCTGCAAAGCTATCATTACACCTGCAAACATAGGCTGCACCTGTGTCTAAGTACAGCCTCACAGAGCAGGTAGCAGGATTGTAGACTCTTCGTTGTGTGTAACAAGTAATGATTGATCACACAAACTTCCACGTTTCTTGTAAATGCAGCAATTACTTAAGACAACAGATTGACTAAGAACAACAACTGCTTCACCACTATCCTTGTGAGACCGCGAGTTATGTGCAGCATCGACTGTTTTGAGAAAATGCAAGTTCAGCTCATTACAATGCATGCACAAAACTGCTCTGAACTACTTGGAAACAGATCAAATTCCATTGAGGGCTTTCATCTATCCAACAGGCCCATAAGGACTCGATCATTAGCTTCTCCGAACATCATTAAACACTATGAGATATTAGTGTGTGCCATGCCTCAAACGTCTTAATATTTAATGCAACATCTTCAACATTCTGAATTTAGGGCAAACATGAAAAAAAGTTTTCATCAGGCCTATGATTTTTTCCAGGATGACTGGGTACAGAAGGAAAATTGTTAGAACTTTGAGCAGCATTTTTTAATGCGAAGAAGATTTTTGAGTGCAAATAGACATTTCAGGAAAGGGTTGTGAGAGGACTAGAGACTCTATGTATCTATCATTCTATCTAGCCCAGTCACCTGGTTGAACAAATGCGAGCACCTGAGAGGTACAATGGGCATCTGCTTGCCCATATGGCAGTAACTCCAGTGACTTGGAAGATAAAGCATTAATTCTGGCAAACAATAGACAGCTTTTTGCTCAATGCCAGTACACTTTAAATCCCTCACGGTGTATGAATACATGGGAATTACAGTCATACAATTTTTATCTAGGGATGGCAATTATCGGCCCACTGCTTTGATCCAGACTGAAATAACTCAACAACTATTGGATGGATTATCGTTCAATTTGCTACAGACATTGTGTGTTCTCTTCAGGATGAATTCCAATTACTTTGGCCATCCTTTAACTTTTTAATCTAGTGCCATCATGATGTTGAATTGGTCCAATACTCTCGTACCTGCACTACTTACAAAATTGCCTCCTCAGCTGTACTTTGTAGCAGTTTAGTTTGTGTTTCTAAGCATTTAAGCGTGGTGAGATTAGCATTTAGGTCAAAGCACTATTGTGCCCAAACACCCTTAAAGAGCTGCTAACATGGCTTTAGACACTTAGTCTTGTTAACAATGATTTGGAGTAAACCACACCTCTCACATTACTTTTATCTCATTTACATCAGATATGTGTCCCACTCAGTCAATAATTCTGCCCACATGCAAATACTGTGTATAGATGTTCCATGTCTGTGCAAAAGTTTCATCCCTCACAATTGCGTCTTAACAGGATTAGTTTGCCAGCACTTCTTTAACAAGCCTGTGCACTTGCAGTATCCTGCAGCAACACAATTGAGATCCCATCACTCAATTAGATCTATTTACTAAAGGGGGCACCCCACCAGTTCAGAGCCATACGGCAGCACCACTGCCTCCTCCACCACGCAGCTTTATGGTCAACACCGGCTTAAGAAGATAGCGCTTAAGAGGCTTTCAAACAAGAGAGCTGACTAATTCATCCGAATGCAAACTGCCTGGCAACAGCACCAGAGAGACGGGAACACCTCCCCGCTCCTCCTATACTGGGGGTTCTTTATGGGACAGGGCGGAGCGTGGGTGAAACAGGGATAGCACACTATGTTGTCTTTAAGCTAAAGTGCCGTATATTGCCACGATGGCTGCGCCAGTCAGGATTAGTGGATGGAGATGCTGAAGTGGAGATTAGCTAGAGGCAGATTCAAACCCAGAAGAGAGAAACAGGTCACTTAGCACTTTATTTAAAAGCAACATATCAGTGGAATCTAACACACATGCAGCACAGAGGAGGAGAGTTAATTCACTGCTAATCTCATTATGGAAATGATTCCTTAAGTGCTTCTTTGGAATTTTGTCTTAATATTCTGTCCCCACACAAAATGTAAAATTAATTTATAATATTGGCAACAATGTTGTTTAGAATACAAAAGTTGATAAAGTTCAACATTTTTGTGGTTTGTTCTGTAGGTGCCACTGCATCACAGCCATCCAATTAAAATACCTTAACAGGATGTTTCTGGCATTTTTTTGTAAAAAAATAAAAATAAATAAAAATCAAGACACTATGCATAATGTTATCTATTTTAAAGAATGCCGGTGACTGTGTTTTCACTGATGACAATTGGCCGCTTAAGTCAAACCATACGTTTCAGAAAGTAACTAACCAACAGAAATGAATAAATATACAATGGCAAAAATGATTGTTCTAATTAAAAGGATTAATACTTTGGATAAACTCACCTAAGGTGCATTCATTTCATTCTTACATTTTTCATTTATACACATATCACAATTAAAGTATACATATGTACAGCATAAATATATTATATACAGGTGAGGGAATGAAACTCAACGACTAGGTGACTAGATATACTACCTTGTTTTAAATATGATATATGTACACATTCTCATTATTGATCCATTTCTGTGAGTTCAGTGTTAAACACCTGCCCCACTTGAGTGTCTTTGAGAAATAAAAGCTGCACTACAGCCACACCTAGTGAACACCCCAAATAGAGGGCATAGAGTATAGTACATAGTTTTAGAGAGACATAAGCAAAAAGTAAAATATCTGTGTTTATGTTTTTATTATATGTTTTGTGTGTATTGATGAGGTTACTGTACCTGCAGCAGATATACTACATACTGCCACAGAACGGCTTTACAAATACACTATTAATCAAGATTGTAAGCAAGACATATTCATACATAATCGTCTACTCTCATTCTTCCTCATGTATTTACCACAAATGGGGTTAATCTTATGTTCTTCCCATCTGGTAAATGCTGACAGCTTTGTCAGTGCTCTGCTTTATACAATGTAAGATTAAGAAGTTTCTGACCCCATTTAAGACTGGACAGACAAAACATAAACTGAAAGGTGGGTTAGCTGATTTTTTTTTAAAAATGATGCTCTGATGTAACTATGAGCACTTAAAAGACTAAAAAAAAAATCAGTGTCAACATCCTGTTGGTTGATTTTTTTTCAACAACAGCTAAAAGCTGTCTGGGACATCCTGACACAGGCTGTACAGGCCCATTGTGATCAGAGTCCCACAGCCACAGGAAAGCTTAAAAACACACAGCAGGTGGAAGAACACTCAACAGCACAACACAACACCAAAGGCAGGAAGGCAGGAAACGGAAAAACCCAGAGGTTTTAACGGCTGGCCACCTTTGAACCTGAGAATAGGATACTACTTGAAATAAATACCAACAGCTTCAGACATAAACACTGTCGCCTAAAACACTGTTTGACATGTGGGTTGAGGGATCGTTTGCGATGATATTATTATACAGGTTGTTATAGAGGTGTGACTGTAGAGCTGCTCGTATTAATCAAAGACACAGGATTCACAAGTGGGGCAGGTATTTAACACTAAATGCTTGAGTATAAGTAACGAGAATATGAAAATATATCATCACATCAGCAGCATACCTACTTTGAGTTGTTTCCATTTTTACCTCACCTGGACCTACAACCTAAACGTACCCTAACCTCATATTGATACATGTAATTATTTCATACTTTTTAAATGATTATTATTAATTTCCCTCCATCTGATGCTGAATTATATTCTGTGTTGGGTTCAGCTGGTGATCATTATCGGTGAGTTAGTGCATCGATGCTAATTCACCATACAAAGTAGTCACAGCGGTCCTCTGAGAAATGGCAGATGAACTTATTACTGCTAATGTAAGCTGCAAATTTCACATCTTGGCACTACCCGAATGTTTAATTTCTTGCGGTTGGATAAAATGCATTAACATCATTATATGGTAAGGCAGTACTTTTTCATGGTGTCAAAGGAAATTAAGCGAATGAGCATTTTAATTTTCGTGGATCTGTGCAGCTGCACGTCATGAGGGCCTGATGACTATTTAGACCATTTCTCTAATGCAATGTTCTGGTGATTCCCTTTATATTTTCGCAATTATTTCATATCGTTAAGTTGAAATTCAGGCATTATTAGGCAATTAATTCATCTTTTAAACAGGGCATCACAATGTTTATGCAATGCCAATTACAACATTCAATGAGCTTTTAATGTCCATATTTATAGTAAAACAGGTTATATGATCATCTGGTCAGCTAATCAGTCACCGTGACAACCTACTACAATGTTAAATACTGTACATTACCGAGTTACAGTTTGTCACTTTGACAACATAGGTATGCAGTATTGATAAAGTCTACTGGTGTGTCCTAGATCCATACTACACACTAATTGAAAGCATGGTGCGTTCACATTGGAAAAGTCACAGCCATTTTTCTGTGTTCTGTAATTGAAGGATCCCAGAATTACACTTGATTACTCTTGATAATGTACAAACCTCATTGGAAGGACTTTTAATTATATTAACTAAATCAGCAGCGACTGTATAATGATAGTGAGTCGTAATTGGCTGCAGTGACTAGATACACAATGCTTTTGCTAAAACAAAGTCACTTATACTGCAGAAATGTGGATTCCAGGTAGTAGTTTTTTACTACTTTCTTCAAGTAACAGCACTAAAACAGCATTGTTTCAGGCCCTAGCTTCTGTGTTATTTTGATTAGTATGATGTATGAATATTTGCCAGTATTGCTAGGAACTACAGCATACCCTAATTCAATGGGCTACCTCCAAAGATGAGAATTTTTTCTTTACATGAATGGTTCGTATGGACATATACATTAGGTAGTCTGAACACATATGACAACCATGAAAATGCCCATTTTCACTGCATGCCATGATAGAGGATCCCTGTCATTTCCACTTGAGAGACTGTCACTTAAAGTGATACTGAAATCCAACTTGTTAATTGGCATCCTGACGTACGGCGTTGACACGAAGTTCAGAGATGTGACTTCTGAGCGACAGCGACTAAAAATATCATCTGCAGGTGGTGCAGTAACAACCATTTCCAAGTGTATGAAAATCACAGTACTCTCACTCACAGTACTACTCTACTCAGGTGCTCAGGATATGAAGTTTTTACCAGAAGTCTATGATCAGTACTGATGAGAGAAAATCTTCTAGATTCTAGAAAATCTAAAGTTTTTTTCCCTCAATTCTGTGAGCCCATTCATCTTAGTTGACATGTGAGTGATGGAGGACGTGAAAACCTTATTCCAAACACATATATCACCAAAAACTAGATAAAGTGTCTGAACCACTGTGAGCGACTTTTAAGTCCGAGGCTCAGTTTTCAAATTCCTGTCCGAGTCAGTCTGAGGACACTCAGACTCATCGTCAAGGAAATCCGTCCTTGAGTGCGATAAGAATTGAGAGCGACACAGAGAGTGAGAAAATAAAAATGTGATTTAAACTGGTCGGGGCTCCCTCGGCTGACGCACATATAACCCTGCTGGCCCAGGTTTGGGGCTTTTGAACATTAGTTTATTCATCTACACACACGTACAAAAAAAAGATAATACAGAAATGAGGGAAAACAAATTACAGGTGTAGCAGGTGAGATAAACAACCCCAGGGAGCCTATGAACACATCTTGTCACAAACTGAACAAAATTGAGGTGACAAAAACAATCCTGAATTAGACGACGGAACCTGGGTGACAATGAAACTCCACGAGGGGGGATGTGTTATATAGAGAAGTGACTGGTTGCCTACTGTGACAGGAAGGTTAAATGAAGAGAAAAATAATGCTAATATATGAAGTGAAAACTGTCTCTCTCCTTATCCTCTTCTACTCTGTCTCCATCGTAACACCAGAATAAATGAGGAGAAAACATTACAGTCTTTTAGGAAACACACATCCAAACACACTCCAGCAGACACAGTTGCACCCACCTTGGATACACAATCATGCCAACTACATCTTTTTTTCTACGATGATGAGGGAATCACTTCTTACTTCAGTCGTGCTCACACCTGCCCCTACTGCGCTCTCCATCCCTCAAAGGATTAAATATATCCTACGTTTTTGCAGAAGTATCAAATAAGCAGAAGTCTAAAAATGAGCCCAGATTTTTTAAACATCACTTGTAGCAGGTTTAATTACCTCCGCCAAGGAGGTTATGTTTTTGCCGGCGTTGGTTTGTTTGCTTGTCTGTTTGTTTGTTTGTCTGTTTGTTTGCAACATAACTCAAAAAGTTATGGACAGATTTTGATGAAATTTTCAGGAAATTTCAAGGAACAAATGATTGGAGGTGATCCGGAAAACCGCCATTACGGAAATGTCGATTTTCGGGTATAACTATTAAACTAAAAATGATATCAATGTGATTCCAATTGCTAAGGGTCTGTTTTTATGGTCCAGGAATCCATTGAAATAGACAAATCAAAGGTAGGTAGGACTAATATTTTGGGGTGTAAGGCACAATAAGCTGGGGGAACTGTGCTTTTCTAGTTGTTCCTGTAGAGCTGTGGTCGCCCGTCCAGAGCCTATTAGAGAAGAAACAATGCCACATTTGTGTGTGTGCAATATGACTGTACAGATAGTGTCCCCTGACATAAGGTTAAAAAAATGTGTTGGGTACTTATGTTAAGTAAAACAAACAGATTTAAAGAGGTGCATTGAGTTGCACATGCACACACACTGCTGGATTTGTATATGTGTAAGTATGAGTAAGTGTGAGCGTGCCAGCGTTGGCTGGTTTCACACTGGATGATTCACGTTAGGATTTCCCCTGGTTGGAGACGACCGGGCCACTTCGTCATCAGCGACACTCATTGTATTGATTTTACAGCCGCTTGATTGCTGCACCTCTCAAACTGGTTCACCTTCAACCAGGAAGCGTAAAATCTCAATGGACACTCGTGTGGAAATCCTCAGCCTTCTCCACAGGCTGATTGATTTGATTTGTGGGTGACTGAAGGTCTAGGTGGAACAAGTGGCAGGCAGGTATTGTAGTCACAGGAGCAAACAGCAGTGTAAATGTAAGGTAAAGCTTCGTACTGTCACCAAAATTTGAAACAGGAGCCTGCCATGAAAAGACGGACAAGTATTTTAAAGTGTAAATGCACACAACACTACAACATACTGTTACATGTTTACCTTAGTAATGTTTGTACAAATCCAAATCAGGACTTGATCTTCAACAATGATCAGTTAAAAAAAAAGGTTTCTTAAAATCAAAATCTCATGAATGTGAATAAAAATGTAATTTTTGTGGTCAAAATGTTAATGATTGTGTGGAAAGAAAGCAAATAATGTGTTCACCTAAACAATGGTCAAATGGAGCCAGATCAAAGGGCAAAACTAGGGCAGCTATATATTATTATAAATAAAGCTTTGTGCATTTACATTAAAACACCAGACAGTTACAGGAGCCAGGGTCTTGCTCAAGGACATTTTGACTCATAGAGAGGACGAGTTGGGGATTGAACCACCAGCAATTACCAACAACCAACCACAACCAATGGTCAATCGCCTCTACTACCTGACCCGCAACCAGTCAGACCAGATCTCGCTGTTCATTCATTTATATGAAGAACTGGGCGAGATGTATCTGCTTCCAGTTGTGAATCGAGGTGTCTTTCATGCAGGATTCGATCGGATTGAACTTTGACACACCAGCAGAGCAGAGACAGAGGGATGCTGCTGGTCTCCAGTGAGTGCAGGACAGCTATAGAAGTCAATTAGTATTAAGGCTTTGATGAGAAGCTTTATAATTTACACCTTGGCTGAAGGTGTTGTTAGCACATCAGCCATGCTAGTTCCACAGCTCATGTTTACATCTCTACCAACACCACTTCCTGTCACATCAGTGAGTCTGCATGCGGCCTCCATCCATCCTCAATCAGGTTGACCTTTAAGGTTCAAACCAGCCATATAATTGCAGCTACTAAACAAAGCTGGCGATCATAAATGTGATAGTCCTGAATGCTACTGCTTCATGTTGCTGTTGTGTATGTGAAGTGAATATCCATTAGGGCTGTGATTCAGGCAGCTGAGCCCAATGTCTCTATCTTGCCCAGCACCTGACTGGGTGTAAAAGAGCACAGAGGTCTGCCCACCGGGGGCTCCTGTTACCACCACCACTCACACCCCTGTTCCCCAGAGCGGAGGGGCAGCACAGCTGTGGCTCTGACACATCAGCATACTGACCTGCCATGAAAAATTTCATAGCTCCTGTGCCGGCTGCGGCACACACACACACACACAAACACACATACTGGTGTCTCAGGAGATCATAGAGAGCAGGGTGAGCTCAACTGTTACTGTGTCTGTTTTCTCTCAGACCTGTAGCCCACACAGGACAAAGGGTTAATGCCTCAGCCCGTCTTATAGGAATAATGGTGGAGGCTGGAGCTCAATAACCCAGCTCCCCCCTCTTCACCCTGCCTTATACCCTTGGGACCTAAATGTTGTTGTTGGTGGTGGTGGGAGGGGGGGAGGGGGTTGAAGCCCATGAGCCCTGCTGTCTTCTAACAACCCCGCCCACACGCACACACACACCTGCCTGCAACACACACACCCATTGTCATCCTCTATCCTTGTAATCAAAGTAAAAAGAAAATCTTCAGTGTGTGTGTGTGTGTGTGCAGTACGTTGTGTGTGCAGGTCAGTTTTGAAGAAGCTTGTGGGACGACAGCAATCACAGCACCAACAAAGACAAAGTTTGGGAGAATTAAACAGTTCCAATGTGACATGTCCAGAGTAGAAAGAGGGCAACAGCAGCTCGACCCTAAAACCTCAAGAAAACCTGCACACACAATGAAGCTGTCTGTGTTTAACTGAACGCTCTGTTTGTGTCATTATCCTCTAAAGTCTCTCAAGCAAACACTCACTCTTATTTGACCCACAGGTCCTCAGAGAAAAGAGGACTCTCAGCACTTTGTCACACAGGTTATAAATGGAGTCCTGTGGGCTGAGCAGCAAAAAAACTCCACATTAAACCATTAAAAAAAAACACAAACCCTTTCATCATCTTAACCTTCCTGCAGTGTGTTGTGCCCAAAGTTGAGTGATGCCAGTCAGCAGTCTCCTGCACAAAAGCGCAACAGCTGCAGGGACAGAAGCAGCCACAATGGACCCCCTGCTAATGCAACCCCATTCTCAGCACAGCATCCATAACACAGGGCCTTGTCTCTTCATCTCCCCCCCCCCCCCCTCCAAACAACACTCTTTCTTTTCTGCACAGAACGGAGCAATCGAGACATCTGCCGACATACTTTAACATTAATATGCAAATCACATTTACACGACGTTGCGCACGCAGCTCCTGCTGGAAGCACCGCAGCCAGATCAAAGTTAGTTTTTCTGTGGATATCGTTTGACGCATTATACAGGGTCCTTACGTTTGATCAAATAAGCTGTGAGGGTGAAATGTTCTCACGTGCATTCAGTCTAGATTTGAAGCCTGAAGTGATCACCAACATGCATTTATTTAAAAAAAAAAAAGAAAGAAAATGATCATGCCCTTGAGTTGTCTGCATCCTAAATATATCCCAACTCAATGCATCGCCCTTGCAGGGAGATGTGTTGTGAGCAGAAACAGAATCACAAAGTCTGCATGCTTTTAAGCGTCAAAACAACAATGATCTGCTACCAAAACGATTAACAGATGGGTTAGATACCAATCAGATGTTTTGGCTTTTTGCAGCTTAAAAACAGAAACTAAGCAAAGCCAGCCTTTCCTCTCCTGAGGGCTCTCACCTTGTTGGCATTCCAGTCGGCTGTTCACGAGCTCCTTTATCCACATCCACGCGTCAATACGCAACGATAAATAAGATCAATGTGATTGTGCCAGGAGGAGGAGGAGGAGGAGGAAGAGGATGAGGGGGGGTATCCTGGGGGGGTTCAGCTGTTTACAGCGATCTGTAGCTTGTGTATCCGATCAGTCCCAGGGCGCCTCCTCGCAGAGAGCCATGGTGTGCAGACACAGAGAGAGAGAGAGAGAGAGAGAGAGAGAGAGAGAGAGAGAGAGACCTGCCGCGAGCCTCCGCCGACCGCTCTGAGCCCCGGTGCTCCTCCGCTCCGCTCCGCCTGCCCGCCTGCTCCTCCTACGGACGGAGAAGAAGAGCGATCAAAACACCTGGCGCTGTCCAGAGCCGTCAGCTGATTCCCCGGCAGCCGATTGGCCGAGAGCGGCTGTCTGTCACCGTCGGCCGAGCGGAGCGGAGCACCATCTGCTCCGGGCTTGTTGTGATGAGAACAAAGACAGGAGAGGGCGGCGGGGCAGGGGGCGAGGAGGAGGAGCGGGGTACATGGCATTACTGCTGGAAAGAAACCTCCCCTCTGTGCCTCCTCCAACATACATCAGCCTTTAGGATGATACAGCAGTGTGTCACTTAAAGATCACAAACAAGACTTTTTTGACTGAGTCTCATGTTTTCTTTTTTCAGATTTTATTTTATTTGTCACTGGTGAACAATGTTGGTTGACTTCCTTCAAATTGTCACCACAGGATCATGGAAACAGCTGAAATCCCATTTTGAAAATCAGATTTTTAGCCAACTCTGCCAAGTAGTTTCCTCTTCTCTGACCTGTTCTCTTATTTGAAACATACTTTACATGCATGTCCCCAAACCCTAACACTCAAGTTCCTTGGTTTTACAATCACAAGCCCATCACCCCTTAACAAGCAGTGTAACTTAGTTTTCAATTCTAGTGATGAATCCAAAATTTCCAAAAATAATAAACATGTCACCTTGAATTATAGGAAATATGTATTCGATTATGAAACGCCGAGAATACTAATATTTGATTGGACGAAGCCATAGAAATTAAAGAGTTTGGGGTTTACTCTGTAAACATGATACAACTTCAAGCCGATACGGAATATATGTGTGATGTTGTCAGAGGATATGTAATAAGACGAGTTTTTCAATACTTAAGAGGAAATAAAGGGTGAAAACAGGATATTAAACAATGCTGTCAACTTTGCCAATATTTGGGTCATTCTGCGTATTAGTATGCATCCTGCATGGACTACTGCAGATATTTACCTTCTGTGCCACTTGTTCCACGTGCTGTTCGAAAGTCAGACTGCTGTCTCCCAAAATTCCCAGGTAATTCACAGTTTCAATTCAGTACAGTTAAGTGGATGGATGGCAGGGGGTGTGCACATGGAATTCTGGGTACTTTGGAATAAAATATTTTTTGTCTTGTTAGCATCCGGTACAAGATTGAGATAATGTAGAGATGTCTGAAGAAGATAAAGAAGGATTGTAAGCTTGAAATAGCTTAAGTTGAAGAGGAGAAAAATGCATACATGACTGTCCCATCTGCATAGAAATGGTTATTAAACATCTGTATTTGAGTAGTGAATTTATTTGTACAGGGTGTAAATAGTCAAAGGATCCAGCACAGAGCCTTGTGGTACCTCCTTTTTTTCAGACCATGAGTTCAGATTGTCTCTATCAGACAAAAATACATGAACCCAGTTCTGAGCAAAAACATCCAGATCCAGACACTGACAAATGCATGATCAGGTAACATCAGCCATATCTTTTGGGCATGCTGGGAGAATTCTCAGACATGTTTGGCACCATCTCAAAATGTATGTGACATAGTTATTGACTGTAAACCTGTGTTAGGCAAATTATTTTTTGTGGAATTCTATACTTGGTGCACAGGAGATGATAGACATATTTTTCTGAACAAAGTAAACACACACTTTTATGTGGCTTTGATTTTTAGAGGCTAACAAAATAGTTGTTGAGAGTAATTTCATACCATTGTGTTTTTCCATTTAGCAGCCCAAATTGATGGAAAAATATCACCAAACATCACCACACTGGCAACAATTCCTGTGTTAAAAGCTACAGGTAAGGTCCTCTAATTAATGCCATATCCAAACCATTCAGATGGCACACAACAACAAGCACACACAAGAACACACACGCAAAATGTGTGCAGGCCATCAGAGTTAGTAATATCATGCAGTGACCTTTAAATATAAATTCAGCTGAATACAGGATCACATTAAAACGGAGCTCTGGCTGAAAAGCATCCTGGCTCCATTAGCATTTGTATGACCATGTATGATGACATCTGTAAAGCATTAGCGCGATTTGAAGAATCCATTTGCTCACGGTTGCGGCGAGACAAGGAGATTATGAACCTGGCGTTGCCATGCATGCGGCAGCAGAATGTGCAGTGACTGCTCCTGCTCAGGCCTGTTGCCACGTTCCAAAGTGCATGGCAACTGCGGCGAGGCAAAAATGAGATGTGACGGGGGTTGAAGTAGAACCCTTGAATGAATAATTGCCAGTCCGCAGCCTCAAAACATAATCCTCCCCTCGCATCCACCTTCTACTGAACCTCCCATTTAAAAAAAAACACAAAAAAAAACATGCAGCCTGAGCATCATCTTTACTGGGAATATTTCTTAGAAATATTTGTCTTTTTAGTGAAAAACACATCTTTGTCGGTGCCTCCTCTTTCTTGGTGCAGCACTGTTGGAAAAGCTGCATGCACTGTCCTCTAGAATCAATTTGCTCCATGAGTGTCCTTCACTTTGAAGCACCACCTTCTTAATGCACTCCTTCACATGATAGAGCTGCGTGCTCTTGAAACCTTGGAAGGTGGAAGGGGGCATGGGAAACTCAACTGCAAACACTTATTTCAGGCACTAATTTCACACATATTGTAGATTTGAGACATTTGAAAATAGCTCCAAACATTTGCATATGCTCATTGTATACCATTCTTTCGACTTGCCTATATGACATATGAGCTGAATGCTAATTATCATGCCATGCAGGTAGACAACATCTAACATCATAGCGCAGGGAGCTGCTGATTTTTCAGACAGTTAAAGCTGTCCACCAGGAGCAAGAGCTTCTAACTTCAAAGCCACCCTTGGCGAGGTGAAGAGAAATGTGTGCGGGTAGGAGGCAGGTGGGGAGAAAGGCTCTTATCTGTACACCTCTTCTCTGCTTCTCATCCATAGAGTGATGAAGACAGATGGCCCGCTCTGGCCCTGTCAGAGCAACGAGGCTGTGGGTGCAGGCTGCGTGCGGCTGGACACACACACACACACACCGATCCGTTCAGTAAAGGTAGAGGGAAATAGATTTAGACTTTNGACCACGCTATTCTTCATGTTCACGTCCATGTTTTCTCTCGCCAAGTCTTGCCTGTTTTTCTGTTTGGATTTTGTCATGCCCTTGCGTGAATTTGGTTAATACCTCGTTTATTTTCATTAAAGACTTTTGTTGAATCAGCAGATCTGTGTGATGCGCTTGAGTCCTGAACCCTCCGCCTTGACACTGTAGACGTTCTAGTTTCAAGGTGGAGAGCAAATATGGATCATCTGCCTGTGGAGGAAGGGTGTAAAATAATGGCACTATAATGTTTAATATCAGTGTTTCCATTTGCAGTCACAACAGGACCAAGATAGTCAGCAGAGACAGCAATAAATAGACACAAACAAACAGTTCTCTTTTTCAGGTAGTGTCAAATGGAAGGGGGAGGGTGCTGCTAGAGGTGGATGTGGGTGTGAAAATGATTGAGGGCCAGACCCGGGCGAAGCCGAGCCCAACGTGACGTGGCATTTGGCTGGCGAGCCTCCGGGAGGTCAGGCTGTCAGGACAGCTGACAGTCAGCTGAGCAGGAGCCAAGCGATGCAGCCGGGAGGAGGCAGAAGCAGACGGAGACGCTCGCCTGGCTGGCTGGAGCCTCGGCGAACCGCACTCCCAACCCTCATTTAGTGTGACTCATTGTGGGGCAGGAGCGGAAGAAGAAAAGGAACATGGCAGCCAAATTTGTGCCCAGTTGACAAAGTGGAAATGGTGTGAAGTGTTTTGTATTTTCAGTGCTTGCAGTACCAAACCTTTTTCACCAAGCATGGGGTTCGGGTTGGGATTAACGGTGAGCTGGTGCTCCTCATGTGCACGGGCCTACCGGTCTGGTTGAGGTCTGGTGGATCTGCCCCACAGGGGTCGTAGATGGCCATACTGCTGCTGGGGGGTTACCTGGCATATTTATCTTCTCCTGTGGTGTGAATGTCGTGAGTGGGTGGAGTGTATTTTTTGTATGGAGGAGTTGAGGTGAGTAATAAGTCGAGGTAAGTCAGAGTCAATGTTAAGGGTGCCAGTCTTGGTCAAGTTGTTTTTCCCCCCTTGAGTCAGGTTAAGGGAAGTCTGAGTCATATGCTGATTCCCACCCTGGTTAGGGTTAGGGAGAGGAAGAAGGAGGGTAGGGTCAAAGAAGGAAACCCGGTTAGGTTTAGGCATGGGGGGACAGTCAGGTTTGGATTTGCCCTGGGAGGGGTTTCTCTGAGGGAG